>NIVC01001297.1:0-161102 GCA_002269645.1 Macrostomum lignano | reverse complement strand
CTACAGTTCGTCAGTCCCTGCAGCTTATCAACAGTTTGCACCCACCAGTTATTAAGATAGAATTGCGCCTTCGATTTTAAATTTCGTCGTAGCTTGACGATTCAAGAATTTCGTCTGGGTAAGGATTTAATTTTTCTAGTGCTTTTTGACCTTTTTATTATAGACAACGTACCCACCGTTTTTACAATGGGAGGCAGAGCAGCTTTTCGTTAACGAAGATTAAAGATTAGTTTACTTATTAACCACGCATGGCACACATTTTTTTTTTAGAGAGAGGGGGTTCTATGCACCCTGGCGCACTTCAAGCGACATGGTCACACAACCGGCGAGAGGCATTACTGGGGGTCGTTTCACAGACCCGAAATTTGACAGACCTGAAATTTCACAAACCCGAAATCTCATCAACCAAAAGCTTCACAGTTTCGAAATACACAGGAGAGATAGGAGACTATTCGACTTTGTGAAATTTCTGGTTTGTTAAAGCAGGCACACAAGCGCGCGGATACGTACGCAGTCATACGCACAAGCACACATTCACACAGGAGTGTACAGCGGCCCTAACTTTATTTATCATTAATTAGGCATGTACACTTCACTGTGCTTTGGGGGTTGGCCCTCAATGGGTTGGCGTTAACTGCACGAGCAGAGCCAAGTCGAGATTCCAATTTAGCCCTAAGTTTATTTGGACTGCACTGGGAATCGAGCCTCTGCTGGCACATCAGACGCCGTACTAGACCACTGGGCTACGGCCCCCTTACTTTACCCGCTTCAACTTTATTGTCCTCAGCTTAAACGCGAGGGAAATCTAAAGTGATTTCCGCGGAAGACTTAAGTATTTATAGACTCACTCAGCCTATCAAATTGAAGAGGGAGACTAACTATCCAAGATTGGGGATGGCTCTGGGCCATAGACATTTCACAGATGAGCAATCTGTGATGTTCTTTCATCCTTCATCCGTGGGCTATGCGTGTTGAAGCTAGGTTGAAACACACGACAGCCCGCTCGCAGATAATGTCTATGGCCAAAAGCCCATTGATTCAGTGCAAAGTCAGCGGGGGGCACGATCCAGACTCGTCTGCCGAGACTTGTCTGTGGTAAATCCTCACTGGGCGCAAGTCTCAACTTAGCTAAGCTCAACTGTTCAATGCCTGTATACTGTATAGTGATTTTAAAGCAAATAAAATCATCTCGCTCATGCTAACATTGCAACATTCTTGAACTAAATTCCCAAATCAATGATTTCACACTCGCAGAAATCTTGTGATTCGCCAGTGGAGACATGAGTTGCAACCAACTCGAACTTGATAATGACTGCAGGAGTCACTCCCTGCCCAGCGGTGTCTGGGCTGACGCGCTCATCCAGCTGGTGAGACCTGCTTGCTTCAAAGCCCATGTGTGATCCAGCTCTCCTCAGGCTGACCCGACCACTCTTCCGGGCTGACCCAAACACTCCCTGCGTAGCCACATAACACCTTGGGTAGAACATCACTCGATTAAAATGACCCATAACTCTTTGGTTGGACCCAGCACTCCTTAGGTTTGACCGAATACTCTCACCGAAAAGACTACCACTCGATTGGGTTGACCCACCACGGGTTGGGTTGACCCACCACTCGGTTCGGTTGACCCACCACTAAGTTGGGTTGACCCACCACTCGGTTGGGTTGACCCATTATTCGATTGGGTTGACCCACTATTCGATTGGGTTGACCCACTATTCGATTGGGTTGACCCACTATTCGGTTGAGTTGACCTACTACTTGGTTGGATTGACCCACCATTCGGTTGAGTTGACCTACTACTTGGTTGGATTGACCCACCATTCGGTTGAGTTGGCCTACTACTTGGTTGGATTGACCCACCAACCCTTTGGTTGACAAGGCCTACAAACTTCTTCTAGAGAGTAATTTTACTCGACAATACAGTACATGTAAACTACGAAATGTCGTTGGAACATTTCGATCGATCAGGAAGTAACCAACCGGATGCCCTACAACAGTCTGTTGGCCTGGTACCGCCGTGCTCTGAGCTGCTGCCCCTACTCCGTCAGACTCTGGTGCCAACTGGCTGACTGTCAGTTGCGTCGCGGCGCGCCCTGGCCGGCGGTGAGGGACACGCTGGACGCCGCTCTCAATTCCGGCCTGCACAGCGAGTCAGATTTGGCGCTACTCGATGCAAAATTGCGCTTCTGCGCAGCCGTGTACTTTTATCGGAATCTGCTAGAGACAAAGCGGCACTAATAGCGCCTAATTTGATGACGAACCTGCTGTCTTAGTATTCCCTACTGAGTCTCTATCTTGATAGCTTACTTTTAATTTCATTTTCCGTCGATTCTTACTTCTCCTATATCATTCGCCATTAGCTTTACCTAAGTCGTCATATCGGATTATCGGATTATCAATTTATCTACACGTATAATTGTGCATGCAGAGGTTCTTTGATCTACAAAACCAATATTTTTATCTTATCAATTTGCTGTCGCATCAGTCGCATTCCTTATACACGAACTGTATGATTACACACGCTCACATATCGCAGGGTCTGGTGCTTCCTGGGTATTTAAAGTCATCTCTATTATTTTATGCGTATCTTGTCATGAGAAATGTGTAATGCTCGAATTGCCATTTATTTCCTACTTTGCATGAAATGTCTATCGAAAAAGATTTAGCTGGCTGTATGGGCTTTCAATTTTCATCTGGCTTCGTCAGCTAGGACTGTTAAATATTGCGTCTATTTACATGTAAATGTGCAACAGGTCGACATAAAAGAAGTACTTAATTCTTTATCAATTAAGTTGTTCTTGCATGTGCGCTCGTACATAAGTCGTGCAGTGGACAGCCAGCTATAAAAAACCTTCATGTACATGATGAGCAATGAAAATGTACATTGACTTGCATGTAATTAATTAGTAGACGATCCGTACATAAGTCGTTTTTTGGTAAGTAGGTTTCATACCGTCAAACACACACTTTGCCGGTTAACGGGAGCAAGTTAGGACATCTATACATGCAGCAGTATAGTGTCCTCGATGCAGCAATTCAGCCAAGCAGCTGGTGGTAACCCAAAGGCCAGGGCTACTATAAAAGGTCGAGATATTATTATGGTACTTGCCGGTCAGAATGACACCGTTCCTTGATATTTACTTCTACGTAGTTGCATTTGTATTGCCATAATCAATTGTTCTAAAAAGTATAAATATCGTTACAGTACCCTTAAATAATTAATCTAAAGCCACAAACAGCTGTCATTTAGTATGCTTATAAGGTTTGCGTGGTTTTTGAGATCTTTGTGACCTTTTTTGAAGGAAGGTCCCATGGATTAATTCAGTTGTTGATTCATGCTTAAAGTCTTTGGCCCCAAGGTCTGACGGTCTATGAATCACTAGCAAACAAAAAAGTTATAACAAAAGCAGCGTACATGTTACAAGAAAAGAAAGTATGTATTAGAGAAAAGTATAATAAGTAAGAGAAAAAAGCTTTGCTTTTATTAAAAGAAATTCTGAACTCGCTATTTGTCATGAGTTTTGTAGAATTTTAATGTTCAATTTACTAAATTGATGCGGCAATTAAATTAAGAATCGGCCATTGTGTCGAAGGTAGATTTTAGTCTTAGTTTTTAAATCCAGATACTTGTTTGTAGCAGGGAAAAATTATAAGCTATTAAAAACCTTCGTTTTTGTGATAATCTTACGCCTGTACAGAGACGGATCAGAGAAAATATGGTTTTTAGACACTTTGTCATGTCATGTTACAACCTCATCATTTTACACTTTTATCATATATTTTGAAGATAGAACACTTCATTTTCTAGCCAATTGGCATGCTTTAAAGTTTGTCAATTTGTTATCTACAGAGACGGATCAGAGCTGACTCAGTTAAAAAACGAGTTAAGTCAATTAGTGCATCCTTCCACTTTCAGAATTGTTTTGCAGTGGTTGGGTAGGCCTATACAAAAGGTTCTAATTTGATCTATCGTTTAATGTTTCTTTTGGATGGTGTAGTTTTGAAGAATAATTTAATAAAATAGTTATAACACAGATCTTGCATGTTGATTATTGATTTCAACAAAATGAAAAGAATATATGACAGTAAGCCATTACCATAGGCTTAGAATAGAACCCATGCCATGTTATCTGAAGAAGCATTTTTTGTATGCAAGACTAAACCACTTCTGGCAAAGAATATGACTTTTCTAGTAGACAAATAGGATATAGATCCTGGTTGATTCAAGATTATTAAGCATTATCAAATATGGTCAAAATTAGATAATTCAAAAATGAAATGGTTAGTGACTAGTGTAATGTAATAAAGTGGCAGCCTAGAGAATAATCAGCAAAGGCAAATGAATACTGCAGAGGCAATTTTGTAGCAGTAGCACTTGGCAATAGCAATAGCAATATCAGTTAATGTTAATGCGATCAATGGCTGCAGACTTGGTTTATTGTTTATTGCCAACAGAGACAGGTCAAAATACAAGTTGGATTCATAACGAATGCATTGGTGGCTATACAACAATGAGTTAGATAGCTTAGGTAGTAGAAGTGGCATGACTGAGAATGGCAAAGGTGTGGCCTAGGGCTGTGGCATAATAAGGCAAGAAGAGAAGGCAACCAAACAAGAGTGCCAGGTGGCAAGGGTCTATAGGTGGGGACACAAAGTCAGGATCTAAGAATAACCCAGAGTGCATGGCCAGACAGAACTGATAAAGAGTAGGCTAGGGTGGGCGTGCAAGGAGAACTTAGTATAATTAATGCGTAGCTTTTCCATTGGCCAGCTAGAAAAACAGAAGTAGAAATTATCGATCACATGCTGAATGCAAGCTTTACAGATGTACGCAGCTGATTAAAATTCTTTGGGCACTACTTTAAGCAGACATGAGAAAATGAAACTATAATATTATAGATTGGTACCTTATATCAAAACAGCCCTTGGTGGGGCTACTTAAATTGACAATGTCATAGTTAGCCTAGGTCTAATGCATAATAAAAAAGACTAAATATTCAACCTATATTTACAATTTACTATTGTTTCTGCATTGTTTTTGACATTTGACATGTTTTTGACAAAGTGTACAAAAATAAAAAATATCAACTTTAATGTAAAAATGATCAATATATACTGCTTTAAAAAGTTACCTTTTTCTATTTAAGCTTAGATGGCCTATAGACTTACAAAAAATTATATTGGGCCTAGTTGACCTTGTTGAGTTTTTTGATAATATAGGCTTACCATTATACAACTTATTGCTTTGGCTCTATGTATATTACATAGATAATGATAAATTGCCTATCCACTTTTTCTAATGCTATAATATGTTAATTGCATGTTGCTACCCTTGTTTTGAGTGCATGTTTGTAACTATTGGTTGCTAATAAAAGAAGAAAAAAACAAGCTTATAGTACAAAAAAGACGTGGCCACAAATTTTATCATAGACAAAATAGCATCTCTCATATGCTTATAAAATGTTACCCTCATTTTGTTGATTTGCATTTATTGATGTATTTTTAGCTAGCTTCATGAATTCATAAGGCATATATATACTCAACAGGGTTCATACATGTGCAACAGTCGGCCGAGTTGGCCGATCTGGCTGACCAATTTGGTGGCCAACCAAAGAAGTCGCAAAAATGCCCACCTAAAAAAACACCCAAGTAGTAGTACTAAGTAGCTGATAAGGAATTTTTGCTTAATAAGACAGTTATAGTTACTCCTGCCGTTTACCCAAAGTTGCGTTAATTTTGTTCTAGGGTTTTTTTTACATATAAGTTGCATTTTTGGCCAAAAAGTACATCGCATTTTTGTTAAAACTAAGTCGCACGGCTGACCAAAATTTGGGGGTTGCGCATATATGACAGGGTTGAATAGATATAGTTTTGTAAGTCTATAGGCCTAGGCTATCCTGGCTCAAAAAGACAGTGATAACTTTAAAAAACAACATTAGGATGATTTTTTGACATATTGAAGCTAATACTTTTTGCTATCCAATGACACCAAATTCATTGATTTTCAAGTTTGCAATAAAGCAATATGAGAAAAAATATCAATATTTTTGGACACTCCTTTTATTTCAGCTTCTTATATAGTTCAGTATAAATATAGTCCATTTATTTCACTCATTGCCTTTAGTAGACCACTAAGTGGTTGCCAAGTCTGAATTCCCTTTAGTATTTAAAGTATATTTAGAAGTACTAAGACTATATACCATGGTTCATATAGTTCATAGAACATTATAAATGGCATATTATTGCTCATATTATACTTAGAAAAGGAGCCATGGGAATCATTTGTGCTTTATTGAAAAGGAGCTTAATAAGCAGATAAAATTAAATATTCTCCCATAAGGTTCTGCAATTTATAATGCAATGCTAGCTTACTAAGTCAATATTGGTCTAAATTACCTTTTAAAAAAATCTAATTGATTTTTCCACAAATCATAAGCTTTATTGCAGCCAAGGTCTGAATTGTGCTAGACATCCCCTTTCCTATACCAGATTGTGCTAGTGTGCTAGAGCTAGACTCTGCCTGTACTACTAGGGGCCTATCTGCACTAAACATTGTCCACACTAATGGCCATTTATAGCATCATCTCCTATATTATATATATAGGTTTTATAGCATTTTTTGTTTAAATTAAAGCTTGAAAGTTGTTTAAATCTACTCAAAAAATCTTTCTTTTTCAAAAATCACTCAAAAAGCCATAAAATTGCAATTACAACATGTAAATATAAAAATTAATGATTTAGATGATATGCATTTCAATTCTAATATAATATACAATCTAAAAAGGGTCTTAAAAGTTAAAGGTACTATTTATATGCCAATATAAGTTTTGTAAATTGTATTAAAAATATTTTTAATTTTATACATGCAATCCCAAAGTGTTCCTTAGTATCTGGCCCACCTAATAATTATAATAGATCGATTAAACATAGATCAAATTCAATTTTTGTTAAAGTGTGCAAGTATATATTTTAGCAATTTATGTCTTGTCTGTCTTTCCTAATAGTTCTTTTATATTTCTCTTTTGTAGCATATCAAAAAAATATTATTGTAGTAACTATCATTTGTTTCAAAGTGGACTATTAATATTCATATGGATTTCTGAGATGTCAAGGCAAAAGTCAGAAGCTAAATGCAGTTTACTTAATTTTTTTTTACATTCTTTGTTGGCTCACCATAGGGGGTGGGCGCTGATAGAAGAAGTGTAATGTAAAAAAGAAAAGAAGCATTATGTAGACATAAAATAAGAGTCATTTCGAAGTTAAAAGATTCATTTGGGAATTGCTACAATGTCAAGGCTTGGAGGGAATTGCTATAGTGCTGTGATTCTTGGGGAGGAATCACTAAAATGTCAAGGCTTAGGGGAGAAGAATTGCTAATATGTCATGGCTTTAGGGTTAGGTTTATATCAGGTTTGGGTTTCAGGTTACAGTTTAGTTTTCAAGGTTGACAGGGGATTTTTCAGATTGCAAGGTTTATGGGGGGCATTGCTGAGATGTCAAGACTTGCGAGGGGAATAGCTTGTTTTGTTTGGGACACCATAGAAATAGACACGAGATCCATTGCTTGACGTGAAGATGCCAGCAGGCTATTTTCTCAAGAATAAAAGAAGGGTAGAGGCTCTTCTTGAGCTGGCACCAATTATCATATATATGGTTTCAACCATAGACTAAATTCTTAGCAGATGGATCAAACACAAGTGCATGCAAATATGTAACACCCCACCAATGCCAAAAGAAGACTGTCATGCATTGTAAAGAATCACTTGTAGACAAGCCGATCAGGTGGTCGACTAACCCGTACACTCCAATGGAGTTCTTGGGCGCCGGATGGCAATGGTCCTAACTGGATCTGACTGGTGGTATTGGGTGGTGTAGTGACGGTCTCACTGAGGGCTGGATTGACCTCTGTAAGTTTTGAATCTGGGGCTTCGAATCAGCCACCAGTAGCTGGTCCGTATAAGCTTGAATGTCTGACCAATGAACGAGTCTGCCCTGTGCCTCCCTAAATGTATTAGAACCAACGGCAAACTTCAGCTCAGTAGGGAAACGCTCCTCCTTGTGCTCCACTCAAATGAACACGGGAGTTGGCTGCTGACTTGGCCTCGACCACTCAGTGCAAGTGGCGGACAAACGTGTCCTTGGCAACTGCTGAAAGATCAGTAGAGCTGGTATTGATCCGTTGCAATGAGGTGTAGTGTTCTGGAAGAGACAAAATCCCGCAATGTGCCGATCTAAGGCAGAGAGGTCCGCGTTGGCTTTCATCTTACGCAGATAAAACTTCAGTTCTTCTATGACCTTCTCGACCTGGTCATTGGACTGATGGTGTCCTGGGGGTGTGCAGACGCGTTCGACACCATTGTCTTTCAGAAACTTGGAGAACTCCTCAGCAACGAACGATCCACAGTTATCCGTGACTATGGACTTCGGTAATCCAGTGTACTTGAATGTTTGGCAACAATTGATGAAGCCGTCATTGAGTTCACATGTTGGACGTCGACCCATTTTGAAAAGGCGTCGACATTAACCGGAAGTCTGCGACCTTTAAATGTTGCAATATCAACGTGAACTCTTTCAAAGAAATTCTGCGCGTCCGACCACGAGAACAAGTTAGCATTGACTCTCTTTCTGGCGTGAAGCTGACATTGTACACATCGTTGTACGAACGCATTAACTTGTGCGTCTATCTCGGGCCACCAGAAGTATTGCCGTGCTAGGCGTAGCATTCTCACAATCCTGGGATGATCTTCGTGCAGCATTTGTAGGATCTCGGTCCTTAAGCTAGTATTCCCATTTTCCTCGAGAATAGGGCAACATTGTTGACGGAATGTAGGAAGGCCATTCCTTTTGTATGTACGTCTTGAGCAGATTCAGTTTGGAGTCGTTGGTACGTGCGATTCGATTCAACAGTTGCTCTGAATTCCAGAATCCATCCAGTGCATTAACATCAAGCAGGTTGATCCTCGCACCCTTTTGCTGTCCTGCTAGTGGAAGTCTTGACAATGTGTCCACGGCATGCATAGTGTCACCCTTGGCATAGACAATCTCGTAGTCATACGCTCGCAGCAGGAGTGCCCAACGTTGCAGTCTAGCGGACACTCTCTGACACTTTGTTCTGATTGAATATGAATTGGAGCGGACGATGGTCTGAGACGATGGTGAACTTGCGGCCAGTGAGAAATTGGTGGAAATATTTTACGCCTTCCACAATAGCCAATGCCTCCCTCTCGATGTTTGCGTAGTTGCTTTCAGCTGGAGTCAGTACCCGACTACCGAGCCAAACCACTTGCCTTTGTGCTCTGTCATGGGACAGGACGTAGCCCAAGCCATCCTTCGAGGCGTCACATGTTAAGTACAACGGCTTCCTCATGTCGTACGCTGTAATGGCTCCTCCGGCAATCATGGTCCTCAGATTCTCAAATGCAGCTGAATGCTCATTCTTCCAACACCAGTGTACTCCTTTCTTCAGAAGTGTGTACAGAGGCCGTGCAATCAGTGAGAAATTTTTGCAGAACACGCCATAATGTCTGAAGGTGCACAATACGCTACGCAGTTGGTCCTTGTCTTTCGGCTCTGGCACTTGTACTTGTCGGCATCAATGATGCGATTCAAGGTGAGAGAATAATCTCCACATAAGCGAATGGGTCTGGCAGATCCCTCCTGCTTTAGAACTGGAACAATTGGAGGATTCTTGACTGGGTATGTTATCCCTGCGCTCAAGACGCTCAAAGACGCTCAAATCCCATCCTCGTCGCCATGTTTTGTTTGGGACACCGTAGAAACAGACACGAGATCAGTTGCTTGACGTGAAGATGCCAGCGGGCGTATAACGTTATTTGCTCAAGAATAAAAGAAGGGCAGAGGCTCTTCTTGAGCTTGCACCAATTATCATATATATGGTTTCAACCATAGACTAAATAGACTAAATTCTTAGCAGATGGATCAAACACAAGTGCATGCAAAGCTGAGGTGTCAAGACTCACAAGAGATTGTTGAGGTTATTGCAAAGAGAAGCTGTAGTTTAAATATGTAGTTTATTCAAAAGTATAATAAAGCCTTGACAAAAGAAGCGTCATGTCAGACATAAAAGAAGTGTCATGTCAGACATAAAAGAAGTGTCATGTAAAAAACTTCACATGAAACTGTGTGCTGTGAATCTTGGGGCGAATACTATTGATGTCAAAGCTTACGGGGAATAGCTGAGATGTCAAGGCTCATGGGGGAATAACTGAGATGTCAAGGCTAAAGTCAGAAGCTACATGTAGTTTATTCAAAACTTTTTTACATTAATATTTGTTGGCCCCTCACGGGGGTCGTTTATACAAAAAGCGTCATGTAAAAATAAAAGAAGCGTCATGTCGAAGTTGAGAGATTCATTTGGGAATCCCTACGATGTCGAGGCTTGCAGGGAATCGCTATAATGCTGTAGTGCTATAATGACTCTTGGTGAGAATTACTGAAATGTCAATGCTTTAGGGTAAGGGTTAGAGCTAGGGTTAGGGTTAGAAGGTTGACAGATTTTTTAAGATTTCAAGGCTTATGGGGGGCATCGCTGAGATGTCAAGGGGGAAGTTGATATGTTAAGGCTTGTGGAGGGGAATTGCTGACATGTCAAGGCTTACAAGGGACTGCTGGGCTCCCCAACAGGGGGGCGCTGGTTGCTAGTTATATACCTAATATTCTTCAATATAAGCATAGGGCCCTATTGATGTTTAGATACATTCCTATTCTTTGGAAACCAAAAGGTTGAAACCCAACACTTGGATATATATTATTTTTAATAATATCATCATTAAAGTATATTAGAAGAACAAAATGACCTTGTGAAGAACCAAAAATAATTTTTCTTTGTTTTTTTCAACATTTCTCATATTAGGCATCCAATCATGTATGTCACATTTGCGTGGAAAACTATGTTGCATTCAGCTAGAAGGATAATATTAATCATAGGCGTAGGAACGGGGGGGGGGCAGTGGGGCCATGGCCCCCCACTTTTTAAAATGGGGGCCAGTAATGGTATCTCCCCTCCACATTTTAAATGTAAAATGTAGACTTCTTGCTTATTTTTGGTTTTTGCTGCTTTGCATGAATGCATTTTGCTGCAGGGCGACAAAACATTTTAGTGCCTGCGGCGCTAAAATGCGTGCCTGTGGCGCTAAAATGAGTGCCTGTGGAGCTAAAATGAGTGCCGGCGGTGCTAAAATGAGTGCCGGCGGTGCAAAAATGGGTGCCTGCGGCGCTAAAATGAGTGCCTACGGCGCTTTATCAAATGAGTGCTGACAAGATGGATTCTGAAAATAATCGGTACATGATAATGTGCATTTTCCATATAAAAAAATCTAACTCGACAAGGACGTGCGCCTTGTGCGCCCCCCCCCCTAAATCCGTCACTGAACCTGCCCCCCCCCCCCTAAATCCGTCACTGAACCTGCCCCCCCCCACTTTTTAAAACGTTCGTACGCCTATGATCTTAATAAGTTTAATCTGTTGACATCCCGCCTGTCTAAAATTATTACAGTTCGATCTTCGCTCCTTGCACCTGGCGGTCAGCGTCAGTTAGTCAGAGACCCCGAGCGTTCCTGTGCGTTCACTAATAACCGGCATTTAAAATTTAAAAAATATCAGTTGGGCGCAGTTTTCCCAATTTCGACTTGCCGCCAGAATTTGTTGTCATGTCTTGCGCCGATCTGTTCCGCCTGTTCTGCTGGCCTCCGCTGCCTTCCCGCATCGCGGCTAAGCTGGCCTTCCTGCCGCCGGAGCCCACCTATTCAATTATTGCTGACGGCGACTCGCCTGACCTGCGGCTGCACCTCAGCGAACGGGCTGAGTTTCAGTTTAGCGATCCTGATAAGGCTAGCCTAGAGGTGAGCGGCTCGTTTTGCTGAGCTATCTAACAGGTAGCTTTATGGTCTAACAGGTAGCTTTATGGTCTAACAGGTAGCTTTATTGTCTAACAGGTAGCTTTATTGTCTAACAAGTAGCTTTATTGTCTGACAGGTAGCTTTATTGTCTGACAGGTAGCTTTATTGTCTAACAGGTAGCTTTATGGTCTAACAGGTAGCTTTATTGTCTAACAGGTAGCTTTATTGTCTAACAGGTAGCTTTATTGTCTAACAGGTAGCTTTATTGTCTAACAGGTAGCTTTATTGTCTAACAGGTAGCTTTATTGTCTAACTAACAGGTAGCTTTATTGTCTGACAGGTAGCTTTATTATCTAACAGGTAGCTTTATTGTCTAACAGGTAGCTTTATTGTCTAACTAACAGGTAGCTTTATTGTCTGACAGGTAGCTTTATTATCTAACAGGTAGCTTTATTGTCTAACAGGTATTTTTACTGTCTGACAGATAGCTTTATTGATCGTGTCTAACAAATTTTAAATAGCAACGCCTAAAGTGCATGCTGTACTACTGTTGCCCTCACCCATGACTGAACACAACGCAGGTATTCCTGGCCCCGACCGCTCGCGGCAACAACATCGCCTGCATGATGGCCAAAGTGAATCCTCGCTCCCGATTCACCCTGCTATTCTCACACGGCAACGCAGTCGATCTGGGCCAGATGAGCAGCTTCTTTATTGGCTTGGGCCGTCGGCTCAATGTCAATGTGTTCGGCTACGATTATTCCGGCTACGGCGCCAGCACTGGCCGGCCGCTGGAAAAGAATCTGTACGCCGATATGGAGTGCGCCTGGAACCAGCTGCTCACCCGGTACAAACTGCAGCCCGAGAGTATTATATTGTACGGCCAGTCCATTGGCACTGTGCCAACTGTTGACTTGGCTGCCCGGTATAAAGTGGCCGGAGTTATATTGCACAGCCCGCTAATGTCCGGCATGCGGGTTGCCTTTCCAGAGACTCAGCGAACCTGGTTCTTCGATCCGTTTCCTAAGTGAGTGGCTGATTGTGAGTGAGCAGTGTGATTTGATCATTGTGAGTGAGCAGTGTGATTGATCATTGTGAGTGAGCAGTGTGATTGATCATTGCGAGTGAGCAGTTTGATTGATCATTGCGAGTGAGCAGTGTGATTGATCATTGTGAGTGAGCAGTCTGGTTTTATCATTGCGAGTGAGCAGTGTGATTGATCATTGCGAGTGAGCAGTGTGATTGATCATTGTGAGTGAGCAATGTGATTGATCATTGTGAGTGAGCAGTGTGATTGATCATTGTGAGTAAGCAGTGTGATTGATCATTGTGAGTGAGCAGTGTGATTGATCATTGTGAGTGAGCAGTGTGATTGATCATTGTGAGTGAGCAGTGTGATTAATCATTGTGATTGAGCAGTGTGATTGATCATTGTGAGTGAGCAGTGTGATTGATCATTGTGAGTGAGCAGTGTGATTGATCATTGTGAGTGAGCAGTGTGATTGATCATTGCGAGTGAGCAGTTTGATTGATCATTGCGAGTGAGCAGTGTGATTGATCATTGCGAGTGAGCAGTGACCGGATTGTAAATAGTGAATGAGAAGTGATTGAAGTGAAAATTGTGAATGAGCAGTGATTAGACATGATGAATGAGCAGTGATTAGACATGGTGAATGAGCAGTGATTAGACATGGTGAATGAGCAGTGATCAGACATGATGAATGAGCAGTGATTAGACATGGTGAATGAGCAGTGATTAGACATGGTGAATGAGCAGTGATCAGACATGATGAATGAGCAGTGATTAGACATGGTGAATGAGCAGTGATCAGACATGGTGAATGAGCAGTGATTAGACATGGTGAATGAGCAGTGATTAGACATGGTGAATGAGCAGTGATCAGACATGGTGAATGAGCAGTGATTAGACATGGTGAATGAGCAGTGATTAGACATGGTGAATGAGCAGTGATCAGACATGGTGAATGAGCAGTGATTAGACATGGTGAATGAGCAGTGATCAGACATGGTGAATGAGCAGTGATCAGACATGGTGAATGAGCAGTGATTAGACATGGTGAATGAGCAGTGATTAGACATGGTGAATGAGCAGTGATTAGACATGGTGAACGAACCTAACTCTGACCACCTGTGCCCGCTGTCTGCAACCCAGCCGCTATAACAATAACCATTTGAGCAGCATCGAGAAGGCGCCTCGGATCCAGTCGCCCTGCCTAGTGATCCACGGCACAGACGATGAAGTGATTGACTTCGCTCACGGCCTGACAATCTACGAACGCTTGCCAAAGCCAGTGGACCCGCTGTGGGTTGTGGGCGCTGGCCACAACGATATTGAAATGTTTCCTCAGTACCTAGAACGGCTGCGCAGCTTCTTGTACTCGGAGCTGGACGCCCTCCGGCCAGTTGCCGAAGCCTCCGCCGTTGAGTCCGACAACAATAGCGACAGCCCGACCAGCAATAGCAGTTGAGAATCTCACTTAAGTCTTGAAGAGCGTTTAACTGAACCCCCTTCCCAACGATATTCTCTATTGGCCTGTTCACCAGACGCTCACACAGGGTGTACAACGGTTCGATGATGGTGACCGCGGGTGTGGGATATTGGGTCCTTAGAAAATATAATAAGACATACTTTAAAGGTGAAGATTATGACACTGTATACCCCTGACCTGACCGAGAATAGCTAGTCGCTAAAGACTTGAGGAGCTTTACCAAAGCCAAATAAAAGCCTGTGTTGGCTAAATAAATTCAAGCCCTAGTCAGCACATACTTTTATTATCTGAGTGCGCCCTGTTATCTATGCTGTTTACCTGCTTGCTGGATCTGCCCTGTCTCCTTTTCTTTCTCTATTTCCACTCACTTTTGCGTGCCCGTGCAGGTTTTCCAATTTGAGTCCAGCCAGCACCTTCCCAGGCCTAACACTGTTCATTAATTGTACTCCAATTTGAATTTTTGCTTCTGACAGCTGAAAAGATTTAAACAAATTTTTTTTTCAAGAATCTTTTTTCTATCATTCTTGGTTAGTAACTATTTTCCTATGTTGTATTGGAATAAACTTTTCATATCCCTGTCTTGTAAACTTGTTTGTATAGTAATACTGGCACTTGATGCATTGTTTATAAACCACTTTAGGGATTAGCCGGTGAGAGAGAGTTAGTATATGGCGAGGGAACAAGATAATCTGTACATTGTTCTACTAGATATTTAGGCATGCTTAGGCGGGTGCCCTGCTCTTTCTTTTCCTCGTTTGATCATTTAACATTATGAAGATTCGAATAGAGCTACTTTTTTAGCTTTAAAAAACCAATCTTTTACCGTGTTGGGTACCGTCATTTAATATCATCTTAAGATCGCAGAATATTCGTCTCTAATCTTATTTCTGGTGTCACAAAATCGGTCTCTTATCTCCCCTAATGTCACAGAAAATGGGTCTCTAATCTCACCCCTAATTTCACAGAAAATGGGTCTCTAGTCTCACCCCTAATGTCACAGAAAATGGGTCTCTAATCTCACCCCTAATGCCACAGAAAATGGGTCTCTAATCTCACCCCTGGTGTCACAAAATGGGTCTCTAGTCTCACCCCTAATGCCACAGAAAATGGGTCTCTAATCTCACCCCTAATGCCACAGAAAATGGGTCTCTAATCTCACCCCTGGTGTCACAAAATGGGTCTCTAGTCTCACCCCTAATGCCACAGAAAATGGGTCTCTAATCTCACCCCTAATGTCACAGACAATGGGTCTCTAATCTCATCCCTAATGTCACAGAAAATGGGTCTCTAATCTCATCCCTAATGTCACAGAAAATGGGTCTCTAATCTCACCCCTAATGTCACAGACAATGGGTCTCTAATCTCATCCCTAATGTCACAGAAAATGGGTCTCTAATCTCACCCCTAATGCCACAGAAAATGGGTCTCTAATCTCACCCCTGGTGTCACAAAATGGGTCTCTAGTCTCACCCCTAATGCCACAGAAAATGGGTCTCTAATCTCACCCCTAATGTCACAGACAATGGGTCTCTAATCTCATCCCTAATGTCACAGAAAATGGGTCTCTAATCTCATCCCTAATGTCACAGAAAATGGGTCTCTAATCTCACCCCTAATGTCACAGACAATGGGTCTCTAATCTCATCCCTAATGTCACAGAAAATGGGTCTCTAATCTCATCCCTAATGTCACAGAAAATGGGTCTCTAATCTCATCCCTAATGTCACAGACAATGGGTCTCTAATCTCACCCCTAATGTCACAGACAATGGGTCTCTAATCTCATCCCTAATGTCACAGAAAATGGGTCTCTAATCTCATCCCTAATGTCACAGACAATGGGTCTCTAATCTCACCCTAATTCACAGAGCATCAACTTGCGAAAAAGTGTTAATTATTTTTAACAGAAATGCTTTGAAAGGCTTATTTTGCTTATTGATGCTGCAAATAATGCTAAGGATTATATGTAAGCTGGCCCGTGTACTGTATGTATTATTTGCGCTTTTGCTAATTAGTATATGAACTCATATATTTGTTAATATGCGTAATTTAATTATAGTCAGTGTATAGCTTACGTAGTATGCGACCTGTTCCTAAGCAATTCAAAGTAGTATTTTCATATGGCTATAGCTTTCCTTTCTTTAAAGAAACCAGTGTGTCTGAGTTTACTGTACTCGGAATATGATAATAATTATGATAATAATAATAATAACAATGGTGATATTAATTTTGTCCATTTATCCTCAGTCTTGAATGCTGCAGCGTTTTTGAGTTGTCCTCGTTTTAGTTTGAGTAAGTCAAGTTCCTTTAACATTCCCTTGTTATAAATATAATTGTCTGCTTTATGCCTCGGCTCCCTTATAATTAGGATTGTAAGGACTAGCAAGCTGAGATACTTTTAGAGATAAAGAAGCTGGGTTTATATTCAGTATGTTGAATGCATAGGCAGCAAATGTAGATTATGTAGGATTTAGTAGAGATAATTGAATTTTTGGGGAATTTGAAATTGCCGATTCCGGTTAGCCTGTCTGCTGGATATACAGGTATTTGTTGGCTCCTCCGCTTGACCTGACGTCTGCCTATATTTGTCAATTTGTACTTTGTAGTTTTGTACTTGTAATATATGAAATCTTTGTGTCCGTGTCACCGCCTGCTTACCTGTTAATATTGTGTATATCTATTGACCAATTGAATCAAAAGCGCAAGCTGTGGAGTCTTCTGCTTTCATTTATATGACACTATAGTAAGCTGCTTTACCTGTAGCAATACCGCAAACCTATCATTAGTATGCTTGTATGTATTCTAATAAATCTAAAATATTATAAATCTTTCAATTAATCGTTGTGCACTCTTGTGTTTTAGTAAACAGTCAGTCAGGAAGCATTGCATTCGTATGTGTAGATGGCATTTAGATTTGTAGCGGTGAAATAGGCCAGCTGATACAGTCAGTGAGCACTAGACAGTGCTGCACGCTTTAATCCTCCCTTGAGCAGCTTGATGCTGACGCAGTCGGTTGGCTAAATTTAGCTACTCAAAAGATGTAGGATGGGAGGAGCGAGTGGAGGAGCTTTAGCTTTTCTACCTTCCTATTTATCACTGCCTTTCTGTTCTATTAGTGAAAATTGTCGTGCCTTTATTCTGAGCATTTTTAGTTGATTTTGCTGTAACAGTGAGCATTCCGCCGACTTCTTAATGTCTGACCCATCCATCTTAACTTCTGTCTCTAGTGTCTTTCATCATCAGCTCTTATCCGCCCCTATCATCCGCTGTTTACTGATCCGCCCCAACATCGCTCTTTACTGATCCGCCCCAACATCGCTCTTTACTGATCCGCCCCAACATCGCTCTTTACTGATCCGCCCCAACATCGCTCTTTACTGATCCGCCCCTATTATCCACTCTTAACTGATCCGCCCCTATTATCCGCTCTTTACTGATCCGCCCCTATTATCCGCTCTTTACTGATCCGCCCCTATTATCCACTCTTTACTGATCCGCCCCTATTATCCGCTCTTTACTGATCCGCCCCACCCTGTCATCCGCTGTTTACTGATCCGCCCCTATCATCCGCTCTTTACTGATCCGCCCCTATCATCCGCTCTTTACTGATCCGCCCCACCCTGTCATCCGCTGTTTACTGATCCGCCCCTACCATCGGCTCCTTATTAATTTTTTTATATATGTCAAACTCGTTTTTATTTAATCGATACATATCGGTAGTGCATGAACTAATCCTTTTTCGTATTATTAATCGCATGCGAATAAGTTCCGCGCTCGTATGCTAAAGCTACTTCCGGTCACATGACAGAGTCTGTGGCCTTTTCCGGCCCGTCAGCAGCCGGCGGTGGCGCTCCCGCTGCTGGCGCCGTCGCACTGACCGGCGCCGACACCAGCAATCCGCCCGCCCCAGCCTCCTCGTCATCGGCCGGTACATCTAGCGGCCTGAGTCATTCTCGCGCTTTCACTTCCTCCTTCCTGGCCGGCGCAGTGGCCGGGGCCACGGCCAAGACCACCATAGCGCCGCTAGACCGGACAAAGATCTGGTTCCAGACGCACGAGACCCGGTTTAATTTGCGCGCCTGTCTAGCCTTCCTGCGCGACTCCTACAGAAGCGAAGGCCTGCTGAGATTGTGGCGCGGCAACACAGCCACCCTGGCCAGGATTGTGCCCTATTCGTCTGTTCAGTTCGCCTCTCACGAGCAGTACAAACGGCTGCTTCACGTCGACGGCGGTCGATTTGAGTCCGCCCACTGGCGCCGGTTCGTGTCCGGCAGCCTGGCCGGTGTGACCTCCGTCACTTGCACCTACCCGCTGGACATGGCCAGGGCTCGCATGGCGGTCACCAAGTCTAATACTTATAGGAATCTGGGCCACGCTCTGCGCTGCATCTGGCGTCAAGAGGGCGCTCTGGCGCTCTATCGCGGCTTCTCACCGGCCTTAGCCGGCTCCCTGCCCTACGCTGGCACCTCGTTTTACACCTACGAGACTTTGAAACGGCGGTACAGACGGCAGACCGGACAGGACCCCGGCACCCTGCCCAGGTTCGTGTTCGGCGGAGTGGCCGGCCTGTTCGGCCAGACTAGCAGCTACCCGTTGGACATTGTCCGGCGGCGGATGCAGACCGCTCAGGTGGGCATCGGGGAGGCGAGAATTTCTGTCTGCGATTTGTCTGCTACACTTCACCCCCGCCCCCCCCCCCCTGATCCGCTCTTTACTGACGCGCACAGCAATTGACCACCATCCGCCACTCCAGTGGGGCCGTAGCTCGTGCAATTAACGCCCTTGAGGGCCAGACCCCCAAGGCACAGTGAAGTTTACATGCCTAACGATAAATAAAGTTAGGGCCGCTGTACACTCCTGTGTGAGTGTGTGCCTGTGCGTATGACTGCGGTCCTATCCGTGCGCTTGTGTGCCTGCTCAGGGGAGTCGGCGGAATGGGTAGTAATGCCTCTCGCCGGTTGCGTGACAATGTCGCTTAAAGTGCGCCAGGGTGCACACAACCCCCTTTCTCTAATAGAAGAATCAGCCCCCTGATCCGCTTTTTACTCATTCGTCCCCTTACCCGCTGTATGGATCCGCCCCCTTACCCGCTGTATGTATTCGCCCCCTTATCCGCTGCATGGATCCGCCCCCTTTCCCACTACATGGATCCGCCCCCTCACCCGCTGTATGGATCCACCCCCTTACCCGCTGTATGGATCCACCCCCTTACCCGCTGTATGGATCCGCCCCCTTACCCGCTGTATGGATCCGCCCCCTTACCCGCTGTATGGATCCACCCCCTTACCCACTGCATGGATCCGCCCCCTTACCCGCTGCATGGATCCGCCCCCTTACCCGCTGTATGGATCCACCCCCTTACCCGCTGCATGGATCCGCTCCCTTACCCGCTGTATGGATCCGCCCCCTTACCCACTGCATGGATCCGCCCCCTTACCCGCTGTATGGATTCAATCAGCTAAGCTCATTTAACTGAATTCACAAGTGTGGTCTTCGCGACTTATTCTAGCATTATAATAACTTCTATTAACAGGTGACTGGCCATCCTGAGTATACCAAAGGCATCTGGCACTGCCTGCGGCTCACCTACCAGCACGAGGGAATTGTGCACGGCCTATACAAAGGCTTGTCAATGAACTTCGTCAAAGGGCCAATCGCTAACGGCATCGCGTTTGCAACATTCGATCTGGTGCAGTGGCTGCTGAGAAGAACGCCAATGTTTAGCGACCAGCAAGGCGGCAAGTGAGCGCCATTGGCTTCGTGCTGCCTCTGCTAGCCTGGCTTGCTTGAACTGCTCACTAAACTGATCCCGTTATTGGCTTGTCTGTTTTGTTGTGTTATGTCTGTTTGTAAAATGTCTTTTTTGTTGAGTGTTGTACAACAGTCTACTCATAACTTTGCTCACTTAATTACTTCAGCCTTCCAGATCCTCAGTTGCTAGGGCCAGCCTCCCAGATCCTCAGCTGCTAGGGCCAGCCTCCCAGATCCTCAGTTGCTAAGGCCAGCCTCCCAGATCCTCAGTTGCTAGGGCCAACCTCCCCGATCCTCAGTTGCTGGGCCAGCCTCCCAGATCCTCAATTACTGGGCCAGTCTCCCAGATCCTCAGTTACTGGGCCAGCCTCCCAGATCCTCAGTTACTGGGCCAGCCTCCCAGATCCTCAGTTGCTGGGCCAGCCTCCCAGATCTTCAGTTGCTAGGGCCAGCCTCCCAGATCCTCAGTTGCTGGGCCTGCCTCCCAGATCCTCACTTGCTGGGCCAGCCTCCCAGATCTTCAGTTGCTAGGGCCAGCCTCCCAGATCCTCAGTTACTGGGCCAGCCTCCCAGATCCTCAGTTGCTGGGCCAGCTTCCCAGATCCTCAGTTGCTGGGACAGCCTCCCAGATCCTCAGTTTTAGTTCATCATTATTTATCCCATCTTGTAGACTGGCATTAAAAATATCCCATTAAATATATAGGCAAGAATGCGTTGCAAATATTTATTTATCGAATAATACAGAGCTGTCTAGAGTGTTAGTAGACATACTACATGAAGTAGTTACCTTGGAATGATCCTATTCCACTGACGTTAATAATCCATCACAAGTATGAAACTTGTTATAATCCACTGGTTTTACTGTGGCTTTATAAATAAAATATTAACTATCAGATTCGCCTTTATGTGATGAAATACTACAGAAGCTTATCATCCTACTCATTTGCAGTAGCAGTTATCGCCCATATTTCATTTATTTTTTAAAAAATATGCTATCTAGTTGTGAGTGAGCATCGGTTTTGACACAGATTTTTCCGAGAATGCTTGCCAATTAGTGATGAGTTGTAGGCCAAAACATCTGCTACTTATCATGCTACTGCTAGTAACAAATGTTGATATTTCTCTTTATACTAGTAGGTAATGCTTATGCATAACACTGTGTCCTATAAGTGTGTGTGGCCTTTTCATTACACAGAATTTTTTATCGATCGATTTAGTGTCTAGAAACCCAAAGAGTACGAGTGTTGTGTACTTTTAATAAGCAATAAAATTAGTCATCATTTATTAAAACTCATAACTCATTATCAAATTACATACTACTATTTGGCTTAACTTTCTTTACGGGTAATTTGTATTGCGTAGTTTTTTATAATTATAAAAAGAAAATTGCGCTAACATATTGTGTTTTTTGATTAGCCCGCTACTAAGTAGTAGTAGTATAGTAGTAGTAGTATATAATATTCGGTGCAGATTCGTTTAAATTAAAACGTATTTATTTTTTAAAATTTGTATATTAGTTTTCAATCTGCTTGGTTCTTCTCTTCTTGTAGAAGAAATTCACCTATCCGCCCGAGAGCATTCAGCATTAGGCTAGCTTCCATTGATCTGTAAGAAGTGATTTTTCCCACCCCCTCTGTGCCCATGGTTTGTATTTTATTGCAACTCATTTCTCAGCTTTTCTTTTGTTGTAGACAGGAAGTACAATTTTAGATTTTAAAAAATAAATGCGGGCCTCGATCTTTTGTCATTGATTTGATTGTGTTTTTATTCAATTCCGAAACTGCATGCTTTGTGTTACGAGCTTATTTTCTAGCTATTTTAGAACCTGTCATTTGGTAATTTTCTTGCTCTGTTTCTCGGGGATTGTCTGTCCTTAGCCTAGATCTCGTAGCCTTTTAAGTCCATCTTCCAGCGTGAATTGATAACTAATGCGGCTGCGCTCGAAATCGAACCACGGACTGGGTTGAGGTGGATTCCAATAGGTGCTGAATGGGATACTTTTGGAGGCTGAGGTGGATTCCAATAGATGCTGAATGGGATTCTTTTGGAGGCTGAGGTGGATTCCAATAGGTGCTGAATGGGATTCTTTTGGAGGCTGAGGTGGATTCCAATAGATGCTGAATGGGATTCTTTTGGAGGCTGAGGTGGATTCCAATAGAAGCTGAATGGGATACTTTTGGAGGCTGAGGTGGATTTCAATAGGTGCTGAGTGGGATACTATTGGAGGCTGAGGTGGATTCCAATAGGTGCTGAATGGGATACTATTGGAGGCTGAGGTGGATTCCAATAGGTGCTAAATGGGATACTTTTGGAGGCTGAGGTGGATTCCAATAGATGCTGAATGGGATTCTTTTGGAGGCTGAGGTGGATTCCAATAGAAGCTGAATGGGATACTTTTGGAGGCTGAGGTGGATTCCAATAGATGCTGAATGGGATACTTTTGGAGGCTGAGGTGGATTCCAATAGGTGCTGAATGGGATACTATTGGAGGCTGAGGTGGATTTCAATAGGTGCTGAATGGGATACTTTTGGAGGCTGAGGTGGATTTCAATAGGTGCTGAATGGGATTCTTTTGGAGGCTGAGGTGGATTCCAATAGATGCTGAATGGGATACTTTTGGAGGCTGAGGTGGATTTCAATAGATGCTGAATGGGATACTTTTGGAGGCTGAGGTGGATTCCAATAGGTGCTGAATGGGATACTTTTGGAGGCTGAGGTGGATTTCAATAGGTGCTGAATGGGATTCTTTTGGAGGCTGAGGTGGATTTCAATAGATGCTGAATGGGATACTTTTGGAGGCTGAGGTGGATTCCAATAGGTGCTGAATGGGATTCTTTTGGAGGCTGAGGTGGATTTCAATAGGTGCTGAATGGGATTCTTTTGGAGGCTGAGGTGGATTTCAATAGGTGCTGAATGGGATACTTTTGGAGGCTGAGGTGGATTCCAATAGGAGCTGAATGGGATACTTTTGGAGGCTGAGGTGGATTTCAATAGGTGCTGAATGGGATTCTTTTGGAGGCTGAGGTGGATTTCAATAGGTGCTGAATGGGATTCTTTTGGAGGCTGAGGTGGAATTCTAATCGAGGCTGGTGTGGAATTCTAATGAAGGCTGGTGTGGAATTCTAATGAAGGCTGGTGTGGAATTCTAATCGAGGCTGGTGTGGAATTATAATGGGTGCTGAATGGGATTCTTTTGGAGGCTGAAGTGGGATTCTAACGGAGGCTGGTGTGGAATTCTAATTAATGGCTTAACTTGGATTCTAATGGCGGGTTAACGGATTGCAATCTAGCCTGAACTGGGATTCTAATGGACTGGGACTCTGATGAAGACTGCCCTGGGACCAAGACACTGACACTGCATATCAACGCTGCCAATCAATTCATGCATCCGCAATTCAAGCCGGAGGACCATCCGCACAGGCGGTTCAACCCGCTGACAGGCGACTGGGTGCTGGTGTCGCCGCACCGGGCCAAGCGGCCCTGGCAAGGCCAGACCGAACGACGCGAAGCCGGCCCGTCCGAGTCTTCAGTCAGTTCGCATGCTAATCCGCTGTGCCCGGGCGCCACTCGTTCCAGTGGCGCCGTTAATCCCAACTACACCGGCACCTACCTGTTCGATAACGATTTCCCCGCGCTCATGCCGGACACACCGGCGCCTCCGCCGCCTCTGCTGCCCTCCGCTGATGGAGCCGACGCTGACAGTGACTGCGGCAGCGGTTTGTTTCGCATGTCGCAGGCGCGCGGCCGCTGCCAGGTGATGTGCTATCATCCGCGCAGTGACGTCACCCTGGCCAGGCTGCCTAAAGCCGATACTGAACAGGTTATCAGGGCCTGGATGGCGGCCTTGACCGAGCTGGCGGCGGACTACGACTGGGTGCAGGTTGGTGGCTGAGTCACACCTGGTTTGAGGCTTTGGGGACCTGAGACACCTGGTGTGGGATTTGGAAGCCGTTGTTCCTGTGAGTAGCTCTGAGACTCCAGATGTGTCTGTGAGTAGCTCTGAGACTTCAGGTGTGTCTGTGAGTAGCTCTGAGACTCCAGATGTGTCTGTGAGTAGCTCTGAGACTTCAGGTGTGTCTGTGAGTAGCTCTGAGACTCCCAGTGTGTCTGTGAGTAGCTCTGAGACTCCCAGTGTGTCTGTGAGTAGCTCTGAGACTCCCAGTGTGTCTGTGAGTAGCTCTGAGACTCCCAGTGTGTCTGTGAGTAGCTCTGAGACTCCCAGTGTGTCTGTGAGTAGCTCTGAGACTCCCAGTGTGTCTGTGAGTAGCTCTGAGACTCCCAGTGTGTCTGTGAGTAGCTCTGAGACTCCCAGTGTGTCTGTGAGTAGCTCTGAGACTCCCAGTGTGTCTGTGAGTAGCTCTGAGACTCCCAGTGTGTCTGTGAGTAGCTCTGAGACTCCCAGTGTGTCTGTGAGTAGCTCTGAGACTCCAGGTGTGTCGGTGAGTAGCTCTGAGACTCCAGATGTGTCTGTGTGTAGCTCTGAGACTTCAGGTGTGTCTGTGAGTAGCTCTGAGACTCCCAGTGTGTCTGTGAGTAGCTCTGAGACTCCCAGTGTGTCTGTGAGTAGCTCTGAGACTCCCAGTGTGTCTGTGAGTAGCTCTGAGACTCCCAGTGTGTCTGTGAGTAGCTCTGAGACTCCAGGTGTGTCGGTGAGTAGCTCTGAGACTCCAGATGTGTCTGTGTGTAGCTCTGAGACTTCAGGTGTGTCTGTGAGTAGCTCTGAGACTCCCAGTGTGTCTGTGAGTAGCTCTGAGACTCCCAGTGTGTCTGTGAGTAGCTCTGAGACTCCCAGTGTGTCTGTGAGTAGCTCTGAGACTCCCAGTGTGTCTGTGAGTAGCTCTGAGACTCCAGATGTGTCTGTGTGTAGGTCTGAGACTTCAGGTGTGTCTGTGTGTAGGTCTGAGACTCCAGGCGCATCTTAAGTGTAATTAGTTTTGTCATTTTATATTTTCTGTTCAGCTCTTTAGCTTTAATATTCTTCTCGTCAGTAGTAGCACACGCTTATCTTAAGTAGTATAATTTCAACTTAACCTACCAAATATCGGTGCATTTTCAATACAATAAGTCAATAAAATATCCAGTATTCCAATGGGATAACAATGGGGCAGTGCAAGGCCCAGCTAATTCAATCAAATGTGTCCTTTGTTTACAGAAAATCATTGCCTAGCTGTATGAAATGGTCTGTCAATTTTGACACCCTTCTAAGAGACCGATGACTGGGATTGGTTTTGATTAGAGGCAAATATCCCAATTAGGGAAGAGTGTCATCAGAAAGCTCTATATTTCCATTGTGAACTATAGGCGGCACCTGAGCTGAGTGCGTTACTAAGATTGATGAGCAATCATGGAGGCTTCTTGTGTTATTGCCAAAAGGGGAGCTTTTTGTTAGCCCGCTCACACCACTCTGAATTAGTTGCCATGGTGATTAGTACCGAATGCGAGCGTTGATTTCTGACGAGTCCCTGTTTTGACCCTGGCTAAGTTAATTGGGTCGAGTGGTGTGTTATTGGGTCTGGCGCTTGTGTTCATTTATGTACTATGTAGAGATTTGTTTTGAGCTGCTGTGTGCTAAGATTGTTATCATGATAGCGGGGTGTAAGCTAAGTAGACGGTGAGATAGATTTGGGGTAAGGGAAACTGGAATACGTACAGGTAAAATAGAGTATGATGAAGAATCAGAGATTGATGAGGGTAGAGAATCACAGGTGAGATGAGGGTAGAGAATCAGAGGTGAGATGAGGGTAGAGAATCACAGGTGAGATGAGGGTAGAGAATCATAGGTGAGATGAGGGTAGAGAATCATAGGTGAGATGAGGGTAGAGAATCACAGCAGAGATGAGGGTAGAGAATCACAGGTGAGATGAGGGTAGAGAATCACAGGTGAGATGAGGGTAGAGAATCACATCTTAGATGAGGCTATAGAATCGCAGCTGAGATTAGGGTAGAGAATCACAGGTGAGATGAGGCTAGAGAATCACAGGTGAGATGAGGCTAGAGAATCACATCTTAGATGAGGCTATAGAATCACAGCTGAGATTAGGGTAGAGAATCACAGCTGAGATGAGGCTTTTATTTTTTATTAGAGGCAGAGGGGTTGTGTGCACCCTGGCGCACTTTAAGCGACATAGGCACACAACCGGCGAGAGGCATTACTGCCCATTCCGCCGACTCCCCTGAGCAGGCATACAAGCGCGCGGATACGTACGTAGGCACACACTCACACAGGGAGTGTACAGCGGCCCTAACTTTATATTATCGTTAGGCATGTACACTTCACTGCGCCTTGGGGGGTCGGCTCTCAAGGCCGTTAATTGCACGAGCAGAGCCAAGCCGAGATTCCAATTCAGCCCCAAATTAATGTGACTGCATTTGCCCTTAAGAGATGAGGCTAGAGAATCACATCTGAGATGAGGCTGTAGAATCACAGCTGAGATTAGGGTAGAGAATCACAGGTGAGATGAGGGTAGAGAATCACAGGTGAGATGAGGGTAGAGAATCACAGCTGAGATGAGGGTAGAGAATCACAGGTGAGATGAGGGTAGAGAATCACAGGTGAGATGAGGCTAGAGAATCACAGGTGAGATGAGGGTAGAGAATCACATCTTAGATGAGGCTAGAGAATCACAGCTGAGATAGGAAAGAATGTGAGAATGTCACAATGGGCATCTGTCTACCCTCATGGCTGAAGGTGGTGCCACATGCGGCTGATTTCAATTTGAAATTTTAACGGTAAGTTGAAGTTGTAGTTGAAATCAAAGTTGTTTATCTATAGCAGTGATCCAAGTGTTTCAGTATCCGATAGAGGCGGGTCCTCGCCTCAGTGGGGAGAGACAGAGAGAGGGGAGATAAAAAACCCAGTTTTATGGGTTCCCAGCACCGCGTGCTTCTGTGTTGTTTCAAGCCTGGGGCAGGCTATGCATGATATCCACGCATTTGGGGAGGGGGGGGGGGTTGCTGGCCGCCTGTGCAATCCTTTATGGCCTGAGCAATTAATTATTTCTGTTTATTGTCCAGCTTGCGGGTTTCAGTTTAGGGCAGGTAACCCTGCTCTAGTCCGCCATAACCACCGGTGGTCGCCACTTGGCCATTACCTCTAAGGTAGTGTCCGCACCCGTATGTCAGACTCTGCGCAATGTCTAATCCGCTTCGCTTTGCTGCCTCACTCTTAATTGGTTTTTCAAAGCGGCTTTTTGACTCCGGTTTTGAGCTGCAAATTGACTAAATTTACGACTCTGAACGAGTCAGTTATCTTCTCGCTTCTAATTTTGGAAATTTTTGTGAATTCATTCGCTCGTACAGGCCGTCTGTCTGTCTGTTTGCCTGTCTGTCTTAGTGTGTCTTGTGTCTGCCTGTCTGTCTGCCTGTCTGATGTCTATCTATCTATCTATCTATCTATCTATCTATCTATCTATCTATCTATCTATATATATATCTATCTATCTATCTATCTATCTATCTATCTATCTATCTATCTATCTATCTATCTATCTATCCATCTATCTATCTATCCATCTATCTATCTATCTATCTATCTATCTATCTATCTATCTATCTATCTATCTATCTATCTATCTATCTATCTATCTATCTATCCATCTATCTATCTATCTATCTATCTATCCAATTATCTACAGATAGAAAACTATCGATAAAAATAACTAACTACTGCATTTTCCATGTCTCTCTCGTTGTATTTCTCAATCCCAATCCGCCCTCCCCAAAAAGTTAAGCCGTTGCTGTTCATTTTTTGCGTAACGCTCTTCTTCAGTTGTCCAATTCATCTGACATGCGATGAAAGTTTTAGATAAGGGGATTGGAAGCGGCAGTCAATTTGGTATTATCAAAGTCCCGCCTGTCTTGCATCAAATTAGTATCTGTCGTGCGAGCTACATGTGCATGTGACAACCTCAGAAATTAATCAAAAATATTTCTCAGCTTTACAACGCAAAAATCTTTCACAACTACTACTGTCTAAAATATTGCTGTAGGGAGAGTATTTTGAGTGGGGTGAGTGTGCCGTGGTGTGGTGTGTTTTGTGGGGTGGTGGGTGCCGTGGGGTGGTGGTGTTTTAGTTTGGTGTGTGCCGTGGGGAGGTGGGTTCCGTGGGGTGGTGGGTTCCGTGGGGTGGTTGGTGCCGTGGGGTGGTGTGTGCTGTGGGGTGTGGATGCCGTAGGGTGGTGGGTGTTGTGGGGTGGTGAGTGCCGTGGTGTGGTGTGTGCCGTGGGGTGGTGGATGCCGTGGGGTGGTGGATGCCGTGGGGTGGTGGGTTTTGTGGGGTGGTGAGTGCCGTGGGGTGGTGTGTGCTGTGGGGTGTGGATGCCGTGGGGTGGTGAGTGCCGTGGGGTGGTGTGTGCCGTGGTGTGGTGTGTGCCGTGGGGTGGTGGATGCCGTGGAGTGGTGGATGCCGTGGGGTGGATCCCGTGGGGTGGTGGGTGTCGTGGGGTGTTGGGTGATTGGTTAGGCGAGTATTGGAGGTGGTTTCTCCTGTGCTGCGGAGTGGTTGGGGCTGTGGAGTGGTGTGCTTTTAGGTACTGAGGATGTTCTCCTTAGCTGATAAAGCTCAAGGCTTGTGTCTCAAGTTTCCTAATAGATCCGTAGGAAAATGTACCGACTTTCTACGTAATGACATATTTGTACTTATAGCTGCTGCCTCTCATATTATCCACCCCATCTCTTTCATTGACGCGAATTTCTTCGCAAACTCATTCATCCGTTTATTATGGCTATTGCCTGCATCTCTTTCTCTCGCCTATCCCTATCTTTCTGACAACTTGTCTCTCTTAATTCCTTTCTGGCTCCTTTAGGGTGTTGCAAGTCACCTGTTTCCCAGCTTTCCAAATGCTGCTATTGTAACTCCCACTTTGCCCTACAGCTGCTAAGAGTTGCTGTCAAGTCTTTGTGTACTTTTATTCTTGAACCCTCTGCATGTGCTTTGTATTATTCAGTAATAAAATTTACCATAGTCAGCAGCACAACACCTGAAATTCGTTACCGCAGCCTTATTTCAGTTGCTAAGGCCTGCCATTACACTTCAGGAGGCGCCACTGCACTTAGGGAAGCGCAGTTTTATTTGAGTGAGCGCCAGTTTCACGGGGTGCCATATGCTTTTGCCAGCCCATTCTGGGGGGGGGGGGGCAAGTCTACGCCCTGTATGGCGTCCTGATCACCAGCTTGGAACAGTGGCGCATGAGTAGTAGAGGATAACACAACTCTGCCGCAGGGAAAGCCACGGAAATTCCGTGGGCCCGGATCAGAAGGGCGCCTATGTGTTTGCATAGCTCAACTCTGCCGCAGGCAAAGCCATGGGAATTCCGTAGACTCCTAATGAAAGTACATTGGCGCCTCATGGGGGAATCCGCAAGTATGCACAGAGGCGAGCTAGGGGAATCTCTAGAAATTGTGTTGAACGATTGGCAAATATCAGCGGTATTTTATTGTATTCAGTATTATACTAATACTTTATTGTATAATTTTATCGGTAATAACAAACTTCTGTAAACAAAAATAGTGGTAGCCAAGCCTCTCTCCCGCTGTCTGGGAGCTGCCGGCGGCGGCGGCTTTGTTGCTGAAAGGAGAGAGTGCTCAGTTATCAGTTTTATTGCCACCCTCGACTGGGTGGGGTAAAGTTGGCGGCGTATTCAAAAGAATTTAGCTGGGCGTGTGGGAATTTAACAAGGGCTCAATACCTGGATGCGCTGATGAAATCATTGGACATTGGGTGGCTGACTGTAAACATAGCAAAGCTGAAAACATAGCAGCTATGTTTTTATTAACACAGATTTGGTTGAAGTGGGTATATAAGAGGCTAAATATGTGTATATGAGAAGTTTAAATTTAAATTTTATTCAAAACTAAATTTCTCATAGATAAATTCTAAATAATGAATAAATCTCGGTGTCCATCCTACGTGCACGAGGTGTGCATCAGCTGCAATTCCTGTGAGCTCGGTGGGTTAAAGCTCCATAACAAAAAAGACAGCTGCATTATAAGTCGCTGGTTGCTTTGCCACGAGTGCCAGACAACTGAGCTGTTCAATGTGCGCCGCCAAGTTCGGGCCCATAAAAATCACACCATCATTAATTGGAGCTCGCCTGATAGCATCGAACGAGCCCGCTTTACTGTACTGGAGGCCGCCCACCGCCAGGAGCAACTCAATATGATCGAGCGTCATCGAGCCCCGGTCAGCGCCCTGAGCCAGACGATTCAAGGTGTGCGAAATCAATCTGCAATAATTTCAACTACATGTACTTTTGATTTGATTTCCGCTGCACTTGCTGCTGCAGATCAGCATCCAGCTGATGTTGCCGGCCTTCCTGGACCTGCCAGCGTCGACTATCCAGCTGCTGCTCCTGGACCTGCTGGCATTGACCATCAAGCTGCCAGCATTGACGTTCCAGCGGCTGGTGCTCTCAGTCTTCAGACACCGGTAAATCGCTATGACGATGATGCTGCTGCCGCTGATTTTGTTGCTCCGCCAGAATTGGACACGGCTTTCTTTGAGGAGCACGAGTTGGAGCCGGGGGAGACGAACGAAAAAGCCACGGTCGAGCAGCAGCCACCGCACAGGGCTGTTCCAGTCGCTGGAAAAAATATGGCTGGAATGATGGCGGATGCCAGCCTGTCTGATCTCCTACGAGATTTCGAACCTCATGCTACCCCACTGGTGGTACCAGAGTTTCAACAATCAGCAGGAGTCGAACCTCATGCTACCCCACCGGTGGTACCAGAGTTTCCACAATCAGCAGGAGTCGAACCTCATGCTACCCCACCGGTGGTTCAACAATCAGCAGGCGTCCAAACCGCTGAACCGATGGGTGCACCGTCAGTTTGCCTTCAATTCGTCCTACCGAGTAGCGTTGTGGGCGAGTACTCAATTGACTTTGTAGGGGGGATCCGTATTCGCTTGAGTAACTCTTAATTTGCTTTAGCCTGGAGTATTTTGTTGGCAAGGGAAACCAATTTTTAGCGCACACAAAAGTTCTACAAAAATGAGTGGACTTTTGATAAGGGGAGGAGCTCTAAAAGAAGTTAAAAACTGCTTAAATTAAATTAATTTTTTCAGTGCATGTCACCTGTGATTTATCTCGTTGGGCTGGGCTAAGCAGTTTATCAAGCTGGAGGCTCTTTGGTTGTTTTCATATTTAGTTATTAGGAGAGCAAGAATTTACATGGTAGCTTATAATGAATTATACTGCTTTCTATGCAAAAATTTTGTAATTTAATGCGAAATAAAAGTTTCTTCTTCTAAATTATTTTCTTGCTACAAAGCCGTTTATACCAAATACACGTTGTTTTTGCATTGTTTTTTCTCATAATAAACATTGAATTATTTTTAGAAAAAACGCAAACTAGACAGTAAAATAGCAAATCAACTCGTATCGGTGGATTTGATGCTAAAAGCTATCGCATCATGGCAACCTATTCGCATTACTCGACTATTAGTTTTGATTTTGAGGTTTTTACTATCAGCGGGCTGCTTTTCTATAGCTTGGTGCTCGTTGTTAAGTCTCAATATCGCGAATAGAATAAGAGCATCTTAACTAGGTTCGATCTCTACTTTGCATTTTTCTTAATTATTCCTTTTTAAGCTAAGCATTGCCATTGGCCTTAAAATTGATCAATTCGAAGCTGGAAGCAGACAAATCTGCATCAGCATTGCCTGGCAGCCGGCAGTCGCAACATGCAGGATCCTACATGTTCTAGGCGAGGAGAAGGTGAAGGAGCAGGTGAGTTTTGCAACTCTGTTAATGTAAAAATCAATTATTTTCTTACCAATATTTGAAGTGGAAAAATTTTAAACCTTCAACTCGAAATGTGTAACTAATTCAGTTTTAATTAATACGTAATAACACCCGCCCACCCCGAGTCCGTACACCAACCCTGACTCTGCACACCCCCGTCCTCGACTCCGCACACCCCCTCCTCGACTCTGCACATCCCTTCCTCGACTCCGGACACCCCACCTCGACTCTGCACATCCCTTCCTCGACTCTGGACACCCCACCTCGACTTCGCACACCTCTGCACACCTATATCGATTGTATACATCCAAAAACACCCTCCTCGATTCTGAATACAGACATCGATTATTATGAATACAGTAGCTAATTGAGCTGGATTTATAAGCAATCATGAGACTCTCAGTTTATGTTTCTCAATTTTCACTATCTTATCTCTCGATTTTATTTTTAGGGTCTTCATGTGTTATCTCCTTGGTGAACAGTGCCCACGATGATGTACTGCAGATTCATCGCTTCGCCCCAACAGCTGACATTGATCCATTCGAGTTTCTAGACCTGGTCAAACATGCGGTTCTGCAGTATCTCGAAGTTCGTCTTGACTCCTTTGACAACTGTTCGCTAAGAGCACAAATTAAGCTAAACGTGCGCATGATTCGGGTGCAGGCAGCAGAAGCAGTCAATGTTGAAAACAAATGGATGAGTACAAATCTTTGTATGCTGGTTGATGTGCAGGAATTTGATGACTGGTGGAGGCAGCAATTTGCAGAGTTAGAGCAGAGAGTAGACGTGTACAACGCTAATGGCAGTGGATGGGCCATTGACAAAATAAATTTCTTCGACCTTTGCTCTGCCCTCGCTGTTCGAACTCCCTACTATTCGGGGCATGCGGCTGGGTTTAGTTTGCCGACTGCGCTTTTTCAAAAGAAGGCCGTCATTTCTCCTCCTAGCAGCGGTGAAAATTGCTTTGTTTACGCGTGCCTTGCCTTTCTTCACAAAGATCACTGCCGTATTAAGAAGTCAGCTCAACGAGAATCCTCGTACACCGAATGGCTAGATGAGATTAACATTACGGGACTGAGTCTGCCGATCAATTTGTACGATCTGTCTGCTGTCGAGGAATTAAATCCAACCCTTTGCTTCACTGTTTTCACCTGGGAGAATGAAGCTGCTGAAGTCCTCCGACAGCCAAGCGCAGCTACCATGAGAGGACGAACAGTTGTCCTGCTGATGTTTCTTCCACCATCCACGAACGAGAACTCAGCTGGTGGTCATTGGTGTGCTGTCTCGAACATCAACAGATTGCTGAACAGTAAAGCCCACCTGTACCAGCGAAAGTGGTGTGAGCGATGTCTGCTGTCATTTCACACTAGCAAGGCGTTCGATGAGCACTGTGAAGATATCTGTGAGCCTGGTGGGATTTTTGTTCAGGAAGAACTTCCGGATGAAGATCACAATGTACTTCGGTTTACGGCGTGGGAAAAGACAATCAGCCCACCATTCATTGTGTACGCCGACTTCGAGGCATTGAATGCACCTCACACAGGGCAGCAGACTGAAGCTGGTTCGAGCACTGTAAAGCTGACAGAGCATGTTGCCGTTGCTGCTGGTTACTTGGTGGTGCACCGAGCAGGCCTCACAGGGTTATCACCTATAGGAGTCGACAATGATGTTAACATATTTGTGAGTGAAAATCCGAAAAAGTGTGTTTCTGACTTCTTGCAGTCCCTTGAACAGCTAGCTCGAGAGGTTTATGGCTGGAACACGGAGTTCAGTCATCAGACGGCTATTAGAACGGAGGCTGCAAAGCAACGCTTCCGCGACGCTATATCGTGTCACTACTGCGGAAGCGGCTTTGATAGTGAAAGCGGAAAGCACTGGGATCATGATCACCTCAGTGGCGAATTCCGAGGTGCAGCCTGTGCTCAGTGCAACATGCAGGCTCGTCTAAAAAGGCGCTTTCTTCCTGTGGTTTTCCACAATCTAAAAGGCTATGACCTTCATCTCATTATGTCAACGGCTTTGGATCTCATGGATGGATGGAGGATTTCGGTTATTCCACAGAATCCTGAGCAGTTTGTTTCAATGAAAGTTGACTTCAAAATCGATGAGTACGAGAGGGGAGGAAAGACTAAGCCATTGTTCTTTACCATTCAATTCATTGATTCTAACCAATTTCTCAACGCCAGCTTGGCTCAGCTGATCAAGAACCTGCCAGAAGAAGAGTGCACCATCACTAGCCTGCTAAAAAGTAAGTTTCCACTGTTGTCTCCAGAAGTTTTATTCAGAAAATGCACTTTTCCGTACGACTACTTAACTAATTCAAATGTCCTTGAGGATACCGAGCTGCCAAGTAAAGAACAATTCTACAACGTTCTGACTAAAAGCCACTGCAGTGATGAGGATTACAGGCATGCACAGAAAGCATGGCATGAATTCCAAGTTAAAACGCTGAAAGAGTACATGCTATGCTACCTTGAGCTTGACATTCGGCAGCTCGCCGATGTCTTTGAAAATTTTCGCAAGCTCAGCCTTCGTGATGATGGCCTTGATCCGGTGCATTTCGTTTCAACCCCGGGATTATCTTTTGCTTCAGCACTGAAGTCTCTCAAATCCAGAATCGAGCTGATTACGGATTCGCAAATGTATGCAACATTCGAGCGCGGTATTCGCGGTGGCATGTCATTTGTGAACATACACAGAGTGTCAGCCAACTCTCCAGATATTAGAAAAAATTTGGAAGCAGCTGACAATCAGACTATCTGCAATGACAATGATGATGATGATGATGACTGTCACGACGAGGGCGCTGATCAAGCTGTTCCTACCGAGCTTCTAGCAGTAGATGCTAACAACCTTTACGGTCAAGCTCTTACCATGAACTTACCTGCAAATGGATTTCGCTGGCTTTCCGAAGATGAGCTACAGCTGTGGACCGAGGATCGTATCCGAGGGCTCAAAATCTCAGATCCAATTGCTTATCTGCTCGATGTCGATCTTCTATATCCAGCAGAGATACATTCCACCACTGAAGATTTGCCTTTTGCACCAGAAAAAGAAGCACCAAAATTCAAAGAATTTCCTGCCTACATGCAACAGCTTTGGAGGCAGATTACTGGAGACAAAGCAGCCTATCGTTCGGCAGAAAAACTTCTGCTCACCTGCCATGACAAGCAGAGTTATGTGCTTCATTCGGCTATCTTGGCATTCTACTTGAGCCATGGAATGAAAATCAAACGAATTAATCGAATGATTGAGTACAAACAGGAGCCGATATTTGCTGACTATGTTAACATGAACAGCGTGAAAAGAGCTGCTGCGACAAACAGCTTCGAGAAAGACTACTACAAACTAAAAAACAATGCGCTCTTCGGAAAAACAATGGAAAACGTGCGTAAGCGACGTGACATTCGGATTTGCACCAACACTGCAAAAGCAAAGGTGCTGGCTTCAAAACCATCCATTAAGAACTTTATCATAATTACCGACTCACTGAGCATAATTGAATTCCAGAAGACTAAGGTCAAGCTTGATCGTCCGATTTTTATTGGCCAGTGTGTTCTTGACTATTCGAAGCTAATCATGTACGAGTTATTCTACGACAAATTGAAGCCTTGGCTTGAGCAAGAGGGTGCCCGTGTTCGGCTCTGTGGTGGAGACACCGACTCGCTCTTTCTTTGCATTCAGAATATGGATGTGCAGTCGGAAGTTCTTCCACTGCTAAAAGCAAAGAAACTCCTTGACACTTCCAACTATTCACCTGAGCACCCGCTGTTCTCAAATGAATTGAAAGCTCGCCTCGGTTGCATCAAGGACGAAGGAGCTGGAGCTCGCTATCTCGAATGGTTGCTTTTGAGACCAAAGCTGTATTCCTTTCTCGCTAGCACTGCAACTGCTGAAAAGAAAAAAGCCAAAGGCATTCAAGGATGTGTTGTCAAGAAGGAGATTGCGCATAGTGATTACTTGAGAGTCTTCAATGATCTGAGTAGCATGTCCGTCATCATCCACAGGATCGCTAGCATCCAACACAGGCTATTCACGCTGCAGCAGCGAAAGTGTGCCTTAAGCATTTGGGAGGACAAGCGCGCTTGGCTTGCACCGAACTACAGTCTCCCGTTTGGCCATTTTCAACTTCTTCATCCGGAGTCGTCGCAGCTGCAACAGCACGTGAATGCTACAGCCTCCCGAAAGCGGCGACGGGAAGAAGACTACGAATTTAATAAGTGACTGAGTATAACTTTTTATCACACGGCCTCTACACATTTTATTCTGAATATTTAGTCTTTGGTTTCTTCAAACATATACTCGCCTTTATCCGTTTAAATTATATGCTGTCTCAATTTTGCTATCTCAGATAGAAGAAGTTGCAGCAATTTGCCTCCCCTGTTTCACCGTAATTTTAGTGTCTTTTTGAACTTTTTGTCTGAAGTCTTAATGCTAGCTATTAATTTATTAGTAATTTTATTTCAGTACCTTGTAACTGCACGATTTCTACTCGTAATATTAAATTGCAAAGTCAGTAAATTTAATGTATTGAAATTTTTATTGCTGAGTTTTATGTTCATTTATTAATTTTTTAACATGATGCTAAAACATTTCTTTGCATTGCTTTTGTTGAAATTTCTTGCCTCTATCTTGTAATTTTGCGGTCCAGTTACATGTATGAGTGTCAGTCGAGTTTGATTAATTAATTTCTTCATTCACGTGTATCAATCTAAGCAATTTCGCTTTTGGCAGAACCTTTTTGGAATGGGTTCTATGCCCTTTTTCTGTTTTTGTGAGGGGAGAGATCTGATTACGCGTTTTAGCTCCCAGTTTTCAATTATTCTATGCTCATTTCACCTTTAATTTTTTAGTTAAAACTTATTTTTTAAAATAAAAATAAATAATTTAAAGATGCGGTTTTCCGTAATGAATTTACGCAAACATTCAAGAACAAACGGAACACACTTTTTGTTTATTTTTGATAGGTGATAAACTGGCTGATTAAACTATGTAACGTAGAAAGGTCGAAGCGCAACATGCTCATAGATTTTGCTCCACTAAGAACAAAAGAACCAGTATGAAATAACAAGCATTTACAATAACGTAATGTATAAATTAGAGCAGAGAACGACTCGGGCTCATACTCAGCGTAAGACAGTATGCCAGAGGCAGCAAGATTTGTGAGGGACAAAGCATTGCAGAAGTTAAATTTACCATGAGCAGTAATAGTTTTAATCCGAACACAAATGGCTTGAGGAGGCAGCAGTTGAGCTGGCACTCTCCGATGCAGCATAGCCACGAAGCGACGGGCAGCCCTTTTGGCGTCTGCGTGGGTCTTGGCACCGCAGATGCTCAGTTGCCCAGTAGGGTAGAGTAGCAGAGTCACTCTGGGACTTCGCATCCGCTTGATGAGCACCCGGGGCCAGACGGGCCGGTAGATCACATGAGCCATGCTGAGAGCCAGTTCCCGTAGAGGTAGCTGAGCGCCCCTGCCACCATCCAGCCTCAGATCTACTCCGCCAACCAGATTGCTCACTCTTAGGGCTGTAGCTGGTGGGCTCATTTCGATCGTCAACTTCTTCACCAAATCTGCTTCTGCCAACTTTACTGCTCGTGTGCCACGGACACTGCTCGCTTCTTAAGTTGATGCAGAACTTTGGCTTAAGCCAACTGTAGTGCAGCAACGAATTTCTCACTGCACAGCCAGTATCTGAATCTTCAGTCGAGGGTGCTCCCAAATCTTCTAGGTTATAAACCTGTCTACCAAGCAGCTCAGTCAGGAAAATAGACTTCCTTTCCCCATTTGTCCAGATCGGACCACTGGCAATCCTCAGAATGTCTTCCGCCAGTTCCATGTACGGACGGGTTCCATCATTCCACTTAAACTGGTGCAGACTCTTTGATAGCTGTCTGTAGCAAACTCGCATGTCAGGTGAGACTCTCTCCCATGGATACGGAGGTGCGTACACATGGTGAGCAATTCGGTAGCTTCCCGCTCTGACTTGAACAACTGCCAACTCCTTCACAACAAAGTTTTTGCTTGTGCTGTTGCACGGGAATCCTTGGAAGTCAATGTAGTTCATGATGCAGCTTTCCCTCGAAATTTCGGAGTCAGTCCACCTTCTTATATACTTTTCTGCCAGGCAGTTTCAGCCAGGCTGTGTTGCTCCCGTACCCCTTGACTAGACTCTCCTGTTCTTTCTCCAGTTCACCCCCTCTGCTGGTTGCCATTTTCTTCTTAACTGATTTACCAATAGCGGAAAGCGGAACATTAAGCTTTTTCTGCTGCAGCAAATCGATGAACTCGTTCCACCCAACTGGTTCACGCTCACATGACGAATCCCTCACTGCGTGCTGAATCAAGTCCAGTATGTTTGAGGAAGGGATTGACGTGCCTGCGATTTCCACCTCTCCGTTTTCACAAACTCCAATCAGCTCTGGATTGGTGGACAGGATCGTCCATAGACTGCGAGCCCTGGTTTTGAATTTCTGTGGCACCGACTTGCTGATCTTCTCTTCCCAGGTGTTCATCTGGGGTGTCTCTATTTTCATCAACTTGGCTTCAGTATTTCGTGATCCTTCTTTTCCAGCGTGCTTGCGCTTGGCCAGCAAACTTTGCATTGCACTTTGATACATGGCGGTTTTCACATCTTCTGGATAATCCTCGGCATACAAGATATCATCGCATTTCTTCTGAGCCTGCTTCAAGTCAGCGTCAGTGCTAGTCTCATTTGGCTTCAAATTCTGCACTAACATCTCATACTCTGCTTTAGAAATCAGAACCATTTCTGAAAATTTGTTCATTTTGCTTCTTTTTCTTGACCAGCTTAAGCAGAATCGGGAGTATTTTGATGAAGCCAGCCTTTAACAAGTCTATCTTTCTTCTCTGCTGAGTAATTTTTCGAATTATCTCTTTTGACTTTGCAAGAACAGCTTTTTCATCGATCGAAAACGATAAATTGTTTTGTAAGAGATTATGACAGGCCTCAACAAGAAAATAACGCACTTCTTTTGGACAATTTTTTATCAACAGCTGCTTGAAGCGCACGGTATATTTAGGTGACGCAAGAACCGCAAAAAGACTTGCATGTGAATCAAGCACTTCCATAGCGATGAAAACAATAGCCGATAAAAAACAAGCTTCACTTTCTTAAGCAAATACAAGATGGGGTCGCTGGTTGGGCAAAATTCTGGCCCGCACTCGCAGCTCATCGGGAGTTGATGGGTGAAAGTCTAGGAACAGGTAGGCTCCCCTGTTCTGCGCGGTCACGTGCTTGAACACTGACAGCAGAAAGCCGGGCTTCTCTGTAAAGCACTGCCTGCCCAGTGCTGCAATCTGCAGCTGGTCTCGGGGGTTTTTCAAGATAGCTAAGTACATTACATTCAAGCTCATTGTTCGCGACTCTTTTCCCTTGAAAAATATATTCTGAGTCAGCATCACCAAAAAGCACGGCAAGTGATGTGCGATTCCTGTGAAAAAATTTCGCATTGAAGCAGAATTTGAAGTTTCCTCTATTAAGTCATCGAAAACAACCAGGTCATTGGGCCTAAGTGCTGCCTCGATGTTGGTGGGGAATCCCTGGCGCAGCTGCACACCTAGGCTGCTCAGTTCTGCATGGCCTGCCTGTGAGATCCCATAGTACCACAGAACTCTGCCAGGCTTCACATCAAACATGACGTCTCTGTACTGGATCAGGTGTTTGACAAAGGTTGTTTTTCCTGCATTGGTGGGCCCGCAGACAATCATGCAGCTTCCCTGCCTGAGGCGGATATCGTAGCAAACTCGCTTTTCTCCCATGTCTAATGCATAAATATAGTTCTAGAAAATCACGGACATCTTTTTCTTAAGTTGGCTTCAAACCTCTGTAAGATTCTATCATTCAAATGATTTTTTTCATTAGAGTGCAAACTCTTTAAAATACCCTCAAATGACCGATTGATCAGCAACTTTTGATAAGCAAAATAGATGCAAAACACTCCGCATTTATTAGAGTTAGCACATTGAAATCTGTTTATATTGCTTCGGAGATAAAAGCCAGTTGTTTTAATCTCTCGAAACAAATTATAAACCACAGATAAAATTTCAGGTTCCCAGCCGAGGGAGTTGAACAGCTCAATGCAATTTCCTTGCCCAGCATAGCACACCACCCAATGACCAAATGAGCCATTGTGCTGTAGTAGGATAAACACAAACTTGTTTTCAAAGGGAATTGATCGATATTTTCTTTTTAGACTCAAAGACAATACATTTTTATAGCGTGAATGTAAAGTAATGATGAAGAATTTTCGGCAAGACAAAAATTTTCTGGCGAGATGGAGTAGTTGAATTGCTTCCATGCCAGTTAAGAGGAATAGTCCAGCAAAAGCTCCCGGTGCTTGGTGACCTCAATCAGCGAGTCATACAGGCACAGAGCGATCAGGGACACCGTTTCGTCCAGAGCCTGTCGGAAGCGAATCTCCAACCGCAGGTTGCCCTCCTTCTGTCCGTACCACAGAGCCGCTCCCTCTGGTGTGAGATCGAATGCAAACACCGTGCTGTTGTTGGAGAAGAGCTGGTAAGGGATCCACGGAACCGAGTTCGTGTGGCTTGCAGATTGACAGCTTTTCAGGTAGTGTAAGTATTCTCTTACAAAGGAATTGTTTTCAGGTGTGAAGGCACCGTGACACACGGTTTCCCCACCTTTCTTTAGAGCCAACTGGCTAAGGTTGAAGCTCTGGAACTGGAACGGGCTCGCGTGATGATGACCGTTGAATGCACGGTGGCTCACGAAGGCCAGCATGATGAACTTCGGCAATTTTCCATGAGTGAATCCTTCAATGTTTTTAGATTGAATGCCCTGGGGTAGGATGAAGTTCTGCATTTCAGTTCGCTCGATGGGATACAGTGCATTTTGGTTTGTCAACCCCTGCTCGTGGGCCAGGCTGATGTGGGGCACCACTTTGACTCGGCGAAGATGCAAAATGCAGTGAGAGATTTCCATGCGGTATGCCGCGTTGTTTGCATTCGGGCTTCTGATGGCAAAGGCCCCATCGCTGGGCACCAGTTTGATGTGCAAGTGCAGATTGTTTAGCAGAAACACTGGGCATTGGAAAACATCGCTGAAGAGCGGTCCCGCATACTCCATCCATCGGGATTCCCTGTGGCTCTCCGTGTGCTTTTCAGCTGCCGAGTTCGGCTCCAGGAAGCCAGCAGGGTAAAGTTTTAGTTGCTGGGCATCAGATGAGCTCATTAGTGCTTTGAAGTACGCATGGTAGGGATAGAGCTGGTCTCCACCAGATACCACTCGCTGGTTAATGCTCACAATTACATCTGAGAAGGCTGTAGACAAAACAAAGTTTTCTGGGTGCACGTCACTGTCTCTGCGCTCGGTGATGATGCCATCTCCATCTCGAACATCCTCCCTCAGCAAACCCCCATCCAGTCTCACAAGGCGGCAGCGAATATAAAGAAAAGAATTAAGCAAATCAGTGTATTCATCGGCAGATTGGTGGCAGTCAAATTCAATGGGGGAGTTTGCAGTAATGGAATTTACTGGGTGAATATCAACATAAGTAGCTTTTTCAATGCAGGTTTGTAGAACAGGCGTCTTAAATAAATCAAGTCTGGGATTGAATCCGTAAGCCATGTCTATGACAGAGAGTCGAGCACGCGTTTCACAGTTTTCTTGCTGACTTTTCGCTTTCGCTTTCCTCCGCCTGCTGCATTCTTCTTTGCTTTCGTCTTCCTATTCTTAAGCTTTTTCCTACTAGCCTTGCTCGGATTTCTTTCATTGCACCTCTTATTGGTGCGATCTCTACCAGTTGCCTTTCGGGTGTACTTCTTCTTCTTCAATCGTTTCGGACTTGCTTCAGTATTTCTTTTGCGCCTGACATTGCTATGCGTTGAGAATGATGATGTAGCCGCTGGCGGAGGCTGGTATGTCATGATCCCCGGAAAGCTCCCACAGCCATAGAGTGCAGGCTTTTCGTGTCCTGTCCTCACCCCCGAATATTGCTGGATCAGCTGCTGGTAGTTCATTGAATGCGTTTCTCCCGAATCTGAACTGTGAGCAGAACAGGGCTGAGTGTCTGGGCAATCAGTGGGCAACCATAGATGTCACGCAGCTGAACTCGAATGCTGTGAAGAAGACTGATTCGTTGAATCGGGAAGAATATTGTTTTCTTAAATATTTTTGTTTGATAGTTGCCCCATTCAATGCCGGCTTTCATTCCAACTGTTCTCAACAGGGAGCCCAAGTTGCAATTAGTTGACTCAACGATACTGCAGTGCACATTGATTAAGCTGGTGCGCGGGCAGCCAATGCAGTGCTCGGACACGCGGCTCCCTGGCTGGATTTTCACAGCCTGGTTTCCAAATCCCAGCCAATGCAGAATTTTGCTGGATGGGAGAAACATCTCTGCTCTCGCAGTGTTGTTGTGCACCACAGTTCGTGAGTTGCGGATTTCGAACTTCATACCGAATTCCCTGTTGCCACTACGCCCCATCAGGCCGGACTCATCAGCCTCCATCTCAGACTCCCTGTCACTCATTGCATCAAAGAATAGCGAATCAGAGTTGGCCAGCAGCTGATTCAAACGCTCCACCAGCTCCTCCACTCTAGCAAAGCGTCCGGGTTGAAGAACCAGGGCCTCATGCTCTCTTCCATCTGAGACAGTGAAGCAGTAAGGCTCGTCAACATTGAACCATGCAGCAGGCAGATGGATTTCAGCCAGACCTGCCTCATAGTCCACATTTCGATCCAAGTAAATAGGTGAAGGCAAGTAAAAATTAAAGTCACTAGGAGTACCTTCAGCATGCTCACTGTTAATCAAAATAGTTCGCATTATAATGTTAAACCTCATGAGAAGAGATGCGCAAAAGCTAAACCTTTCTTAAGTCTTTTTCATCCACCCAGCCTGTCGAGTCGTAGCCGGCCCACTTCACCAGATAGCGAATTTTTCCCTTCCTCTTCTCCGTTTTCAGAATCTTCTCAATCACATACAGTCGCTGTGAGTCCGGCACCGCCTGCAGCTCATGCTCATGAAAGAGACCCCGGATCTCCTCACCCTTTATGTCCCTAATCTTGTACATGTACGGATAGTGCTTCGGTGCCCTACATACTACAGTGTACACCTCCTCACTCCAGTTGGCCTTGTATCCTTTGTGGAATAGCCTGGGTGCATTGGAAATTCTCACTGACTGCTTTTCACTGAATTTGGGCTTCTTTGGCTTATTTACAGTCTCAATGGCTCTTCCATTGTAAAGGTTCATCCAGACCTCAGTCTCATTCTCTTTGCATACGCTAGTCGGTGCCATTTTGATGCTTCTGTGGTAAGTGTTGTTGTACGACTTGACCAGCTTTGGCAACACATCAACCCAATGCAAAGTGCTCTTGTGGGTGAAATATCGCCACATTTTGTTTTTCAAAGTTCTATTCCACCTCTCTATGATGGCTGCTTTTTGCTCACTATTAGTGGGGAATGCCAAAATTCCCTTGCTTATACAGAGCTCCCGAAAATTGGTATTGATGAACTCTTTTCCTTGATCCGTGCGGACTGTGCGTGGCTGGCGCTTTGAGCACCTCAGGATACTCTCGAATGCGAACTTGACTTCCGCAGCTGATTTGTTTTTTAGAGGCCTGGCCCAACCAGATTTAGAGAGGACATCTATACATGTGAGAATATACTTGTAGCCGTTATTGTATTTTGCAAATGGTATCATCTCAACCAGGTCAAGTTCCCACTGATCATCAATAGCCCTAACAATGATTGGTGCCATAGGATAGCGTCTCCTAGCTTGCTTGTGCAGTGTGTACACAGGCTGCTCAGTCAGCCATTGTCCGATGCTCTTTTTAGATTCACGATTATCCTGTGTTTTCTTGAGCTCGTGCAGAAGCTTTGAGACACCCGAGAAACTGGCAGGCTGAGCAGGGTTGTAGTAGATCTTTTCCATTATCAAAATCAAGCTGAATGAAAGCCTGCAAAACAATTTTTTTTAAGTTCTTTTCGCGGTTTGCTCATTGAGCCACTGTTCAATGCTCTTTCAATTTTTATGCCCACCCTCTTCTCTAACTTGATGCAGCAGCTGTTGGGCAAATTGAAAAACTAGCTGGTTGGCCAGGAGCAAATAATTTTTTTCCATTTTCTCAAGAAACAAAAGTCAACAGTCTAATTTTTTCTTAAGCACAAGAACAAAGGAAAACAATTTTTTTATGAAAAGAAGCTTTTATATTTTTTAGCGGATAAGAAACAATAAGTTGCATGATTTTCTTAAATGGAGAGACTTAATTAAGTTTTCTGGATAAATGAGCAATGTTAATTATAGAAATTGTTAAATGAGCCAATTTAAGTATGTCACCAGTCACCAAAGTTCTTCAAAGCACTTCTTATTCTTCTTCTTCACTCCTCATCCTCATTGAGGCGCAGTCTCATGGCATTCTGCCTGCGCAGCGGATATGGTTGCTTGCGCTTCCTGACGTTCTCGACCGCAGCTGCTTCAGCCCGGAAGCGATACCAGACTGGGTCCTGCAGCAAATCCGAATCCTGCTTTGGGATAAAGCCAGCTGCAGCACTTGTCACCGGTAGAGGCGTTGATGTGACCACTTCATCGTCGATGCGTAGAGTGCTTGATTGGACGCCCTCATCCTCAGTCTTCGCAAGCCGCATGGTGTCGTCCTTGTTGCTGTTGTCATCATCATCACCGTTTCTCTCGCTCGAAGATCCCGACTCCAGCTCATACACATCAGAAATTTGGCGTGGGGCAGACAGCTGCTCGTCGATCCATGCAGCCTGCTCCCACAGTTTTCGCCACAGAGCTGGTGCCAAGGCCACAGTGTTTCGCTTCAAAAATTCTTCGCAGCAATCTTCTGGAAGCCGTCTTAGCCAGATGATGCCGTTCTTAACCTCAACAAACTTATCAAAACCGAGTTTGATGATCCTCTGTTGCCCGCCTAGGGCCGCCTTCACGAGAGTTCGCTTCAGTTCTTTCAACTTCTCCCATTGTCGGATGTTGAGGTTAAATCCGGGAACGCCGGGTTTTAAACTTGCTGTGCTGCCATGTCGATAAAATTTCCGAATCGCAATAAACTGTACTCCTTCATACTCTTGTACTTGAAGTTTGTAGCCTTCTCCAATATCGACCATTATTAATTAGTTATTACGATGTAACGGAGCGAGAATTTCAAAAATTTTATTATTTGTGAAAACAAATTTTCTGGTTTATATACAAATATCTCCTATGTAAACACATGCGTCTATGTATTCACATTAGGGGGCCTACCCCTATGGAACACAGGTGCCTATGTACTCTCATTAGGAGTCTACGGAATTCCCATGGCTTTGCCTGCGGCAGAGTTGAGCCATGCAAACACATAGGCGCCCTTCTGATCCGGGCCCACGGAATTTCCGTGGCTTTCCCTGCGGCAGAGTTGTGTTATCCTCTACTACTCGCATGGAATGATATTGATGCTGAGCAGATCTCTTGCTCTCTTGCTCAAAACGCTTGATTGGTTTTTTATTTGCGTCAGGCTTACCTTACCGAGGTGCATCAATCTAGCTGGTTGCACTCTGCTGTTTTTTACCATCTATCAACTGTTGCTAATGCGTTTTATTCCGCTCCGTGGCCTCGGGGATGCCTCAGTACTAATTTTACCTGCTCCAAGCATGGTTTGGAACAATTGCCTTGCCCCGGCACTCGGGACACTTTTCGGGGTTCTTCTAAAAGCAGTTTTTTATTCTCGCAGCAACTTTGAAGCCTTTTCGTGGATTGAAAGAGTTTTTGTAGCTTCTTTTAATTCACTAGTAAGGATATGCCACCCTGGCAACAGTGACAGTTGGATTGCGTGTGAATCTGTCTTGCCAGTCGCAGGTGCTCAGCTTCATTCGGTGCTAAAATTCTTGAAAAGCTATGCTGAGGATGCAAATTCATGCGAGTGACTTCTTCTTGCTTCAAAATGGAAGAATCTGAAGGGTGAAAGAAGACAATTAAGAAGAAATTGGGAGCCAAACTTGAAACTGTCAGTCTTTCGGGTTTAAATGTCTTCTACTGTACTAAAAAAAGAATTGCAACTTACTTCGCAATTATGGGTAGCAACTTGTGTGACATAAGTCGCCTTTCTTGCGGATATTCTGCGTACTCAAAGTATGAAAAGCTTTTTTGTGGAAAAATTATCAGTAAATAGATTGATACGGTTTTAAAAAGCAGATAAAAGTGTGAAACCCTCCAATCAATGCGATAGATAAGGTGTGAAAACTTCTAATCAGTGGATAGATAAGGTGTGAAAACTTCTAATCAGTGGATAGATAAGGTGTGAAAACTTCTAATCAGTGGATAGATAAGGTGTGAAAACTTCTAATCAGTGGATAGATAAGGTGTGAAAACTTCTAATCAGTGGATAGATAAGGTGTGAAAACTTCTAATCAGTGGATAGATAAGGTGTGAAAACTTCTAATCAGTGGATAGATAAGGTGTGAAAACTTCTAATCAGTGGATAGATAAGGTGTGAAAACTTCTAATCAGTGAATAGGTAAGGTGTGAAATATTCTAATCAGTGGATAGATAAGGTGTGAAATCTTCTAATCAGTGGATAGGTAAGGTGTGAAATCTTCTAATCAGTGGATAGATAAGGTGTGAAATCTTCTAATCAGTGGATAGATAAGGTGTGAAAACTTCTAATCAGTGGATAGATAAGGTGTGAAATCTTCTAATCAGTGGATAGGTAAGGTGTGAAATATTCTAATCAGTGGATAGATAAGGTGTGAAATCTTCTAATCAGTGGATAAATAAGGTGTGAAATCTTCTAATCAGTGGATAGGTAAGGTGTGAAATATTCTAATCAGTGGATAGATAAGGTGTGAAATCTTCTAATCAGTGGATAAATAAGGTGTGAAATTTTCTAATCAGTGGATAGATAAGGTGTGAAATCTTCTAATCAGTGGATAGGTAAGGTGTGAAAACTTCTAATCAGTGGATAGGTAAGGTGTGAAATCTCCTAATCAGTGGATTTTTTTTATTAGAGGCAGGGGGGTTGTGTGCACCCTGGCGCAATTTAAGCGTCATTGGCACACAACCGGCGAGAGGCATTACTGCCCATTCCGCCGACTCTCCTGAGCAGGCATACAAGCGCGCGGATACGTTACGCAGGCACACACTCACACAGGAGTGTACAGCGGCCCTAACTTTTATCAATTGTTAGGCATGTACACTTCACTGCGCCTTGGGGGGTTGGCTCTCAAGGCCGTTAATTGCACAAGCGAGCCAAGCCAAGATTCCAATCCAGCCCCAAATTAATGTGGCTGCACTTGGAATCGAGCCTGGGTCGCGGCAGTGGATAGATAAGGTGTGAAATCTTCTAATCAGTGGATAGATAAGGTGTGAAAACTTCTAATCAGTGGATAGGTAAGGTGTGAAATCTTCTAATCCGTGGATAGATGAGGTGTGAAAACTTCTAATCAGTGGATAGGTAGCATAATAAAACATCAAAGGCATCATTAAAAACAGCCGCAAACCGCCGCTTGACAGATTCTGGAGAACCGAGGCGCCGTCATGGGCTGCTCGAATCCGCACCCCCACTGCCAGATCTGGTCAACTGCCTATCTGCCAACCGAGGCAGCTAAAAAGGACTCAAATCAGTTGGCCTACGCAGCCAGGAATGGCAACCGGCCGATGCTGGTTGACTATGTTCAGCAGGAGCTCCGTCGGGATGAACGAATTGTATTCCAAAACGAGCACTGGGTCTGCGTGGTGCCTTTTTGGGCTGTTTGGCCGTTTGAGACTATGCTGCTACCGCGACGGCACGTGCTCAGGCTGACGGACCTGAATGACGGAGAGGTGTCAGGTGAGAGTCTGAGGGCTTGTTAGGCTCGGCTGACAAGGTGTACAGCCGCAATTTCTCATTATTTACACTTCACTGTGTCTTGGGGGTGCCCCCCCTCTACCTATTCAAGTTAACTTCTGTTTGCTATCCACACCCTCCAATGTAACTTTCTATAAGTTTATATAATCATTTTTAGGTCTGGCCGAGGCGCTCAAATGTCTGCTAACTAAATACGACAACCTATTTGAGTGCTCGTTTCCTTACTCCATGGGCTTTCACGGTGAGGCGCAGCCGTTGTTTGGTGATATATTTTGGATTAGGAAATAGTGCCAATATGAGGCGTGTTAGATAGAGAGTGGCAGATAAAGTATCAGATATAGTGTGCCAGATAGAGAGTGCCAGATAGAGCGTGCCAAATATAGAGTGCCAGATATAGAATGCGAGATAGAGAGTGCCAGATGAGAGTGCCAGATAGAGAGTGCCAGATAGAGAGTGCCAGATAGAGTGCCAGATAGAGAGTGCCAGATAGAGTACCAGATAGATAGTGCCAAATAGATAGTGCCAGATAGAGAGTGCCAAATAGAGAGTGCCAGATACAGAGTGCCAGATATAGAATGCGAGATAGAGAGTGCCAGATAGAGTACCAGATAGATAGTGCCAAATAGATAGTGCCAGATAGAGAGTGCCAAATAGAGAGTGCCAGATACAGAGTGCCAGATATAGAATGCGAGATAGAGAGTTCCAGATAGAGAGTTCCAGATAGAGAGTTCCAGATAGAGAGTGCCAGATAGAGAGTGCGAGATAGAGAGTGCCAGATAGAGAGTTCCAGATAGAGAGTGCCAGATAGAGAGTGCGAGATAGAGAGTGCGAGATAGAGAGTGCCAGATAGAGAGTTCCAGATAGAGAGTGCCAGATAGAGAGTGCGAGATAGAGAGTGCGAGATAGAGAGTGCCAGATAGAGAGTGCCAGATAGAGAGTGCCAGATAGAGAGTGCCAGATAGAGTGCCAGATAGATGGGGCCAGATAGTGGAGTTCAGCGGTAAATGGGGGATAATTCTCGCATCCGCCTGCATCTCCCGACGCCGTCAGGCGCACCAACTGGGAGCCGGCTGTCTGGCGAGTCGGGCCACTGGCAGCTGCACGCGGTCTTCTACCCGCCGTTGCTTCGGTCGGCCACCGTCAAGAAGTTCATGGTCGGCTACGAGATGCTGGCCGAAGCGCAGCGCGACCTCACGCCGGAGTCGGCCGCAGCCCGCCTGAGAGAGCTGCCTGGCGATCGGCACTATGCTGGCGACTTGAGCTGACTGTCTAACCTGACTGGATTGGCTGTTTAACCCTGTAGAATGGTCTGTAAGTGCCTGTAGAAGGGTCTGTAAGTTCCTGTAGAAGTGTTTGTTAGGGCCTGTAGAAGGGTCTGTTAGTGCCTGAAGAAGGGTCTGTAAGTGCCTGTAGAAGGGTCTGTAAGTGTCTGTAGAAGGATCTGTAAGTTCCTGTAGAACGGTCTGTAAGTTCCTGTAGAACGGTCTGTAAGTTCCTGTAGAAGGATCTGTAAGTTCCTGTAGAAGTGTTTGTTAGTGCCTGTAGAATGGTCTGTTAGTGCCTGTAGAAGGATCTGTAAGTTCCTGTAGAACGGTCTGTAAGTGCCTGAAGAAGGGTTTGTAGGTGCCTCTAGAAGGGTCTGTTAGTGCCTGAAGAACGGTCTGTAAGTTCCTGTAGAAGGGTCTGTAGGTGCCTTCAGGTGAAGGTGAAATAGGTGAAGGTCTTTGTGTGTATAAGTAAGTATATAGTACAATTGTCTAGAATGACTGTAGCAGTTGTTTTTTTAATTTGTAGCTATCAAGGATTTTTAATTAAATTTTGAACGCAATGAAGTGGTCCAGTGCTATTTTAGAGTTGATTAAATCTACGTAGTTGATGTTTATGATACTGTCACGTGTTAGCATTAGTATTATCTAATTAAAGTCATTCCATTACAATTGCTAATTTGAAATCTATGCGTTTTGCTAGTTCGCTTCGGTGAGCTCTGTTGTCTGCATGTGCACACCAATTTGCTTTTTTGCTGAGGTTCTCTTTTTTAATAATTGACTATCCATTTTTCTAGTACTTACATTTTTATTTAACAAATAGAGTAGGGATGTAGAAGAGAGAGTATATGTAGAGGAGAGAGTAGATGTAAAGGAGAGAGTAGATATAGAATAGAGGAGAGAGTAGATATAGAGGAGAGAGTAGATATAGAGGAGAGAGTAGATATAGAGGAAAGAGTAGATATAGAGAAGAGATAAGATGTAGAACGGAGAGTAGATATAGATGAGAGAGTAGATGTAGAGGAAAGAGTAGATACAGAGAAGAGATGAGATGTAGATGGGAGAGTAGATGTAGAGGAGAGAGTAGATATAGAGGAGAGAAGTAGATGCAGATAGAGTAGAGATGTAGATAGGAGAGTAGATATAGATGAGAGAGTAGATGTAGAGAAAAGAGAAGATATAGAGAAGAGATAAGATGTAGATAGGAGAGTAGATATAGATGAGAGAGTAGATGTAGAGGAAAGAGTAGATACAGAGAAGAGATGAGATGTAGATGGGAGAGTAGATGTAGATGAGAGAGTAGATGTAGAGGAGAGAGCAGATGTAGAGGAGAGAGTAGATATAGAGGAGAGAAGTAGATGCAGATAGAGTAGAGATGTAGAGGAGAGAGTAGATGTAGAGGAAAGAGTAGATACAGAGAAGAGATGAGATGTAGATGGGAGAGTAGATGTAGAGGAGAGAGTAGATGTAGAGGAGAGAGTAGATATAGAGGAGAGAAGTAGATGCAGATAGAGTAGAGATGTAGAGGAGAGAGTAGATGTGGTATTGGCGCAGTTGTACTAATGATAATGGTAATGCTTAATACTTTGATATCATGCATAATTTTGGCACTGTTAAATCTTCTCATGACCAGTTGTGAACATGACTGATGACTTCTGATTTTCCAGAATATACGAAGCGTACATAAATTATATTTTTGGCAATTGGAAAACATTATTCTGCTGTTAGAAAAGTTCTGCTTTTTAATTTAACTGATGTTTTACTGTAGACTCCTATATTGCTAAGTTAAGCGGAGCTTGTGGTGGTTAGTCAGTACTCAGCTGAATAGGCTACTAGCGTTGGCACTCATACAGCCGCCCTAATTGAATCATCTCTTCACTCCCCATTGCTCTGAGAGAAATACCTATGAATTTACCGCCTAGCCTTTTCTCATTATTCGCTGGAGCGATCAACCTGACAACACACATATCATATGCAATGATGAATGTTTTGAGATCAGATGGCTGACATATCAGTGGGTAGCCCAGCTGCCCAGATCATGCTTGATGAAGACAGCAGTGTCTTCTTGTGTTCGCATGGCTTGTCGCACAGCTGATCTAAAGCATTCGTTGCTTCTATTTTTATCCACTCCCCGTGCCTAATAAATAAATATAGAAGTTGTATTATAGTATGCAGATCTTCGGTTATGACGTTATGGAGTTTCGTTTCATTCCGGTCGCTGAGTTTGTTTACTTCTTGTCATGGAGTTTTGTCTCATTCTGGCTGTATTAGTTTGGAACTTTTTACACGAAAGTTGGGCAGCGGAATGGGCAGAATTAGCCTCAGCGCTGTTTGTAGAACATGGAGGTGATCTCATTCCGGTGATTGCATTGTCCCTTGGGTCATTAAGATTGTTTTTCAAAAAATCAATTGACAGATTTTTAACAGCCTGTCAGATTCTGGATTCTAGATTGTCTGAGCCCAAGCCGCGGCATAACGAGCTCGGATCGGTTGGCCCCGGCTTGTGATCAAAGTGCATCCATCACAGCAATGCAGTTTTGGGCTTCCCATCTTGGCATCCGTTATTAAGGTCCTATTAGGTGTGGGCTGCATAGCCGCAGGTAGTTATTATCTGTGTGAAGACTGACAGCCAGGTATATAAGCCTCCCATAAGAAATGAGGGTTCCATTCTATATCAAAGCGATGTAATAATAGTCAAGGAAAATATTAACAAAGAGGTCACTTTGCACTCGTGCTTGCGGAAAACTTGTTTTTTTCATATTTTTATTCAACTTTTTGGCGCTTTATTGAGAAATTTTGCTTTATTATTGGGAGCTTAAGATAGTGGCAGGCCGATAGTCCTGGAGGCTGCTGTCTCAGGCTGGGGTATGAATTGGCGTTTGCAACGGAATATTAGATAGAAATGGTATTGTTCTGTTGAATAGGGATTTTATATAAATATTATTGCGTTTGCATGCGCATATACATAGTATTTCACACAGGGATCACGTCAAGGTTATTTTTCAATGGTGGGTTGACTTCATGATTCATTTCTGCCCCTTGTCTGAATGGCATGCTTGCACATCAAAACGAAAGGAGTAAATAAGAAACGGCAAACAGCATTGACATCGTAAAAGGTCTTGGATTTTCAGTCCGTTCTGTATTGCAGAGTTTGTAATTTGGTTTTAAAGACAACAGCTTTAGCTAGGCCAGGTTCTAAAATATTCCCAGCTTGCGGGGAGGACTCTCCACCATCTTGGATTAACCATGCGCACCTTTAAAAAAGTAAGATATAGAAATTGTGAGTTGCTAATTCGTTGTGGACAAATTTGATTTTCTTGTGGCTTGTGTCTTCAAAACGCTCCGTGACTGCCGTTCGTCTCCTTAGAGGCTCTTCTGGCAGGCGTAGTACTTCTCCTCGCCGTTCTCCATGCGGGTGCAGATGTCCCAGTACAGCTGCCGTTTGTGCTCGCCGTGGTGCTTGCCGGCGTGCTGAAGTGGTCATGCAGCGAATAATTATTCAATATTATACATAATATAAGGTTATGCTGTTTCTTTATTGGTCCTAGTTCCAACTGTCAAGGTTGTTCTGCAGGCAACATTCAATCAGCTTACATGGTGGCCCTTGGCGCCTTTGTGGCCCTCCGAGTGGCGGTGGTGCGAGCGCTTGAAGTCGGCCAGAGCGGCGCGCTTGAAGTCGGCTAGGGCGGCGCGTTTGAAATCGGCTAGGGCAGCGCGTTTGAAGTCGGACAGAGCGGCACGTTTGAAGTCGGCTAAGGCGGCGCGCTTGAAGTCGGCAAGCGAGGCGCGCATGAAATCGGCCAGAGCGGCGCGCTTAAAGTCGGACAGAGCGGCGCGCTTAAAGTCGGACAGGGCGGCGCGCTTCTCCTCATGCTCGCCCTTGCCATGGCGGTGGTGATGGCCGGCGCGGCCTCGCTCCTCGGCGTCGACGTTGTACCAGCCGTTGAAGCGCTTGCGGAAGTCGGCAAGGGCGGCCCGTTTAGCGGCGTGGTACTCTCCGCCGTACTCGTGGTGCGGCCTCTGCATTTTCAGGGTTCAAGTTTGCTACACAATGGAACTGAAAAGAATGCAAATCAGTTGCAAACTTACCTCCGCGCTGGTGACGGACACCAGAAGACCAAGTAGAAGGCAGACTTGAAGTGCGCAGTTCATAGTTTCTCGCGGTTTCAGCTTCGACCTTCGTTGCGACTGAAAATTGGCAGATGGAGTTGAGGCCAGCGTTGGAAATTTATATATACTCGGAAAAGATTCTTCTGAGCAGACGCCAAGACGCCTGTTGTCCTCACATTGTCGGAATGAACGATTGCCCACTAATGGTGTGTGCTGAGGAATTCCTTAGCTACATCAGGATTGCCCTTTCATCCGATTGAGAACAATCAAGAGGGACAAACACAGGGAAATGAGGTCTGCAGGTTGAAGCTCCGTTGATCCTAGAGGGGGCCGATCGGGCGTCTGTCTAATTGTCGCTGTTGATGTTTTATTTAAGATCCCTCATTTGCAAAATGGCTTAAATCCTTTCTAGACGTATGTTTGCCCACCTGTCACACATTGTAAGTTAGGATTCAATAGGCTTGAATCCAATGTGTGCTTAGTCTCTCCCTTTTCAAGCCTAGACCCGGATTGCGCAGCTGGAATTGATCTCCTCCTTTTGGCTCCGCAGTGCTGCGTCAAATACAATTGGCAATATTTTATCCAGTAGATTATTGTGGAGCATCGATGACATAACTCTCATCCATACATGAGGTTTTACTCTTCAGAGAAAGAAGGTGAAGCTGCTCCAAGCCTTGGCAACAGCCTTCCTGGCAGGAGTGGCAGCCCAATCGTGTAAAAAAATAGTGTAGAAAGGTAGCTCCTGTTTTTATGAGAAAAAACTTGCAAAAATCCAAATCCCAAAGCTGTCTTTTCGTTTTCCCTTCTCTGCCGGCCCCTCCCACTTCATTTACTCCTGCGTCTTCCTTTTCACTCTCATTATTCTGTGCTTAGCAACTCCGCATCTGGACGTCGCATGCTGCGCCAGCTACCCTGCTGAGTTAGCCATGCCCATGCACTCGCCCCACTCAGAGTTGCCCAAGAGCCTATTGTATAACGACTGCTTTGCATCCTCGCTTTTTAGGCTAAGGGAACTACAAAGACAAATATAGACAAAAGAGGCATTAGCTCATAGAATGCATAAACAACTTTCTTAACTCACCTGTGTCAAGTATGACAGGTAGAATTTAAACACCAACGCTCAGGGCGGTTTGGGAGGCGTCCTATTCAAGAATGTTGCTGTCAGTCAACCTTGATGCCTATGCTCCGGTCGAGACAGAGAAGAGATGGCGAAGTGCCCGCATCGCTGGGCCCCGGTGCCAGCATAAATGCTGACAGCCGCTGCTGCCCCATCGCCGCCGCAGCAACCTCGCAGCCCCTCTTCGTCCGGCACCCAATCGGCACTGCTGGGAGGCGCTAAGCCTGCGTCCCAGCTGGGCCAACCAGGCTGCTGTAGTCACACTCCAGGTAGCCAACCCTCCCTCTCCCACAGATAATAGTTGCCATGCGACCTCCTCTTGACGACTATCGGGGAGCACACTTGCCGCACTTGTCAGAGGGGGTGGTTGGAGGGGGGGCTTCTTTCCTTCATCAAATTGTGACAAAATTGGTAATATGGGGAACCAGCGATGCAGAGAGGGGTTGAGATAGCTGAAAAACACTAAACAGCTTCCAGTGCAAGAGTTCCGTTTTGTGTTCGGCTTGGCCGGGACTCAGGAGAGCAGTCCATCGCGATTAATTAGTTAGTGTTGGATCTCGGAATGGGGCAGCTTCTTACCTTCCCCAGCTCCATCATCCAGGCTCCGCGCGCGGGGTGGAGCAGCCAAATGAATATTTCATTCGCCTGGTAATGAATGATGATCACTGGGCCAGGGTCTGACTTCCAAACCCCCTGCACCCCTCCTCCCGTGTGATTATCGTCATCATTTTCTGCGGGCCATTGTGACTTGAGTCCAGTTCTGTCTATTTTGGAGTGTCCCCTCCCTCATTGACGCTCAGTCTCCCCCCTTCTCCTATCTCCATCTATTCCGAGAGGCAGTTTTGTTTCGTGACGCGCGGCGGACCCTCAATTTAACTGACAATTAACCAACGGCTCCATACAGTCAGCGCTGGCAGTGGCTGTAGACTGCGAGGTGCGGCTTGGCAGATGGCAATGTTTGAGAGCCGTCACTGGCGGAGGCGGCAGCTGCTTGGCAGTAGAATCTGCGGTTGGTAATTAAGCGACTCATGGCGCGATGCTGGCTAGAGGCTGGGGAATATGATGGCCCGGAATGTTGGGCCTTGGCACCGATCTTTTTTGCTGGCCCCTAACGGGCTAGGGCAAAACTGCGAGATCTATATAGCATCTAGTCTAATAAAAATAAAAATAATAAAAATAGTCACCATGCAGCGCCCCCAAAGTGACCAATGAGTTTGAGGTGGGGCCACTGCCTACAATTTGCTGCCCACTTAATTAAAACAAATTAACAATTTACGCAGATTAATTTGTTCAGTCATAAAAAATTCTGTTATACGCTTAAAACTTGCCGCCGCATGCTTACAAGATAGACGGCGGAGCATTTTATGAGTCTACTAACAATTAGCTCGTAGTCACCCCATCATGAGGACCATGTATGGACTGAATCTAATTATAGCAGCTGTTGTGTTACACTCAGCGCGACTCCGCTTTTAGCTTTATTTTTTTCAACGCTAAAAACTTGCTGCATAGTTTAGTGTGTTTTACGGTGGTATGATTTCGCGCAGGTTTCAGGCACTTGATGCTCGAGTACTGCTGTAGTTCCAGTCACTTGATGATGCTGGAGTGCTGCTGTAGTTCCAGTCACTTGATGATGCTGGAGTGCTGCTGTAGTTCCAGTCACTTGATGATGCTGGAGTGCTGCTGTAGTTCCAGTCACTTGATGATGCTGGAGTGCTGCTGTAGTTCCAGTCACTTGATGATGCTGGAGTGCTGCTGTAGTTTCAGTCACTTGATGCTCGAGTGCTGCTGTAGTTCCTGTCGCTTGATGCTCGAGTACTGCTGTAGTTCCTGTCGCTTGATGCTCGAGTGCTGCTGTAGTTCCTGTCGCTTGATGCTCGAGTGCTGCTTTAGTTCCTGTCACTTGATGCTCGAGTGCTGCTTTAGTTTCAGTCACTGGATGCTCGAGTACTGCTGTAGTTCCAGTCACTTGATGCTCGAGTGCTGCTGTATTTCCTGTCGCTTGATGCTCGAGTACTGCTGTATTTCCTGTCACTTGATGCTCGAGTACTGCTGTAGTTCCAGTAACTTTATGATCCAGTAAAATAGATACTCGCAGGAGGATTGTGGGCACCCTGGCGTAACATTTTTGTGGACGTGTCTATGACATTGGCCCGTATGAAACTTTCTTGCAGACATTTAACTGTCCAGTTACATTGTTATGCATGGTTTAAATCATAAAAGACTTCACTGCCTGTTCAGGATGATGTATTTCCTTGATTTTTTCTTCTCGATAGTGCAGTTCCTCAAATAGTTCCAACCTTTTCAAACTCCATTCACACGTGCAGACTCACAAAGAGCTAGATTTTACAAAACTCCAATCCATTGCAGGTAATTTGGCAGTCAATTCAGTCAATCAGCGGAACGCAGTTCCTTAGTAAAAACTGCGACCAAATCTCGAGTATGAAAACACAATTTCCGTTGTTATCCTGTAGTAGTAACCTGATCTGCTCCAGCTGTCCTGCAGTCTCATCGCAGAAATGCGCACTATATGCTAATAACGATGATTATGATTACATTATTATCTACCGGTAATACCAAGTTTAAACACTAGTAATTCTGTCTTGGGCTTAATGGTTATACTGTAATTAGAGCGCCAAATGTCTGTGGGCAAAGCGGGATATAACCTCCCTCGAGCAAATTTCCTGCGGGCTAATGTCGTACCTTCGGCGACAGCGTCCCAGAACCAGCTCCGATCAGGCAATTCTGCCTCGGTTCCGCTGACTCCTGAGCACGTGAAGCGCCCGCAGGTACTGTATGCAGACACGCACTCATGTACACACCCTCACACAGGGTGCACAGCGGCCCTGACTTTCTAATTGTCAGTCATGTACACTCTCTGCGCCTTAGGGGCTGGCCATTATAGGTGTGAATCGCGCACAACAAGCCAAGGCCAATTTTCGTGCACAATTGCCCCAACTGAATGTGATCTGCAGCAGGGATCGTGGCGCGAGAGTCAGACGCGTTTATCGCTGAGCTGCTCTGCTGTCACAGAAGGCCATCACTTACCTAAATAGAGGTAAGGTAATGCATGCTGTCTCTCTATTAGTGATTTATAAAGTTGGATAATCATCTCTTAATAAATCATTCGCCTAGACAAAAAGTCTTGTCTTGATTCTACCCGATCAATATGAATTACAATTAATTTCAATTAACCCTTACTTCGATTTCTAAGTTCTACTAGAATCATAGAGACTACAAATCCAGAAAATGCATGCACTGATTGCATATGAGGGTCAAATATACATGCAATTCGAGCTTCAAAAGGACAAAAGCTCAAGCAGTGGATAGTACTTTTAGAAAAATATAAAAAAGATCAGAAGTAAAGAAAATTTCAAGGTCCTCTCTGTCACGAATCTGTCGTGATAGCGAGGCATGTTAATGTTGTGCTGTTTTATACTGTGTGCGTGTTTCTAATAAGATTTCTCCCCGTATTTTTAGTAAGTGAGCGGAGAACATCGCTTTTTTCCTCCAAGTAGACGCTTTTATAGTAATTTGCTTCAGTGGAACGTACTTTCTTCCAATGATTTTTCTCTATATTTTATTGTATTTAGTGTATCTCCTGTTTTTATGTATTAAAAACAGAGCGGTAAGGCATACAATTAATTACTTTCGACTCTAAACAGTTCATTCTTTATATTCATACACTCAGTTGTAAGAAATTGCGCCTCTCAGTTGTAAGCACGTTCATACGAGCTAATGCAATGAATTGTTGCAAACCCAACCGCGGCCTTGCTTTTTTAGGCTCGTACAGTGAAAGAAAAAGTGTCCTTAGTCGATGAAAGTTGACTAATTAAGATCAGATGTAATTAAGAACTTAGTTGGCCTTTGATCAATTGAAGAACGTCCATCTATAAAATTAATTACGTATGTTCATCGTGGTATGAAGTAAACTGTTAAAATAATAATCTTGTATTTTCTATCTGGCCTTTTTTGCTTTGATAAAGTAGATCCAAACGGCTCTTTAAAATTGTAAGTAACAGTCTTTGTTTTAAAGTCAAATTCTTTACAAACGCCACATTTAAAATTATATGCGTGCATGCATGCGCGAGCTCATATGCTAAAAATAAATGTACCTGAAATAATAAAAACATGCTTGGCGTGGAGACTGCAGTATTTATTTCCTGATAAAATATTCTATTGCCATTTTGTTTTTCATCAAAATTTAACTTTCAACTCCTTAAGATGCTTTTTTCGACTTAAGATTTAATTTTTAAAAAAATTATTGATGTATTATTTAATGTAAAATGTAAAATTCTTTTTTTACTAGTACCTTTCTACTTGACCAGTTAAACTAAGCTTAGTATTCAATATTTTTTAGTCATACTTGGCCGTGTTTCTTTGTGACTGTCAGGGACTGAATATAAAATCATAACCAAGAAACAAGAGGAAAGACAAGAATCAACAAGATGAGCACTGACAGCCAAGGATATAACCAAAGGGGGGACACTGGGGACATGCTCCCCTGCCACCTGGAGGGAGGCAATTTTTTACTGCTTTTGTATTTTGCTAATTGCTTCCAGTGCTAGCATTGGAGATAATTTAAAGTCTTTGTCCCCCTTCTCTTGATCTTAGTATAATTTTGGCTATGAAATGTACCTGCAATATGCATGACATTTTAATCTAATAATCTTGATTCTTTAATCTTAGGGTGTAAAATTGCAATATGGGCTAGTCAATAGTCACTCATAGTTGCTAGACTTGATAAAATTTGAGACTCGGTACATTTATGACTAAGGCCTATACAAATTTATATGGGTACTAATCGTTTTAGTGACAAGTCGTTTTGGTGACAGAAATTTTGGTGACATACCAGACTCTGGATGGTATACATGTACGCCAGAATTTTCTGGCGTACAGAGGGACCTGGATTACACATTGGCATACAAAGGCGCCTAGTGTGCCCTCTTGGCATACAGCTTGGCATATAAAGATTGCCGAGACCAGCATGTGGGACCAAAAGTTCCGAGTCCCAACAATCAATCTATATAATTAGCATACAAAAATGATTGAGTTTGCATTTGGCATAGTTTCCATGTACATAGTTACAATATAGCTAAGTTTTGATCAGAAAGAATAGCCAGCCCGTTACAAAAAAAACGGAAAACTAAATTTAAAAAACCAGGTTTAACTTTTCCAAGAAAATAAAAGTAAAACCAAAATAGTTAAAGTGAACTACTTCTTTACAGTTTAGTAAAAAGATTTTTAGTTTTAACACATAGGTTGTTTGAATATTAAAATTTTGCAAGCTTTTAATATTAGTTGTAGTTTGTTATTTTTATCTTGGCGTATTTTTGTATGCAATAAAAAGTTCGTTGGCACATTGGCATGCATGAGCTACAGAAGCAATTTTTGTTCCAGTGTACAGCAGTACACGATCCTGACCCTGGGTGACATATAGTTGTTTCAGTTACAAGTTGCTTTTGTTATAAACACATTTCATTTTTGATAAAAAAAATAAAGATTTCATGAGTATAATCATTTTAGTGATAGGAGGTGCTTCAAAATATCAGCTTGTAGTTGTAATTATTTTGTGTTTTGTTCATATTTAGATTTGTTTTGTTCATATTTAAAAATTTCTTTAAAAAGATTATTAATATTAGCATATGTAAGAAAAAAATAAAACTAATTATAGGCCTATGGTTTTTTCGTGCAAATCATTTTGAATTTTCCCAAAATATTTAGACACATATACCATAAACCTATAGAGAATCTATTCATAAAATGCCAACTATAAGAAAAGCAAAGATATAATTAGATTTGGATTGGAAAACATAAATTCAAAAGATTGCAACTTTAGAATTATAAATAAACAAAATTGAATAAAGCAATACTTAACCATTGCAGAAAATTATAAAAGTTAAGGTTCAATATCCCTTAAGATAAAGTAATTAACTATTTAAAAACAAAATGGCTATTACCAAAGCCAAAGGGTATGTCCATATACTACTACATAGAAATCTTTCATATCATTTAATAACAATAATATTATTGTAAGTAGGCCTATATTTATATTTTTTGTTATATACATACATGCGCAACCTCCAAAATTTGGTCGGCCGTGCGACTTAGTTTTAACAAAAATGCGACGTAGTTTTTGGCCAAAAATGCGACTTACATGTAAAAAAACCCGAAAGCAAAATTTATGCAATTTTGGGTAAACGGCAGGAGTAACTATGACTGTCTTATAAGGCCAAAATGCTTCGTCAGCTACTTAGTACTACTACTTTGTGTTTTTTTGGGTGGGCATTTTTGCGACTTCCTTGGTTGGCTGCCAAATTGGTCGGCGGTCGGCCAGATCGGCCGACTCGGCCGACTGTTGCGCATGTATGGTTATATAGCTTTATAATTTTTAATATTAGTTTCAGTAAACAAACTAAACAAATTAATAGGGGTTGGATGTGATCATAATTGTGATATTATTTTATGAATTTATAGCCATTTTTTCATAATTGTGATTTCTTTGAAATGTATTTATGAGGTCATGGATTTCTGCTTATTTTTTTTAAATTATAACTTTTCTATTTGATTTACTGAAATAAAAATGTGAACACAAATGAGTAAAGCAATAGTATATTTTATATTTGTTGACTTGACAGCATTACTGAGTATCTATTATCTAATATATATTGGTTTCTTTTCTTGTTTTGTTATTTTCTATACTTGTAACTTATAAGCTTATAATACATATTGTCATAGTAAATGAAAGAGAATGAAAAGATTGTTTTTAAAATGTATTGTAAAGTCTAAATTTAGAAATAAAATTATATACAAGTTGTGGTTATAACACAGTGTTCATTTTAACATGAATTTGGCAGGAGTAGGCCTATAACTTGTACTTGTATTGTATAACTATTAATATTAATATAAATTCATATTCACAATCACAATCATACCTGACTTTGAAAATTTCAAAAAATTCATGCTGACCAAAATTTCTGCTTGTCCATCCTTTACTAATTAATAAATTTGTAAACAAATAAAAAATTGTATCTATGCATATGGAAAACCTATTGCTTTTTAGCTTAAATGAAATTAAAATGATTCATATTTTTTTCTATTTTTTTTTTATATTATTACCAATTTCTTTAGAACATTAAATGTCTATTATTATATGTACAATATGTTTAAACTAGTCTTTATTCAATGGCAATACTTGTTTTAAACTTGTTTAGATTATAGGCTTTTAATTAGACTATTAACATTTTTATGAAAGTAGTGACTGCTATCTTAAGGACCAAAGCATGAAAAAAGTTTTTAAGCCAGCAAACTAACAAATCATTTTTATATAACAATAACAAGACAAAAAGAGACATTGGTCATTGAGGCTTAGTGAAAAAATGAACTTGTGAGTGATATCTCAAGATTTTTTAATACTGAGTTAAAAATATGTCCTCATATTTGTCACTCTTGATATTAAAGATGAATATTATACTCTGCCTAGAAAGGCAGCCAAGACAAACCCACTCAGCAAATAAAATGTTTTCTATAGCTTTCAAAAGCTTTGTACTACTCTACTCTTTTAGCTAAGTTCAGTGGCACACAAGAAATTGTTAAAATTACAACATCTTAGCAGCATTGGGTTGCTTACCTTTTCATACTAAGTTATGCTGTTAGGGAGAGTGAGAGAAAGAGAGAGAGAGAGAGAGAGAGAGTGTGTGTGTGTGTGTGTGTGTGTGTGTGTGTGTGTGTGTGTGCAATGTCCCTGAAGTCCAAAAATGAAAGAAAACAAAATCCAAACTCTCAAGGCAAGATTTTTTATAGTCCTTTAGCATTCAAGCTAATACCAATATAGTTGATTCAGGGTAAATATTAATAAATGCACATAGCCAATCTAATTGAAATAGAGACTATCCCAATATTGGGGTGGGTAGGGACCACAGGCATTTTTCAGATAAGCAATCTGTGATACCATTTATCCATGGCCTTGATGGGAAAAAACTCTAGTATACAAAAATGTAAATAGACAGTATAAACAATGAGTATATTGAAAAATGATATAGTCAACTTTTTTAACTAATGACAAAAGAGATACTTTAATCTTGGATGGAACCATGTTCTATCCTTGAATTGAAGTCTAAATATAATTTGAATAATTACAAAAGCAAAATTAGACCATAAGCATAAAATGAAAGCTGAGATTTGATTGAGAGCAGAATATATCAAGAGATAAAAAGTACAAAGTATTATTTGCTATTTTGACAGCTAAAAATTAAATGCCATAAATTCTGTATTTTTATGCCACTTCTATGAACGTTAACATAGAAGTGTTGGACGAGTTGCGCAACCCTGTCTAACTGACTACAGGGACGTCGCCATTGATTTTATGGTCGGGGGACAAAGCCAAGAATTCAACATGTTCATGACTAAATTCCTACATTTCCATTTTTTTGAGAATCGTGTTGTCAGTGCTCATTTTGTCGCCGCAGGTACTCAGTTTAGCGCCGCAGGCACTCATTTTGGCGCCACAGGCACTCATTTTAGCGCCGCAGGCACTCATTTTGGCGCCGTAGGCATGCTTGGGCGCAACTTTGGGATTCATCCGGCTGTTTCTATTGGCAACACACACATGTAAGTCGCTATTGGACGGAATGGTAGTCACGTGACTGCTCTCAGCCAATAGCGACTTACATGTATGTTTTGCCAATAGAAACGGCCGGGTGATTCCCAAGGTTGCGCATGTATGGCCGTAGGCATTCCTTTTAGCGCCGCAGGCACTCATTTTGGCGCCAAAGGCGCTATATTTTGGCGCCCTGAAGAAAAATTATTGATTACCACGAGTCACAAGGTGGGGTGGGGAAGACAAAGCATTGGCATGTCCCCCAGAGCTTTTACTGGGGGGACATGTCCGCCCTGTCCCCCCCCCCCCTAGTGGCGACGCGCCTGGCTGTCTATCTGTGGATTTAGTTATATGAGCGCGGATAGCTAAAATACACTCACCTATAGTATTGTATAAAAATTCTATACAGAATAAATCCATTAATTTCAATTGATCTTTATGCCACCAATAGCAATGTCACTGTCTGAATGGTGGAACTTGCGCAAGACGCTGAGCTCGGTAATCCAGGCCACATCCTGCTGCTCAGGCAGCGACTGTTGCACCGCAGACAGCCCCGCCACCCAGGTGCTGCCCTGCGGCCACTCAATCTGTACAACCTGTCTGTCTAGCAAGCGACCAAACGGCGCATTCCACTGTCCAGAGTGCAAAAGTTTAGTCAGGGGCGGCTCAAAGTCTATACAGAGTTCCGACACCCTTACTGAAGTTCTGTCACTAGTCTGGAGTCTGGCCGGTCGGCTAGATGAAGGTGCAGAAGACCAGCTAGTCCACTCGTCTATCGAACAAATGCGCAGCCTGATACCCCAGCTGCAGAAACTGTCTGGCCCTGCTAGTAGGAAACGCGGAGCGGCGGCCAAGCGAGACGATGCGGGTAATGACGAGGCTTGCACTGCCGAGGAAACAACAAAGGAGGAAGAACAGGAGTCGGCTGAGGCGGCGGCTACACCGCCGGTAAAGATTAGCAAGCAGAAGAAGCGGCAGTCTGGTAGGATTTCTGTTGCTGCTGTTACACCGCCTGCCACGCCGGAGCAGCAGCGAGAGGACAAGAAAACCACGTCTAGCATTGTAAGTGTATTCTTTGCCCTATACTGACGGCTTTGAAGCTCAGCCATTAGAATACCCTCCAACCCGTCATTAGAATTCCATTTAACCCTTCATTAGAATCCCCATACACCCGTCATTAGAATCCCCATAAACCCGTCATTAGAATCCCATACACCCGTCATTATAATCCCATACACCCGTCATTAGAATCCCATACACCCGTCATTAGAATCCCCTTAAACCCGTCATTAGAATCCCCTTAAACCCGTCATTAGAATCCCCATACACCCGTCATTAGAATCCCATACACCCGTCATTAGAATCCCATACACCCGTCATTAGAATCCCATACACCCGTCATTAGAATCCCCTTAAACCCGTCATTAGAATCCCCATACACCCGTCATTAGAATCCCCTTAAACCCGTCATTAGAATCCCCATACACCCGTCATTAGAATACCATACACCCGTCATTAGAATCCCCTTAAACCCGTCATTAGAATCCCCTTAAACCCGTCATTAGAATCCCCTTAAACCCGTCATTAGAATCCCCTTAAACCCGTCATTAGAATCCCCTTAAACCCGTCATTAGAATCCCCTTAAACCCGTCATTAGAATCCCCTTAAACCCGTCATTAGAATCCCCTTAAACCCGTCATTAGAATCCCCATACACCCGTCATTAGAATCCCATACACCCGTCATTAGAATCCCCATACACCCGTCATTAGAATCCCCTTAAACCCGTCATTAGAATCCCCATACACCCGTCATTAGAATACCATACACCCGTCATTAGAATCCCCTTAAACCCGTCATTAGAATCCCCTTAAACCCGTCATTAGAATCCCCATACACCCGTCATTAGAATCCCATACACCCGTCATTAGAATCCCCATACACCCGTCATTAGAATCCCCTTAAACCCGTCATTAGAATCCCCATACACCCGTCATTAGAATCCCATACACCCGTCATTAGAATCCCCATACACCCGTCATTAGAATCCCCTTAAACCCGTCATTAGAATCCCCTTAAACCCGTCATTAGAATCCCCATACACCCGTCATTAGAATCCCATACACCCGTCATTAGAATCCCATACACCCGTCATTAGAATCCCCTTAAACCCGTCATTAGAATCCCCTTAAACCCGTCATTAGAATCCCCTTAAACCCGTCATTAGAATCCCCTTAAACCCGTCATTAGAATCCCATACACCCGTCATTAGAATCCCCTTAAACCCGTCATTAGAATCCTCTTAAACCCACCATTAGAATCCCCATACACCCGTCATTAGAATCCCCTTAAACCCGTCATTAGAATCCTCTTAAACCCACCATTAGAATCCCCTTAAACCCGTCATTAGAATCCCCTTAAACCCGTCATTAGAATCCTCTTAAACCCACCATTAGAATCCCCATAAACCCGTCATTAGAATCCCGTAACACCCGTCATTAGAATCCCCATAAACCCGTGATTAGAATCCCCTTAAACCCGTCATTAGAATCCCCATAAACCCGTCATTAGAATCCCCTTAAACCCTCTATTAGAATCCCCATAAACCCGTCATTAGAATCCCCATAAACCCGTCATTAGAATCCCCTTAAGCCCACCATTAGAATCCCCTTAAACCCGTCATTAGAATCCCCATAAATCCGTCATTAGAATCCCCTTAAACCCGTCATTAGAATCCCCTTAAACCCGTCATTAGAATCCCCATAAAACTGTCATTAGAATCCCCTTAAACCCGTCATTAGAATCCCCATGAACCCGTCATTAGAATCCCCTTAAACCCACCATTAGAATCCCCTTAAACCCGTCATTAGAATCCCCATAAACCCGTCATTAGAATCCCCATAAACCCGTCATTAGAATCCCCATAAACCCTCCATTAGAATCCCCTCCAACCCACTCTTCAATAAGCATTTCCCCTTTCCTGGTTTTTTTTCGTCAAAATCGTTGCGCCATTTTCAGTTTTAACTTGCCATTGACATAAAATGTAAAATAATGAAATGCAACTTGCCGTTGATCGTAAAGTGCAAATTTTAAATCATGCAACTGTCACGACAAACAAGGTAATATTTGAACAAATTTAAAAGCAAAACCGATATTTGGAATTGGGGATTCAGCATTGGCAATTTTGCGATGGCATAATGGCAGAAAATTGTTATGCCATTTTTAATTTCGACATGTCATGGCATGCCTAGATGACACAAAAGAACCAGCGCTCTTTCAACCCCTACCGCCACCATTGCAGAAGAAAGCCGCAGGCGGAAGCAATCGCAAAGAGCAGAAAAAGCCGGCAGCAGCCCAGTCTCAAACTGGGGAAAGAAAGTCCGCTCTGAAATCCAGCTGCAGTCCGCCCGTGACGCCACTGCAAGAGCGCGCGCCGGCCAATGCGCCAACTGCAGCCACCGCGCCCCGCACCGGCAGACGGTTGGCCAAGGAGGCGCGCATATCGCAGAGTCCCGGACTGAATTATTCTCAACGGAGCATCGGCAATATTGATAAACGGAATCGCAAAGGGGAGACTCTGTTGCAGGTTAGATTGCTGTTTGTTAACAGTAGGAATGCCAAGCCATTTTTCCGCCCGTCGAACTACCAAGAGGGCGGGAATTCCCCCCGCCCCCTGACAATTTTTTTGCTGCGCCGGAACGGAGCAATGCAGGCACACGAAATTCAAGAACACCGGCTAACTTTTTGTTGCGCACCTTCTCAAACAAGAATCAAGTCGCCAGCTGTCCGAACCATCAAGATATTCGAAAACTCTGCCAGAAGGTCGGATTTTTCCCATAAGCGCCAGTGTATTCAGTACAACCCCTGTGCGCCAATCAGCACTGCGCCTCAGTGCAGCGTTGCAAAATCTCCTCAGTGTCTGCATCAGCTCTGACTTCGTTGGTCACTAGCCTTCACCCAGGTGGAGCTTCTGGGCCCTCAACAGGTGGTACCAGGTGACTATGGACACCCTGATGCGGATTTCTCTAGTTTCGCCGATCAAGCCTCGACAGTGGGCAAACCTCAGCTGCTGGACATCCTCAGCTAGTCAGTCAAGCATTCAGCCATCACCCGGACGCCGTCGGCACCCTCAACAGATTACACCAGGTGACTATGGAAATCCTGTTGCAAATATGTCAGGTTTCCTTACTCCCCTGGTGCCACCTGTTGAGGGCCCAGAAGCTCCGCCTGGGTAAAAACCAGTGACCAACAAAGTCAGAGCTGATGCAGACATATGATTGACGTGCTGATGAAATTTGGAGACTTGGCAAGGCTGCACTGAGGCGCAGTGTTAATTGGCGCACATGGGTTGTACTGAATACACTGGCGCTTATGGGAAAAATCCGACCTTCTGGCAGAGTTTTCGAATATCTTGATGGTTCGGACAGCTGGCGACTTGATTCTTGTTTGAGAAGGTGCGCAACAAAAAGTTAGCCAGTGTTCTTGAATTTCGTGTGCCTGCGTTGCTCCGTTCCGGCGCAGCAAAAGAAATTGTCAGGGGGGGATCCCCCCCTCTTGGTAGTTCTACTGTTAATCTGCTGATTTCAGTGTGATTGGCGCCTGTGTGACTTTGATGCCTGTATTATTATGGCTTACTCGATGGTTCCTGTATTATTATGGCCTTACTAATACCTGTATTATTATTGGTTACTCATCTCGCAGCTGGCCTGCATCCGAGGCGACCTTGCCAAGGCTACCCAGCTGCTGACTGAAGGCGCCGATCCCAACAGCAAGGACAATGCCGGCTGGACTCCGCTGCACGAATGCGTGACCCGCGGTCACGTGGCCCTGGCCCGCCTGCTGCTGGAGAGCGGCGCCAATGCCAACATGCCAGGAGGCGATAACGACACTCCGCTGCACGATGCCGTGGAATCCGACCAGCTGGAGGTGGCCCGTCTGCTGCTGGAGTTCGGTGCCGACCCGGATCAGCTTAATCTAGCGGGTCGGGCGCCCAGGTAAGCTCTAAGTTTTGTGTCTAATATCTGGGGGGTTGTGAACTCTGTAATATATTTGAGTCGTTTTTGAGTTCTGTAATGTCTGGGTGGTTTGTGAATTCTGTAATATCTGTGAGTGGTTTGTGAATTCTGTAATATCTGTGAGTGGTTTGTGAATTCTGTAATATCTGTGAGTGGTTTGTGAATTCTGTAATATCTTTGAGTCGTTTTTGAGTTCTGTAATGTCTGGGTGGTTTGTGAATTCTGTAATATCTGTGAGTGGTTTGTGAATTCTGTAATATCTGTGAGTGGTTTGTGAATTCTGTAATATCTGTGAGTGGTTTGTGAATTCTGTAATATTTTTGAGTCGTTTTTGAGTTCTGTAATGTCTGTGGGTGGTTTGTGAATTCTGTCATATCTGTGAGTGGTTTGTGAATTCTGTAATATACCTGTAGGGGATTCGTGGGTTTTATAATACCTGTAGGTGATTTGTGGGCTCTGTAATATCTGTCTACTTTCTTCCAAACCCTAATCCATATACTAATTAATCCTTAATCCTTACAGGCAGCTGTGCCGAGGCCAGGCCATGCGCCGGATCATCGATAACACGAAGCCGCGGGATGGCCTGCCTGTGACCACTCAGTCCACTGCGTCATCGTCTGTCGAATCCGCCGCTGCCGCGGCCGCTGCTTCAGCTGCTGCCCGTCCGCCCCAGTTAGTCAGCACAGGACTGTCGTTGAAGGATAGGAAGCTGACTGCCCAGCTGGCTGCTATGATTGGCGGCACCTGCGTTCAGGTGCGAAAATTTTAGTTGAATAACTTTATTTAACTCATTTATTACTGAAAAATAGGTCTTGAGAATCTCTAGAATTGAGTCTCCACTCTCATGGGTGAGATTTCTGTGTCTCTCACTCTAAGCACTCTAATTAGTGGGGTAGATTTCGGTACCCCACTAATCTCTGGTATGATCTATGATGGCACAGTTCATATCCAGGCTAATCCCTGGCCCCCGCCCCGCCCCCGCCAGAACGTGGGCCCGGATGTCACCCACCTGGTGACGTCAGTTGACGAGCGCGGCTCGGCCCCCCGCACGCTGAAGTTCCTTGAGGCCGCCGCCCTCGGCCGTTGGATTGTCAGCTTCGAATGGGTGCAGCAGTGCGCCAACGCCAAGGCTCGGGTTGCCGAGGAGCCGTTCGAGGTTGGCGGCACCTGCACCCTACCGGACACGGGCGGGCCCAGGCGGTCAAGGCTGAACCGGCTGCAGGTGAGCTGGCTTTTGACTCCTTTATGTACACTGCACTTTCTGTGGGTTTGCCATCGATGTGCCAGCGGCCCAGGCTCGATTCCAAGTGCAGTCACATTAATTTGAGGCTGAATTGGAATGTCGGCTTGGCTCTGCTCGTGCAATTAACGCAATTGAGGGCCAATCTAACATGCATGCATAACGATAAATAAAGTTAGGGCCGCTGTACACTCCTGTGTGTGTGCCTGCTCAGGGGAGTCGGCGGAATGGCCAGTAATGCCTCTCGCCGGTTGTGTGACAATGTCGCTTGAAGTGCGCCAAGGTGCACGCAACGGGGCGGATTTGCTCTCGGCGGTTAACGCGTCAGAGGTCGCGGGTTCGAATCCGTTTGTCCTTGTGCGTATTAGAAAGTCAGGGCCGTTTCAAAGTCAGAGTCAGAGCCAGGAAGTTTTCATTTTTTCAGCACAAAAAATTTTATTGCTTTCGATAGCGGTCGAAAATCATAAAAATACATGGCACAGCTCATTAATTGTATGAATCTATTTTGTCATTGTTAGCTGACTGTGTAACAATATGTGTAACAGAGATGGTAAAATAGATTCATAAAACCAACGAGTCGAGCTGTGCCATGCATTTTTATGATTTTCAGGTACAGGGAATGTACGTAGGATAAGAATTAACATAGAATCCTAACTTTCTGAACGAGAAGCTTTATGAATATCAATAGTGTTATAAGAGAGGCACAACATATCAAAAAATGAACATTGGGCCTGCCTCCTAAATTTTCCAAGAAACGGAGGTTTCCCGTCCATCTTTAAAGTCACTTCTTACCTATTTTACCTGGGTTGCCTGCAACGACCTTGAAAGGACTCTGGGACAACGCAAGTGACTCTGGGAGGTTAATGAAAAACTCGCTTTTCAACTACTACAGGGCCTGCCGCCGCTGCTCAATGGCTGTCATTTCCACCTGGACAGCGCCAGCATTGGGCCGGGCGCCAATCCGTCTAGGCAGGAGCTGAGCCGCCTGCTCACTCTGGCTGGCGCACAGCTGATTGCCCGCGAGCCCAAGCCGGGCTTCCTGCAGGATTTCGTGTTCACAGTGCCGTACCACGCGGCTAAGGACTCTCAGCTGGCCTCCTGTGCTGTTGTCGTCCTGTTCGATGCCAAGCAGCAGCAGCAGCAGCAGAACTCAAAGAAGAAAGGCGGAGCCGCTGGACCGGTTACCAATCGGCCAGAAATCGAAGGCGTACTGTACAAATCTGTAGACTGGCTAATGGACTGCCTAACCCGGTTCGAGCTTAGCGATTGATTGGCTATAAATCATCATAATAATTACCTGGTCTAATATATGTTAGTACCTGTGGATACTTCTATTATTCATTTCTAACCTGTCTACTGCAAGTACTAATATTCGTAGCTTAAAGTATCTGCATGTCGTCAGCTGAAATATTTATTTTTATACTAGCTTATTATTCACGCGCTCCGATTCTGTAAGAAAGCTTAGCATTTTTTGGTTGTTGTTTTTATATTCTTAGTCTCTTTGTTCCCTAGGCCAGAATTGGCATTGACTTTGTCTGCTCTGCTATTTTCTATTGTCTTAATTGGCAGTCAAACTAATTGCATTCAATCATTTTTCTAACTGAATTTTTATTAATTGCAAAAAAATACACCGCCGCTCAGTGCTTCTACTGTCAGTAGGGCAATACGAAATGTAATTCCCGCAATTTTTTATCATTTTCATGCGATTTTATTCGTAAAATTTGGATTCTTTATTCCTGAATTGTTACTTTCAGTAGGCACTGACGCGTATAAATTCCGAAAAAACCGTTCACAGCTTTGTTCATGATGTTCAGTTTGTGAGCCTTAGTGTTTATGATGTTCAGTTTGTGAGCCTTAGTGTTTATGATGTTCAGAGTTTGTGAGCTTTTTTTATTGTGTTTAAGGGGTTGTAAAGCATAGTGTTTACGAGCTATAATGTTTAGGGTTTGTGAAGCTTTGTGTTTATGATGTTTAGGGTTTGTGAAGCTTTGTGTTTATGATGTTTAGGGTTTGTGAAGCTTTGTGTTTATGATGTTTAGGGTTTGTGAAGCTTTGTGTTTATGTTGTTTAGGGGTTGTGAAGCTTCGTGTTTATGATGTTTAGGGTTTGTGAAGCTTCGTGTTTATGATGTTTAGGGGTTGTGAAGCTTGGTGTTTATGATGTTTAGGGTTTGTGAAGCTTGGTGTTTATGATGTTTAGGGTTTGTGAAGCTTTGTGTTTATGTTGTTTAGGGGTTGTGAAGCTTCGTGTTTATGATGTTTAGGGTTTGTGAAGCTTCGTGTTTATGATGTTTATGGGTTGTGAAGCTTGGTGTTTATGATGTTTAGGGTTTGTGAAGCTTCGTATTTATGATGTTTAGGGTTTGTGAAGCTTCGTGTTTATGATGTTTAGGGGTTGTGAAGCTTGGTGTTTATGATGTTTAGGGTTTGTGAAGCTTCGTGTTTATGATGTTTAGGGTTTGTGAAGCTTCGTGTTTATGATGTTTATGGGTTGTGAAGCTTGGTGTTTATGATGTTTAGGGTTTGTGCAGCTCTGTGTTTATGATGTTTAGGGGTTGTGAAGCTTGGTGTTTATGATGTTTAGGGTTTGTGAAGCTTTGTGTTTATGATGTTTAGGGTTTGTGAAGCTTTGTGTTTATGATGTTAGGGTTTGTGAAGCTTATTGTTTATTATGTTTAGGGGTTGTGAAGCTTTGTGTTTATGATGTTTAGGGTTTGTGAAGCTTTGTGTTTATGATGTTTAGGGTTTGTGAAGCTTTGTGTTTATGATGTTTAGGGTTTGTGAAGCTTTGTGTTTATGATGTTTAGGGTTTGTGAAGCTTTGTGTTTATGATGTTTAGGGTTTGTGAAGCTTCGTGTTTATGATGCAATGGGTTGTGAAGCTTCGTGTTTATGATGTTTATGGGTTGTGAAGCTTCGTGTTTATGATGTTAGGGTTTGTGAAGCTTCGTGTTTATGATGTTTATGGGTTGTGAAGCTTCGTGTTTATGATGTTTATGGGTTGTGAAGCTTCGTGTTTATGATGTTAGGGTTTGTGAAGCTTATTGTTTATGATGTTAGAGCTTGTGAAGCTTTGTGTTTATCACCGGAGTTAGACTGGTGATTTTGTATTCCTACTGCTAAGTAGTCTGTCAAGTGCTATCGCGTACCGCTAATTCCAAGCATGCCTATCGATCTCTGTCTCTGTTGAGGTTGTAACCGAGGCGGAGAGTCTCGAGCCGAGTGGTTCGTCAATCTTTGCTGTATGTAATTACCAGGGATCGCTTTCAGAGTTCCACCCCACCCCAACCCCGCCCAACTCCTCTGGGATGGTCGCTATTCCAGCTCTCTTGACTTTTTAACTCGCGTGTGCGACTGTGCTCGACTGGAGCTGCAGATCTCCATTATCCTTTCATCTCCTCCTCTTGCATGGGCCCGGCTTGGGAATGCCCTAGCAACAACTGGACTCGGAGATCCGCGAGCTTCCGCTATCCACTCGCAACAAATTTTGTTCCCCGGAGTCGCTTTGGTTTTCGATCGCGCGGGTGTATGTGGTCAAATGTAGAAGTTAATGGACTGTCTGCACCCCCTCGCCCGCCATCTGTCCATCTGCTCTCGCTCTCGAATCTTTTCATCTCGCCAGCTTCTGCTTCTGCCAGTCCCGAGACCCTGGGTGCAGCAGTGCGCTTCCAGAGCGGAGTTGACCCATTGGCTTTCAAGTTATTGGATTTTCATATGCCACCCACTCGATGCTCGGGTCTGCACCTCAGTGTATCTGTCTGTCTCTCAACCTCAGTTTGTGTCTCTTCACCTCAGTGTGTGTCTCTCCACCTCAGTTTGTGTCTCTCCACCTTAGTGTCTGTCTCTCAACCTCAGTGTGTCTCTCCACCTCAGTTTGTGTCTCTCAACCTCAGTTTGTGTCTCTCAACCTCAGTTTGTGTCTCTCAACCTCAGTTTGTGTCTCTCAACCTCAGTTTGTGTCTCTCAACCTCAGTTTGTGTCTCTCAACCTCAGTTTGTGTCTCTCAACCTCAATTTGTGTCTCTCAACCTCAGTTTGTGTCTCTCAACCTCAGTTTGTGTCTCTCAACCTCAATTTGTGTCTCTCCATCTCAGTTTGTGTCTCTCAACCTCAATTTGTGTCTCTCCACCTCAGTTTGTGTCTCTCAACCTCAATTTGTGTCTCTCCACCTCAGTTTGTGTCTCTCAACCTCAATTTGTGTCTCTCAACCTCAGTTTGTGTCTCTCAACATCAATTTGTGTCTCTCCATCTCAGTTTGTGTCTCCCAACCTCAATTTGTGTCTCTCAACCTCAGTTTGTGTCTCTCAACCTCAATTTGTGTCTCTCCATCTCAGTTTGTGTCTCTCAACCTCAATTTGTGTCTCTCAACCTCAGTTTGTGTCTCTCAACCTCAATTTGTGTCTCTCCACCTCAGTTTGTGTCTCTCCACCTCAGTTCGTGTTTCTCAACCTCAATTTGTGTCTCTCAACCTCAGTTTGTGTCTCTCAACCTCAGTTTGTGTCTCTCAACCTCAGTTTGTGTCTCTCAACCTCAGTTTGTGTCTCTCAACCTCAGCTTGTGTCTCTCAACCTCAGTTTGTGTCTCTCAACCTCAGCTTGTGTCTCTCAACCTCAATTTGTGTCTCTCAACCTCAGTTTGTGTCTCTTCATCTTAGTTTGTGTCTGTTTCTCTATCAACTTGATCTCACTTCATCTCATTTCAAAGTTTCTCATTTTGTTTTATTCCACTCCATCTCGACGCTGGACTCCACCAGTCTCAGCACTGAGCACAGACTCTGTGAGGGGGATTGTCTAGCAGAGAATAAAGCATTCTACTTCACAAGTTTATTTTTTCGGTCTCAGGATTGCAGGCCTGCGCCCTCTCCTGACTTGCTGCTCTATCAAGTTGAAGCCCTCCCATATTCACAATGCCCTAATTATGGTGTCCTCATTATTATCCCTTTAGGCTGCTGCTGCAGACTTCATGCTGGTCTCAGTTTGCCACCCCCATATGAACGATGCCTGCACTGCCCCCTCCCCCCCGATCCCGACTGCAACAATTCCCTCCTAGGGGCAGCAGCCGCGACTTTTTAGCGCCTGCAATCATCAATTTGCTGCAGGTTTTTTACCTACCAGCCAGGACTGCACGTTTGCTTCTTTTTTTAAAGTTGGGGAGAGGGTTGTAGAGCAGGCAAACTCAACTTTAATTCTCTGCTGTGTGCCTTTAACTTGCTCGTCTCTGGCTCCGGCCGAACCTCTGCGGTGAGTTCTGTTCTGAATTTCATTTTTTAGAGCAAAATTTTTTTTGATCCCTCATTGACTTCAGGCGGTTGGGGCAAAACTCAGGGTCTTTTAACTGGTTCCACGGGAGTTGAAGAGACCATATTGCGGGCCTCAAATAAAACTGTCAGGTGCTGCAAATAACTCAGGTGCTGCGAGTCCGTTAACTCGAGCGCAATTCTCGTTGCTGAACTTCTATTTTAGTTTCTCTCTGTCTGCCTCTAGTCTCTCTCTGACTCTCTTCATTCCTGCCTGTTCATTCCTGCCTGTTCATTCCTGCCTGTTCATTCCTGTCTGTTCATTCCTGCCTGTTCATTCCTGTCTCTTTATTCCTGCCTGTTCATTCCTGCCTGTTCATTCCTGTCTCTTTATTCCTGCCTGTTCATTCCTGTCTCTTTATTCCTGCCTGTTCATTCCTGTCTCTTTATTCCTGCCTGTTCATTCCTGTCTCTTTATTCCTGCCTGTTCATTCCTGTCTCTTTATTCCTGCCTGTTCATTCCTGCCTGTTCATTCCTGCCTGTTCATTCCTGTCTGTTCATTCCTGCCTGCTCATTCCTGCCTGTTCATTCCTGCCTGTTCATTCCTGTCTGTTCATTCCTGCCTGTTCATTCCTGTCTCTTTATTCCTGCCTGTTCATTCCTGCCTGTTCATTCCTGCCTGTTCATTCCTGTCTGTTCATTCCTGCCTGTTCATTCCTGTCTCTTTATTCCTGCCTGTTCATTCCTGCCTGTTCATTCCTGCCTGTTCATTCCTGTCTGTTCATTCCTGCCTGCTCATTCCTGCCTGTTCATTCCTGCCTGCTCATTCCTGCCTGTTCATTCCTGCCTGTTCATTCCTGTCTGTTCATTCCTGCCTGTTCATTCCTGTCTCTTTATTCCTGCCTGTTCATTCCTGCCTGTTCATTCCTGCCTGTTCATTCCTGTCTGTTCATTCCTGCCTGTTCATTCCTGTCTCTTTATTCCTGCCTGTTCATTCCTGCCTGTTCATTCCTGCCTGTTCATTCCTGTCTGTTCATTCCTGCCTGCTCATTCCTGCCTGTTCATTCCTGCCTGTTCATTCCTGTCTGTTCATTCCTGCCTGTTCATTCCTGTCTCTTTATTCCTGCCTGTTCATTCCTGCCTGTTCATTCCTGCCTGTTCATTCCTGCCTGTTCATTCCTGCCTGTTCATTCCTGCCTGTTCATTCCTGTCTGTTCATTCCTGCCTGTTCATTCCTGCCTGTTCATTCCTGTCTGTTCATTCCTGCCTGTTCATTCCTGCCTGTTCATTCCTGTCTCTTTATTCCTGCCTGTTCATTCCTGCCTGTTCATTCCTGTCTGTTCATTCCTGCCTGCTTATTCCTGCCTGTTCATTCCTGTCTGTTCATTCCTGCCTGTTCATTCCTGCCTGTTCATTCCTGCCTGTTCATTCCTGCCTGTTCATTCCTGTCTGTTCATTCCTGCCTGTTCATTCCTGTCTCTTTATTCCTGCCTGTTCATTCCTGCCTGTTCATTCCTGCCTGTTCATTCCTGCCTGTTCATTCCTGCCTGTTCATTCCTGCCTGTTCATTCCTGCCTGTTCATTCCTGCCTGTTCATTCCTGCCTGTTCATTCCTGCCTGTTCATTCCTGTCTGTTCATTCCTGCCTGTTCATTCCTGTCTCTTTATTCCTGCCTGTTCATTCCTGTCTGTTCATTCCTGTCTGTTCATTCCTGTCTCTTTATTCCTGCCTGTTCATTCCTGCCTGTTCATTCCTGTCTGTTCATTCCTGTCTCTTTATTCCTGCCTCTTCATTCCTGCCTGTTCATTCCTGCCTGTTCATTCCTGCCTGTTCATTCCTGCCTGTTCATTCCTGCCTGTTCATTCCTGTCTGTTCATTCCTGTCTCTTATTCCTGCCTGTTCATTCCTGTCTGTTCATTCCTGTCTCTTTATTCCTGCCTGTTCATTCCTGCCTGTTCATTCCTGTCTGTTCATTCCTGCCTGTTCATTCCTGTCTCGGTGCTTCTGTCTGTATCAATATATCAATATTTCCGCTAATACTCCCCTAATCTTCATTGCTCCCGTTCCTATCAAAGTTTCTCAGCCAAGTTGTGTCAGCAATGTATTTTTCATCTTCTCAAAGTGTTTTTTAGCAGTACCGAAATCAGTGTCAGCCTCAATTCTCCCGCTTGGATTCGCCCTCCGGGAGGTTGAGGTGGTGACATGCTGCTGATCGATTCCCTGCCGGTCCACTACCGGAAATCCGCTGTCTGTTCCTAACCCCCCCCCCAGTTTCCAACAGGCAGATTAGTAAGCATTGAACGGGTATATCATTGACTTGATGTAGATTTTCCATCTACCGTGAGTTGCCAAGGATCGGGCTACCCCAGCCTTTTCTGATCCCTTCTCCGCCTCTCTCTCTCTCTCTGTTCTCAGCGCGGCCTCCCGGGACTGAGCGCTAATTTATTAACTTAATAAGTCGCTGCTGGCAAGGCAACAGCTTACGCCTCCCAGGGGGATGTCCGGGTGTGTTGGCAGCGGCAGCAGCGGCTCGGATGGGAGTTTCATAATGGAGATGGATCTTCCTCGCTGACTCCTCGGTTCTCTCCTCTCTGTATTATAGATTTTTGCCAGCTTCCAAACGCCGTGAAACAGCGGCTGTCGCGATGAGAGAAATGAGAGAGTGAGAGAGAGAGAGAATGAGCAAGAATGATGGTGGGGGACAGACAGCAGCATCTGTCGGGGCTCCTCTTGTGCCACATAGAATACAGACTGCATATACATGGATTTTAGGCCCGGAATTTCATGACTGAATATGACTCTTGAACTCTCCAGACTGCGCGTAATAAAACACAGCCGGAATGGATCTGTAGCTATGCCTTTACTGTATCTACGCGGGGTATGCCTATTATGCATGTAAAGATCATCGGCCTTTATAACGTTTGATATTCAGTCAGCAAAATGACTTCAAAAAATTGAAAATTGGCCTTCAAAACAGTTGATAATCGGCCTTCAAAAAGGTGATAATCGGTCCACAAAATATTTGATAATCGGCTTCAAAACAATTACGCTCGTAGTAATCAGCCTTCAAAACATTTGATAATATCAGCTTTCAAGACATTTGATAATATCAGCCTTCAAAACATTTGATAATATCGGCTTTCAAGACATTTGTTAATCGGCCTTCAAAACTATTGATAATCAGCTTTTAAAACATTTGATAATCGGCCCTCAAAACATTTGATAATCAACTTTCAAGACATTTGATAATCGGCCTTCAAAACTATTGATAATCAGCTTTTAAAACATTTGATAATCGGCCTTCAAAACAATTGATAATCAGCTTTCAAGACATTTGTTAATCGGCCTTCAAAACTATTGATAATCAGCTTTTAAAACATTTGATAATCGGCCCTCAAAACATTTGATAATCAACTTTCAAGACATTTGATAATCGGCCTTCAAAACTATTGATAATCAGCTTTTAAAACATTTGATAATCGGCCTTCAAAACTATTGATAATCAGCTTTTAAAACATTTGATAATCGGCCTTCAAAACAATTGATAATCAGCTTTCAAGACATTTGATAATCGGCCCTCAAAACATTAATAATCAGCTTCAGCAATAGGATCGGGACTCTATCACACTACGGATCAGCCACAGGTGTAGCAAGCCACAGCACAGGTGCACTGAGTCCAGCGCAACTCCCAGCTCCTTCCCTCACCTAGGGAGCTGCTCAGCCCAGTTCCCAGACCTGCTGGCGCCACGCAGCGCAGCAGCCTCTTCACCCCTGCGGGCCAGCAGGAGGGCCCCGGCCTGGCTTCTCCAGCCTCCAGCCCTACTCAAAAGCCAGCGGACGGATTTCTACACCGGGCAGTGGGGCGCGCAGTAAAATAAAGCGCTGCTTACTAAGAGAATTGTGGAAGACGCACAATAAAGTGTTGCTGCCTCCCGCGCTGTTGGCTTCTGCTGCTGCTGCTGCTGCTGCTGCAGTCTGGAAACTGCGGGGTGGCGGAGGCCCCTAAGCGGAGTGGTTGGGGTGGGGGTAATAGAAGAGACGATGGTGGGGAGTTTGAGGAGCCAAGCCGCTCTTGAGGGGGGACTCTCCATCACAATTGACTCTGCCAGCAGCAGCAGCAGCAGCATACAGTAAAAGAGCCAAAAGACAAGGGCGGGACACTGCGAGTTGTTGCGCCCTGGGGCTGGGAAAAACTCTTAAAGCCGTTTTGTGCTGCTCCGTGCTCTATGCAGCTGAGCACAAGCGGTGGGAAAAGGTGCCGTCTGTGCGGTGGCATGCGAGGCAGCTCGCGTATTATTATTTCTCTCCTCATCTCGCCAGGGACCCCCCGCTGTGTCCCGCCGCGGCTAATTCTCGAGTGGCTTCTGGGACTTATAGCTGCTGGATGGACGAAGGCAGCCGCCCATCTGAAGGCATCTCTGGCCAAGTCAGGGGTGGGGGCTTAGGTGGGCTTGGAGAAATGCATTCAGCAACAGGTGCCAGACACTGCTCTTAATATTTAGAAGGGAGTGACTCCTCTGCCCTAGGTGACTCCGGTTGTTCCCCTCTTGTTCTACTCCACTTTTTGCCCAAAGCGTCACACACACTCACACACACACGCACACTTCTCACCTAAACTCACCTGTCTTTCTATTTCTTCCATTTTTCTGTTTTAGCTCCGGCTTGAGTCTGCCTCTATCATCAAAGCCGCTTTTTGTTGTTGCCTTCTCTGTCTCTTCTGTCTTTCTCCCAGCAGAAGAGGATTAGCTTCAGGGCATTCCTCTGAGTATTTAGGCCTGGTAAATTTAGAGACAAGTCACGACAGGCATCCGATACCTGCTCTGTTAACCTGTTGAGCTGACGAACCTATTTTCCAATTAACGCCTTCCCTTATTAGGATTTAAAAACGCACGATTCGAAAACAGTTTATAGCTGAATTGATAATCAGCAGGAGGTAAGTCAGTTTGAGTCTAGTCTATGACATTGATTTGATTCTGTAGTCTATGGCATTGATTTGATTCTGTAGTCTATGGCATTGATTTGATTCTGTAGTCTATGGCATTGATTTGATTCTGTAGTCTATGGCATTGATTTGATTCTGTAGTCTATGGCATTGATTTGATTCTGTAGTCTATGGCATTGATTTGATTCTGTAGTCTATGGAATTAATTTTATTCTGTAGTCCATGGCATTGATTTGATTATGTAGTCTATGGCATTGATTTGATTATGTAGTCTATGGCATTGATTTGATTATGTAGTCTATGGCATTGATTTGATTATGTAGTCTATGGCATTGATTTGATTCTATAGTCTATGGCATTGATTTGATTATGTAGTCTATGGCATTGATTTGATTCTGTAGTCTATGGCATTGATTTGATTCTGTAGTCTATGGCATTGATTTGATTCTATAGTCTATGGCATTGATTCGATTTTGTAGTCTATGGCATTGACTTGATTCTATAGTCTATGGCATTGATTTGATTCTATAGTCTATGGCATTGATTTGATTCTATAGTCTATGGCATTGATTTGATTCTGTAGTCTATGGCATTGATTTGATTCTGTAGTCTATGGCATTGATTTGATTCTGTAGTCTATGGTATTGATTTGATTATGTAGTCTATGGAATTAATTTTATTCTATAGTCTATGGAATTAATTTTATTCTATAGTCTATGGCATTGACTTGATTCTATACTCTATGGCATTGACTTGATTCTATAGTCTATGGCATTGATTTGAGTCTGTATTCTATGGCATTGGTTTTATTCTAGTAGTCTATGGCATTACTAAATTTAAGTATGAAATTTTCAAATAACTTTTCACAATATCATACGTCATATTATAATACTTTATTAATTTATCCCAGGATCGCAGCTAAGCATCCTACGCGTCGCCTCATCTAGTCACCATGGCAACCACCAACGGTGGAGCCTGTCCATCTGTCAGACAGGAACACCCACCTGCAGACAATCTGCAGCAGCATTTCGGCCTCACGGCCGCGGCCGCGACAGCCGCCGCAGCAGCTTGGAACCTGCAGCATCAGCAGCATCAGCAGCACAGCCTTCATCACGGCTACTCGAGTCACCACCAGGAGCATCATCACCATCTTCAGCACCATCAGCACCAGCATCATCAGCCTCAGCAGCCGCAGCAGCATCACCATCAGAGCCAGCCCAGCTGCTGGTACACCGGCAACAGCCTCGACTTCGGCCAGCAAGCCGCTGCGGCCGCAGTCTTCGGATTCCACTGCTACTCGACTGCCGCTGAGGCACCAACTCAGCCTCCGCCTCATCTGGCCCAACAGCAGCAGCAGCAGCAGGTGCACCAGTCCTCGCCGATGCACGGCGGCGGCTCCTCACCAAGCGGGATCCAGTGGCTGGAGGAGGCCAGAGCCATCAGCCAGACGCTGAGCCAGGAGACCATCCGCGATCTGGAGCAGTTCGCCGAGGCGTTCAAGCAGCGCCGAGTGAAGCTCGGCTTCACCCAGGCCGACGTTGGCCGCGACATCGCCCAGTTGAACGTGGCCGGCATGGGCTCGCTGTCGCAGTCGACCATCTGCCGGTTCGAGTCGCTGACCCTGAGCCACAACAACATGCTGGCGCTGCGGCCGATCCTGGAGCAGTGGCTGGTGCACGCGGAGCGGCAGTACCAGTCCAGGCTGTGCTCGGGCCTTCGCGAGGCCAAGCGGCGCCGGACTTCCATAGCAACGCCGGAGCGGCGCTCTCTCGAAGCCTATTTCGCCGTGCAGTCCCGGCCGTCCTCGGACAAGATCGGCGACATTGCTCAGAAGCTCGGCCTAAAGAAGAGCGTCGTGAGAGTCTGGTTCTGCAACCAGCGCCAGAAGCAGAAGAGAATCAAGATCGGCAACTGCCAGGCCGACCAGGCGCCGCCGACGCCAACCTGCCGGCGTCTCCCGCTGCCGCCGGGCGAGGCCGAAGACTTCGAAGTTGGCACCGACGAGGACAGCGGCCAGACGCTGGACATGTGAATAAACCTGTGGAATAAGAACGACTGAAAAACACTATGGCTGTTAATACGAGCGTACGATGGGATTCACAATATCCCCAACATCAGGCCCCTCCTGCTCCCGTTTCTGGACTTGGGGATAAAATAAATCTGTATAATCGATTTCAATTCAATGGCCTGAAGGTTGCGCAAAACTATTTTTGACGCGAACAGTCACGCTTGAAGCAAAATGTCACGTTTGAGGATTTGCGAATCGGGAGCGATTGAGTTTTACAGATAAAAGGCGAATCAGTTCGATACAGACAGTTCAGAACCGCGTATTTGAGTGAAAGATGAGCTCAACTGAACACGAACAAAGAGTTAGTAATCAGTAAGTTAGAGAGCCAAGAGGTAAGAACAGAAACAGTTAAGAGCAAAGAGTTAAGAACCAAGAGTTAAAAACCAAGAGCTAAAAACTAAGAGCTAAGAACCAAGAGTTAAAAACCAAGAACTAAGAACCAAGAGCTAAGAACCAAGAGCTAAGAACCAAGAGCTAAAAACCAAGAGCTAAAAACTAAGAGCTAAGAATCAAGAGTTAAAAACCAAGAACTAAGAACCAAGAGCTAAGAACCAAGAGCTAAGAACCAAGAGCTAAGAACCAAGAGCTAAGAACCAAGAGCTAAGAACCAAGAGCTAAGAACCAAGAGCTAAGACCAATAACTATTCAATAATATTGAGCTAGAATTCAGGACCAATAACCTACAGTAAGAATCAATTATAGCGAAGCAATTAGCCAAAATTTGAAAAAGTCAAAGATTTGAGAAGTAGAGAAAGATGAAATTTTAGAACACGCTCGGGCAAGATGCAAAAAAACAAGAGGCGTAAACAGAGAGAGAATTGATTTAATTCCCGAGTACAGATACCGACCCGGGCCTCCTCATTCGCATATATAAGCTCATGCATTTTTCAGCCCCCCCCCCCTCTGCAGCCAAGATTGGCTTGGCCCCCTCGATGCTGCATTATTCAACAGCAGCAGCGGGACCAGGAGCGGAGGCTGGGGGACGCTGCATCTGTCCCCACCCCATAGCTACTCGCAAAAATTGTCGTCGCTTGAGAGTGGGCGGTGGCAGCCACTGTTCAGTCGCTGCAGCCCCGCTGTCAGCTCCTGGAGAGAAAAAAACAGTTAATAATTAATGCGCCAATCCGAAGGCGGCTGCAGGCCTGCGCTTGATGAGGCTGCAGCGCCTCCTAGGAATCGCGAGGGCCTCCGTTGCAGTTCTCAAGCGGATTAAAGAGAGGGGAGAGGGGTGAGAGCCCCTGCTTCCGTCTTTGCGTGAGCTTGAGCTTGAGCCCTCTTGTCTCTTCTATTTTGCAGTTCTTTATTTGACCAGATTAACTGTTGTCTTGCAGATTTCACTAAAAGCTGTTTCTGCTCTGCATGTTGTATTCTCTTTCAACATCTCTCCCTTCTCTCCCGTCTCTCCCTTCTCTCCTGTCTCTCCCTCTCCCTTCTCTCCTGTCTCTCCCTTCTCTCCTGTCTCTCCCTCTCCCTTCTCTCCTGTCTCTCCCTTCTCTCCTGTCTCTCCCTCTCCCTTCTCTCCTGTCTCTCCCTTCTCTCCTGTCTCTCCCTCTCCCTTCTCTCCTGTCTCTCCCTCTCCCTTCTATCCTGTCTCTCCCTCTCCCTTCTCTCCTGTCTCTCCCTTCTCTCCTGTCTCTCCCTCTCCCTTCTCTCCTGTCTCCTTTTCCCCCTTCTTTGCTGTCTCTTTCCCTCTCCCTATTTCTCTATACCCTCAGCTCCTCCATCTCATCTGGTTTGATCTCCTCTGCATCCCATCCAGCTCCTCTCTCATTGCCCGTCATATCAGCAGCAGAGTCAAGAACTCGGCACTTGGTAGTTCTGCCAGCAGTTCGAACAGCCGCCAACCGTTGCAGCCGCCTGCAATGCGATCAATCAGGCTGGAAAAAATTCTCAGTGCATAAAAGGCAGCTCGCGCTCGATCAAATGCCCACCGGTCTGTCTGTAGAAGCCAAACCATACGATATCTGCTTTCCACTTCTTAATGTAAAATGGGGATTTGTCAAACCAGCAAACGCGGCTAAGATGAATTATTCTCTGTGTTTATCCAGGTCTCTCATTTTTGGCCCTCAGCTTTCAAGCTATTAATCTCTACCATAAAGAGCGGTAATGGGAGTTGAAGAAGTAGATACTGAGAGTGGTATCGAGATGAGTGAGACAGAGATGAGAAGAGTTACAGGTGTACATTAGCGGGCAATGTGAGATAGATGAATGGGGAAAGACCCAGCGAGATAAGAGAAATGAGATGAGACTGGGGAGAAGGAAGAAAGGAGATGAGAGAGGAGAAGGAGAGATAGAAGAGAGGAAAGCAGAGAGGAGAGTGAAGATGAGAGGGAGAGGAGAGAGGTGAGTGGAGATGCGATATGAGAGAGGAGAGTAGAAAGGAGAGTGGAGATGAGAGAAGAGAGGGAGAGAGGAGAGGGGAGGGGAGAGGAGAGAAGGGAGGAGAGAGGAGAGGAGATATGAGAGAGGAGAGGAGAGAGGAGAGGAGAAGAGGATAAGAGAGGAGAGAAGAGAGGAGAGAGGAGAGGAGAAAGGAGAGGAGGGGAGAAAGGAGAGGAGACATGAGAGAGGAGAGGAGAAAAGAGAGGAGAGAGGAGGGAGGAGAGGAGAAAGGAGAGGAGATATGAGAGAGGAGAGGAGATATGAGAGAGGAGAGGAGAGAGGAGAGGAGAAGAGGATAGGAGAGGAGAGAGGAGAAGAGAGAGGAGAGAGGAGGGAGGAGAGGAGAAAGGAGAGGAGATATGAGAGAGGAGAGGAGAAAGGAGAGGAGATATGAGAGAGGAGAGGAGATATGAGAGAGGAGAGGAGAGAGGAGAGGAGAAGAGGATAGGAGAGGAGAGAGGAGAAGAGAGAGGAGAGAGGAGGGGAGAGAGGAGAGAGGAGAGGATAAGAGGATAGGAGAGGAGAGAAGAGATACTCTCATCTCAAGTATCTCTTGCTAGAGGACAGCGGCAGGCGCACCCGAACGCACTGGCCAGCTGCCAAATGAATGGCAAACAGCAGTTCACCTGAATTCTCCCACAGCCGCCGCAGTTGCTGTACAATTAGCCGGGTTGGAAGTCAGCTCTGATTGGCAATAAAAATGGCGATTAAAAAAGATTTGCTCAACAGAGCGTAGCGAATGTCATTATAACTCCATGTGGAACGGACAGACGGGTCACTTTCACCTGTCAATCTGCTCCATCTACTAAATGTTTAAAGAGAAATTTCGGCTTTCACTGGCTGGACTGCACATCAGGGGGTCCAACTTTAATTGCGGTTGTATATTAACTGTAGCTAATATATAATAAACTGTGTGGCGACTATGATCTGTCAACGATTTTAAAAAATAACTTTTTTCAATACTTCTTACATACTTTTACACGTACTAAAGCACTTTAGCATCCTTTAGTATTGCAATGCGGCTCACTCGGGTGCGTGCAGTGCTCGCCTTGATATGCTAATGCAATATTTTCAATGTTGGGCATGCGCCACCTGCTGAGCCCTGTTCTTTCCACTCGCTCTTTCTCTCTCTCTCTCTCTTGTCTCTTCCTCTCATCTTTTGTCCCTATATCTCTTCTCTCCCCCCTCTCCCCTCTCCTCTTTTCGTCTCCAACCCGTCTCTACACTATCCCCCTCTCCCTCTCTCCCTCTGACAGCACTGACCCGCAGTCAAGAGCCAAATAAGCGGCCAGTCTAGGCCTAAACTTTGATAACATGTGGCCACCGGTAGCGGGGGTGGAGGCACGAACACTGAATCTCTTGCTTTTAACAATGAATAACTATAAAAAATCTAATCCAGCCGCATTCAGATAGATATCAGATAGATGAGTCCAGGTGACTCGCGAGGATCCATGGCTTTGGGGGGAGGGGATCAAGCTCAAGGAGCGGGGGCGGGGGTAGGCAGAGCTTAGGAGTCGGGTCGCATTGCACATGTTCTCTCGCTTGCTCTCGTCCGCTCCGATCCCCCGTCTCCCGCTGCCCATCTGGTCTTGAGCCTTGGCCCGTGTTTTATACCCCATCATACGCACCGATTGAGTAATGACACCGCCGCAGCGACAGGCCGCAGCCACTCTGAGGTGATGTCCCCCTGTCTCGCTGAGATCGGCCCAAGACGCGGAGGGACAGGCTTGTTTTATTCGCTTGTATTCTACAAAAAATCCTATATAGGATTGTAAAAAGATTTTCTGTTCCAAGGGAAGAGCGACTGCAGGACACACGCGCAAACACATACCGCACACACACCGCGAACCCCGCCCCCCCCCCCCAGAACTCAGCGCATACCAAAGCTCTCTTGAAGCTTATTAGGGGCAAGGCTGGGATTATATGCCTTGGCCTGTTTTACACGCAAAAACATCCCTGGGAAGTCTGTCTGGATGGGAACAGCTGCGTTGGAGTTGGAGAGTCTGGCTGGACCGCTATTAAGCTGCATCAACAGTCTTGAGCAGTTCTAACTATCAGTATATAGCAGCGTCTCAGGCCCAGTCCCGACCGACCACCAGAAGGTGACCCCCCGCCGGTTTGTTTTATTGTTCCCTTGAGGCGGCCGGGGTCCGCACAGTTGGGGGGGGGAGCATGAAGACTGCGGTGAGTCAATTTCCCCGAAAATGAGGATCTTGGCCCTTCCAACTCCCATACGCCTGGCGCTCACTTTCATTCCTTATGGAATTCACTGCACGGGGTGGGGGTGGTGACGCAATATGGCAGGGAATTCCAGCGGTTAATTGGTGTCAGGTGTGTCAGTCAGGTTTGTCCGGAGTTGGCAACGGTGAATGGTAGTTGAATTTGGGGAAGAGAATCGGGCTACATCCTGATCCTGGTGGCAAGCTCTGAGTCTGTGAGAAGCTTTATGAGTCTGCTTCTGGAGTCTGTGGGAATTTTCTAGGGCTGTGTGAAGTTTCTGGAGTCTGTATGAAATTTCTGGAGTCTGCGTGAATCTTCTGTGGTCTGTGTGAAGTTTCTGAAGTCTGTATAAAGTTTCTGGAGTCTGTGTGAAGTTTCTAGAGTCTGTACTCTGTATGAAGTTTATGGAGTCTGTATGAAGTTTCTGAAGTCTGTATGAAGTTTCTGGAGTTTGTATGGACCTTCTGGGGTCTGTGTGAAGTTTCTGGGGTCTGTGTGAAGTTTCTGGGGTCTGTGTGAAGTTTATGGAGTCGGTGTGAAAGTTTCTGGGTCTGTGTGAATCTTCTGGGGTCTGCGTGAATCTTCTGGGGTCTGTGTGAAGTTTCTGGGGTCTGCGTGAAGTTTATGGAGTCTGCGTGAATCTTCTGGGGTCTGTGTGAAGTTTCTGGAGTCTGCGTGAATCTTCTGTGATCTGTATGAAGTTTCTGGAGTCTGTGTGAAGTTTCTGGAGTCTGTGTGAAGTTTCTGGAGTCTGTGTGAAGTTTATGTAGTCTATATGAAGTTTCTGGAGTCTGTATGAAGTTTCTGGAGTCTGTATAAAGTTTCTGGGGTCTGTATGAAAGTTTCTGGAGTCTGTGTGAAGTTTCTGGGGTCTGTGTAAAGTTTCTGGAGTCTGTATGAAGTTTCTGGAGTCTGCGTGAATCTTCTGGGGTCTGTGTAAAGTTTCTGGAGTCTGTATGAAGTTTCTGGAGTCTGTATGAAATTTCTGGAGTCTGCGTGAATCTTCTGGGGTCTGTGTGAAGTTTCTGAAGTCTATTTAAAGTTTCTGAAGTCTATTTAAAGTTTCTGGAGTCCGTATAAAGTTTCTGGAGTCCGTATAAAGTTTCTGGAGTCTGTATAAATTGTATGGAGTCTGCATGAAGTTTCTGGAGTCTGTATGAAGTTTCTTGATTTTTTATGGACCTTCTGGGGTCTGTGTGAAAGTTTCTGGGGTCTGTGTGAAAGTTTCTGGGGTCTGCGTGAATCTTCTGGGGTCTGTGTGAAAGTTTCTGGGGTCTGTGTGAAGTTTCTGAAGTCTGTTTAAAGTTTCTGGAGTCTGTATAAAGTTTCTGGAGTCTGTATAAAGTTTCTGGAGTCTGTATAAAGTTTCTGGAGTCTGCATGAAGTTTCTGGAGTCTGTATGAAGTTTCTGGATTTTCTATGGACCTTCTGGGGTCTGTGTGAAGTTTCTGGAGTCTGTATAAAGTTTCTGGAGTCTGCATAAAGTTTCTGGAGTCTGTATAAAGTTTCTGGAGTCTGCATAAAGTTTCTGGAGTCTGTATAAAGTTTCTGGAGTTTGCATGAAGTTTCTGGATTTTTTATGGACCTTCTGGGGTCTGTGTGAAAGTTTCTGGAGTCTGTGTGAAGTTCTGGAGTCTGTATAAAGTTTCTGGAGTCTGTGTGAAGTTTCTGGAGTCTGTATAAAGTTTCTGGAGTCTGTGTGAAGTTTCTGGAGTCTGTATAAAGTTTCTGGAGTCTGTATGAAGTTTCTGGAGTCTGTATAAAGTTTCTGGAGTCTGTATAAAGTTTCTGGAGTCTGTGTGAAAGTTTCTGGAGTCTGTGTGAAGTTTCTGGAGTCTGTATAAAGTTTCTGGAGTCTGTGTGAAGTTTCTGGATTTTTTATGGACCTTCTGGGGTCTGTGTAAAGTTTCTGGAGTCTGTGTGAAGTTTCTGGAGTCTGTATAAAGTTTCTGGAGTCTGTGTGAAGTTTCTGGAGTCTGTATAAAGTTTCTGGAGTCTGTATGAAGTTTCTGGATTTTTTATGGACCTTCTGGGGTCTGTGTAAAGTTTCTGGAGTCTGTGTGAAGTTTCTGGAGTCTGTATAAAGTTTCTGGAGTCTGTATGAAGTTTCTGGATTTTTTATGGACCTTCTGGGGTCTGTGTAAAGTTTCTGGGGTCTGTGTGAAAGTTTCTGGGGTCTGTGTGAATCTTCTGGGGTCTGCGTGAATCTTCTGGGGTCTGTGCGAAGTTTCTGGGGTCTTTGTGAAAGTTTAAGACTCTGCATAATGTATCTGCCACCTGTTTGTGAAGTTTCGTGAAGCCTGTCTCTCATTTCAGAGTCTGCGCGTGAGTTTTCAGTGTTCTCAGCAGGACTCTACAAGGCCAAGCCCGCATCATACCGGCACCGCCACTTGTTTGCCCCATGGATCATGCTGGGAAGTTGGGGAACAATCCTTCGCATAAATTGATATATTATTTTATGGCATGAGAATAGCGAAACAAATAGCTTGACTTTTTGATGATGGCCGAGGCGGGTAGGCGCGGGCTCTTGTTAGGGGAAATTATCCCAACAGCTACACACCACCAGCTCATGACTTTAGCGACTTCCATATTTCTGTCTCTGATAATGATGAGGCTGAGAGGCTGCTGGTTGAGGATTTTTTGGTTGGGGGGCATTCAGGTGCGGAGGAGGGGATAAAAAAACAAGCCAGAGCTTTGCAAAAAGTCACAAGTCATCAATCAATTGGGGGGGGGGAGTTTCTCCCATCAAGCTCATTCGTTCAAGTCGTCAAAGAAGCAGGCTTGTGGAACAAGAAATTATGGTTATGGCAATAAATCTATCAATGTAGCTTCTTTTCTTGTTATCATTGTCTTTTCTCTGTACAGCCTGCGATCTCACCGTATTGTTCAACTGTTGACATTTCATTACAGGCAAAGAGTTAAGGTCTACAGGGCACAAGAATGATAGAACTGTGAGCATTTATACGCGATGCGGCTGAGAAACTGGAGCTGTGAGCCCAGATTGAGGATTGGAAGGCCTTTGAGGTGGCCACTCTCACCTCATCCGCCCCTGTTCTCATCCTCCCCTCTACTCATCCTCCCCCTCTTCTCATCCTCCCCCCTTTTCTCATCCTCCCCTCTTCTCATCCGCCCCTGTTCTCATCCTCCCCTCTACTCATCCTCCCCCTCTTCTCATCCTCCCCCCTTTTCTCATCCTCCCCTCTTCTCATCCTCCCCCTCTTCTCATCCTCCCCTCTTCTCATCCTCCCCCTCTTCTCATCCTCCCGCTCTTCTCATCCTCCCCCTCTTCTCATCCTCCCGCTCTTCTCATCCTCCCCCTCTTCTCATCCTCCCCCTCTTCTCATCCTCCGCCTCTTCTCACCCTCCCCCTCTTCTCATCCTCCCCCTCTTCTCATCCTCCCCTCTTCTCATCCTCCCCTCTTCTCATCCTCCCCTCTTCTCATCCTCCCCCTCTTCTCATCCTCCCCCTCTTCTCATCCTCCCCCTCTTCTCATCCTCCCCCTCTTCTCATCCTCCCCTCTTCTCATCCTCCCCTCTTCTCATCCTCCCCCTCTTCTCATCCTCCCCCTCTTCTCATCCTCCCCTCTTCTCATCCTCCCCCTCTTCTCATCCTCCCCTCTTCTCATCCTCCCCCTCTTCTCATCCTCCCCTCTTCTCATCCTCCCCCTCTTCTCATCCTCCCCCTCTTCTCATCCTCCCCCTCTTCTCATCCTCTCCTTCTTCTCCCTAGGAGTCGGTCTCTCCCGCTTCCACTCTCAACGAACTCATTTACTCCGGGATTAAAAATAGAAAATTTATGGATTGTTTAACCTCACAAAAAGATGAAGATGCATGTCAAAAAATTATAATGCGCAGCTGAAAACCCAGCCCTGTTACTATAATTCCCATATTTCAAGTATTGTTATTCAAAGTTTAATCGGTTTATTTGCAGACAAAAATGATTATTTAAATAGTCTGCATTATAGTTACTAAGACTAAGAATTTCTAGATGTTGCCCCAGCCTCCCACCGCCATCGCCTGTTTGAGTCTCTCCTCTCTCTCCCCCTCACCCCTTCCCCCCCCCATCTAATCTAAAGCTGAGCATGGCGGCACCATTTAATGAGCTCTCTTGCTGAAATAATTCTAGAGTTATTATATAGCCGTAGTATTAGTGTAAAAAAACGGTGGGTTTTTTGGAGAGAGAGAGAGAGAGAGAGAGAGAGAGAGAGATGAGGCACACTTGGCCTGTGAGAATTGCGCAGCTGTGTGAAATATTTATGCTGGCTGGCGACTCTGCAGGCCCTTCCCCCCCCCATCCCCCATCGCCCGCTAAGCCCCCCCCGCTAGATTAAACAATGCCCCTCCACTATGTACCTGAGGACATGCCGCAAACGGCGGGAGGGAAGCATGGATGTAGCTCTCTTGTGTGTACCTCCGTGTGTATTTCCTGCTCACAGGCATTCAATCAGCTCTGCTGCCAGCTACCAACTACTTACTTACTTACTACTGACTTACTACACCTTACTATAATGCTTTCCATTTAGCAAAGACTTTAGGGGGAGAAACACACACACACACACACACACACAGTTTCTCCGTAGGAAATGCCCTACCAACGAACTTTATTTAAAAAAAAATTCTGTTGAGGCATGGACCTCTTATTAAGGAGTCCCTGAACTAGATGTAGTTTCTCTCTTTCTTTCCCTCCTGCAAACTGAGATGATGGCGGAGGCGACGGAGGCTGACCAACTCTCAAAAAAGCCTTCCAAGATCAATCAATATATTAGCTTGGCAAAAGGTGCATTGGCTAAGAGATTGCGGTGGACTGGAAGCTGCTGCAGGCTCTGTTATTCTTTAGTTTGCCTGCAGAAGCTTCTTGAGCAAACAAAGTCAACCGTTGCGATCTGAGAAGCTGAAGATGCATGATTCAACTTGGCAGTGCTTCGGCAGTCAGCTTCTCAAAACTGCCACGTGTCAGTTCTCTGTGAAATTTGTTTTTTTCACTAACTTTATAAATTGACTTGGATGCAAGCCTATGGGCATTTAATTGGATTGGCTTTTTCTCATGAGAGACATGCGATAGACAAGCTTTGGGTGTTTGGTTTCTGTGTGATGCTTTATGGGTCTGTGTGATGCTTTATGGGTCTATGTGATGCTCTATGGGTTTCTGTGTGATGCTTTATGGGTCTGTGTGATGCTTTCTGGGTCTGTGTGATGCTTTATGGGTTTGTGTGATGCTTTGTGGGTCTGTGTGATGCTTTATGGGTCTGTGTGATGCTTTATGGGTCTGTGTGATGTTTTATGGGTCTGTGTGATGCTTTATGGGTCTGTGTGATGCTTTATGGGTCTGTGTGATGCTTTATGGGTCTGTATGATGCTTTATGGGTCTGTGTGATGCTTTATGGGTCTGTATGATGCTTTATGGGTCTGTGTGATGCTTTATGGGTCTGTATGATGCTTTATGGGTCTGTGTGATGCTTTCTGGGTCTGTGTGATGCTTTATGGGTTTGTGTGATGCTTTGTGGGTCTGTGTGATGCTTTATGGGTCTGTGTGATGCTTTATGGGTCTGTGTGATGTTTTATGGGTCTGTGTGATGCTTTATGGGTCTGTGTGATGCTTTATGGGTCTGTGTGATGCTTTATGGGTCTGTGTGATGCTTTATGGGTCTGTGTGATGCTTTATGGGTCTGTATGATGCTTTATGGGTCTGTGTGATGCTTTATGGGTCTGTATGATGCTTTATGGGTCTGTGTGATGCTTTATGGGTCTGTATGATGCTTTATGGGTCTGTGTGATGCTTTATGGGTCTGTGTGATGCTTTGTGGGTCTGTGTGATGCTTTATGGGTCTGTGTGATGCTTTGTGGGTCTGTGTGATGCTTTATGGGTCTGTGTGATGCTTTATGGGTCTATGTGATGCTCTATGGGTTTCTGTGTGATGCTTTATGGGTTTCTGTGTGATGCTTTATGGGTCTGTGTGATGCTTTATGGGTCTGTGTGATGCTTTATGGGTTTGTGTGATGCTTTGTGGGTCTGTGTGATGCTTTATGGGTCTGTGTGATGCTTTATGGGTCTGTGTGATGTTTTATGGGTCTGTGTGATGCTTTATGGGTCTGTATGATGCTTTATGGGTTTCTGTGTGATGCTTTATGGGTCTGTGTGATGCTTTATGGGTCTGTGTGATGCTCTATGGGTTTCTGTGTGATGCTTTATGGGTCTGTGTGACGCTTTATGGATCTTTGTGACGCATTATGGGTCTGTGTGATGCTTTACGGGTCTGTGTGACGCTCTGAGTATCTGTGTGAAGCTTTGAGTGTCTGTGTGAAGCTTTGAGTGCCTGTGTGAAGCTTTGCAGAACTTCGTGAAGCTTTGAGTGTCTGTGTGAAGCTTCGTAGAACTGCGTGAAGCTTTATGGGTCTGTTTGACATTTAGTGAGTCTGTGCAAAGCTTTATGATTTTGTGGGCATTTTCAAAACCTATTTAAAGTGATATTAAATATAGTTTTTAATGCTAAGTACTGTCTAATCTGAGTCAGCTACTCAAACTTGATGAATTTCATTTGTTTTCACTTTTTTACTAATGCATACGAATAATTAATTTAAGATTAATTTTTAATTATATATATATATTAATAACAACTTGCAATTCAGATCAAAAAAGCAAAATTTTAAAGCGGAGAACCCAGCAAGCAAGCAATAGACAAATGTTTTAGGATTAAATTTAAAAAATGAAACCATACCCGTCAAAAAGAGCAAGAGTCAAACAGAGAGTCAAACAAAGACTAGATAGATGAAAGTCCAGCCGAGTGGTATAGGGACTGCTAATAATAGGTAACAGAAAATTTGTTCGAATGAGGAATCAATATAGGGTGCAAGTGCTGTGCGAGTCCATGCATTGGACTGCAGGTGCAAAGGGGCTTGTGCGGAGTCTGAGCACACAAATGCAACGAACAGCTGACACACAGATAGGGAGGGATATAGAGACCCAGAGAGATTGACCTAGAGAGATAGAAGTAGAGAGATAGACATAGAGAGATCTACCTAGAGATATACCCAGAGAGACAGACCTAGAGAGATAGACCTAGAGAGATAGACCTAGAGAGATAGACCTAGAGAGATAGACCTAGAGAGATAGACCTAGACAGAGACAGATCCAGAGAGATAGACCCAGAGAGATAGACCTAGAGAGATATAGACCCAGAGAGATAGACCTAGAGAGATGGACCCAGAGAGATAGACCTAGACAGAGACAGATCCAGAGAGATAGACCTAGAGAGATATAGACCCAGAGAGATAGACCTAGACAGAGACAGATCCAGAGAGATAGACCCAGAGAGATAGACCTAGAGAGATATAGACCCAGAGAGATAGACCTAGAGAGATGGACCCAGAGAGATAAACCTAGACAGAGACAGATCCAGAGAGATAGACCCAGAGAGATAGACCTAGACAGAGACAGACCCAGAGAGATAGACCTAGAGAGATATAGACCCAGAGAGATGGACCCAGAGAGATAGACCTAGACAGAGACAGATCCAGAGAGATAGACCTATAGAGGAATAGACCTAGAGAGATATACCCAGAGAGATAGACCTAGAGAGAGACAGAACTAGATAGCAAAAAACAGTGAGACAGTCGCATAAAGATTCAGACAAAGGATTCAACAGGAACCATCGGGCAGACCTCGTGTGTGCCACAAATTCGAACGACAAGAATAGCGTGGGGTTCCTCGTGCTCAGCATGAGCATCTGTAGGCTTAGCTGCCCACCGTCCCAGGTTCAGGTGTAAGAAAATAATCCAGCAGTCACCGACAGGGAGAGTCAGATCGGGCTCGGGTGCATGCCCGGGGAAGCAAATTTCATTCGCTTCTGCTTCTGGCGCTGGTTGCAGAACCAGACTCGGACGACATTCTTCTTCAGGTTGAGCTTCTCGGCAATCTGGGAGATCTTCTCCGAGGACGGCCGGGGCTGCACGTGGAAGTAGGCCTCCAGCGAGCGCTTCTCCGCGTCCGTTATGGACGTTCGCTTGCGCTTCTTGTCCAGCCCGTCGCCGTAGAAGTCCGGGTTCTTCAGCCGCTCCATGGCGACGTGCTCGGCCTCCTCCAGCCAGGCCTGGAGCACCGGCTTGAGCGCGATCATGTTGTTGTGGCTGAGCGTCAGCGACTCAAACCGGCAGATGGTCGACTGCGACAGGGAACCGACTCCAGGCAGCTTCAGGTTGCCCAGCGCCTTGCCAACGTCTGCCTGGGTGACGCCCAGCTTGATCCGGCGCTGCTTGAACCGCTCGGCGAAGGCTTCTAGCTCGCGCGGATCGTAGTCCAGCTCGCCGACTGGCGGCTGCGGCGCCTGCGACAGCTGCGGCATGCCGTAGGGACCGACGGCGCAGGCGTCCCCGACCATCTGGCCTGCGGCGGCGGCGGCTGCAGCTGCGGCAGCGCTGGAGGTGACCGCGGCCGCTGCTGCCATTGCCGCCGCCTGCGAGGACGAGGGGGAGGAGGAATTGACGGAGGCGGCGTAGGCGGAGGTCGGGTAGGCGTAGCCGGCCACGGCGCCCATGGCGTGCAGGTGGGACTCGAACCCCGCAGCGCCGTGGTGCATGTCGTGCATGTACAGGGCGTGTTGCTGCTGCTGTTGCTGCTGCTGATGCTGCAGATGTTGCTGCTGCTGTTGCTGCTGCTGCTGATGAAGCTGATGATGATGCTGGGAAGGATGCTGCAACAGCTGCTGGGTGTGCTCATGTTGTTGTTGTTGCTGATGCTGATGCTGAGCCTGCGGCTGCATCTGCGGATGCGGGGCGGCCGGCCTGCCCTGACTGTCAAAGCCAGGAGGAGTCGCGGCTGCCGCCGCCGCCGCGTACTGCAAGCCGTCCTGCGGATGCCGCAGAAACGGCGGCACCGACATGCCGCCGGGCTTGACGTCGCCGCTGCCGACTCCGCCAGCGTGCGTGTCGACGAGGTTGGCGGCTCGAACCAGGATGTTGTCCTCCAGGCCGAAGGCTGCGGCCTGTTGTTAAGGGAAAGGGAAGGGAAGTGTCGAGTGAGCTTACGGTTGAAACTTGTGTGGAGAGGAGTGGCCTTGAGCAAACAAAGCGGCGCACGCATGCTTGGAGGGAGGGCGAGAGCGAGTTCGCGAGGCAGAAGTTTATTCAGGGTCAGATTTTTAAAACAGTATAGTTTAGTCGGGCACTCACGGAGGGACCGCAGCGTCGCATCGCCTCCCAGGAGCTCCTGTAGTGCGGGCCGCCCGCGCCCGGGTACAAACCGTCCATTATGTCGTGCTGGTTGGCTCCCGCAGCTGCCGCGGCCGCCGCCGCTGCCGCCGCCGCCGCCGCAGCTGACGGTCCCCAGTCGTCCACAGCTGCTGGCCAAACGTTTATGCCGCCGCCGCCGCCGCAGCCTCTCCCGCCGCCGCCGGCGCCTGCGCCGCTGCTTCCGCTGCTGCTGCTGCTGCTGCGGCTGCGGCTGCTGTCGGGCCTCTGACCGTACGTGTTGGCTGGTGGTTGGTTGAACCGCCAAGAATGCGGGCCCGTTAGCGCCGTGATGCTTTGTTCAGCTTTCAAACCTGCCGGTCAAACTGGGTAGGTCGCGGCCTTGGGGAATGCTGAAGGATTAGCGCTGAGAGCTTGTTGCTACTAAGGGTCCGCGGGTGCAAATGTTCGCAGACTGCAGGCTAGCAGGGTTACTGCCGGTGTCCGGGTGGATGGGTGGGTCGGACCGCTGCTGAGGCCGGGGCCAAGTGAATAATTTAGCTGGGCTGAATAATTCAAACTTCCAACACTTTAAATTGGGACCTCAGTCAATATTTGTGGGGTGGGGCTCAGCGGCGGCTGGGGTGGATGGAGCAGGCCGCCTCATCCGCTTTCGATTCCCCTCTCAGTTCTCCCAATCCCCTCTTTTCCCTGTCGCCCCCAAATCATAGCTAATGGGCTTCCCTGGCTTGTCGCTGCGAGGGAACCAGGGGGTGACCGCGCGCGGCCATCCCCACCGGCCCGCTACGGACCAATGGGAGCTGCGCGACCGCTGGCCTGAACTCAGTCAAGGATGCAGGAAGACATTGAACTGGAGTCTGAGAGAGCGCGCCATCTCTGGTTACTCAAACACTATTAACAGTGTCATTTTCAGCACACAAACGTATATTAATGAAGTTTTACCTATGTGAGTGTTTTCATAACTGCCTGTAGTTTGGTCTCATTTTAAACATGAATAAAAATATTTTAATGCCAATTTAGCGCAAGTTTTTTATTGCTTTTTTGGCAGAGAATTTTATAGACATTAAACTCGCGGATTGGCAAACTCCGGTCAAGGGTCCAAGGGTCCCTTGAAACTTCACAATAGCAATCCGGCCTGATCAAGATTTGTCTCTTCTCAGCTCTCTTCTCTTCTCTCCTCTCCTCTCCCTTCTCTCCTCTCTCCTATCCTATTTCATCTCTCTCTCTTCTCCTTTATTCCCTTGCCTCTCCTTTCTCCTATCTCTCCTTCTTCCATGGCCCCATAATCATGCGCTGGGTTCTCTATCTGGACTTTGAGGTAAAAAAGTTTTACAACCCCTGCACTAACTATAGATGGATGGGTGCAGCAGTGTTCCGGCCAACTCAATGCCAAAATCTCAAGCTCGATTAGCAATAGAAATTATTGTTTCAAATTGGCTTTGAAAAACTGACGTAAATCTGAATTTTTTCGGTAACCATAATCCTACACTTTCAGAAACTGTGAAGTTTGCGCCGCAGCTATTGCGCGGCGCATCTGAAGGCTGCGTACGGCTGTTCAGTCCAAGGACTGGGGGGTCACCACACATCCCCTCAATTACCCCAGCGGCCCAGCTAATGCTGGCACCCATTATACAGCTGGGTGAACTGAAGCAATATGCAGAGTTAAGTGTCTTGCTCAAGGACACAGATTGTCCCGAGTGGGTCAGGAATCGAACCCCTTGATCTTCTCTGACCTGCCTTAAATGTTTTAAAAGTTTTTAATTATTGAGAAGTAATTATTAAGGCCTCTTAAGTCCACCATATTTGCTACAGACAATAATGAGCTATCGCGAGTGGTTCAAACTTTTTTCGTATTAGTAATAATTAATAACTATTGATAACTGGAGCTGCAGACAATACTTCAAGTACCTGCTGATATATCCTACTTGATCTTTCAAGCGCAAGCAAGGGCATTGGACACGTGTCACTCTATAAGCGACTTATATACAAGAAATTGAACCCCTCTTAGCTCAGCTCAATAGGCAGACACTTATTTGGAATCGTTTTTATTAAAAGTTCAGACTAATATAAGCACTAGCTCTATGAACCTTACCAATTTTATATCTAATATATATATAATAGTGTTTACCCTGAGTGGTGGTGGCAAGTATTGAGCTCGACCAATGTTTGAATACTTGAAGAGCGTTTGACACGCGCGCTTGGGCCTCCTGCATGGAGAGCTCGGACGGGACCTTTGTCCGGCCGGCGGTTGTCAGTTTGATAACACAAGGCTGCGAATACAGGGAGCCTGTCCGGGTTGCATCACCCATCAATCTGCTGACAAGTTTCCTACAATTCCCTACACACAGGTAAGGAAGCAAAGCAAAGGATTCCCTCATCGTTATTTCATTCCTTGCAAAGTTTAATTAACCAGCGCATGCTTCTTCATAGCCCACAGCATCAGCCCAGCAGTGTGTGCACAATATACTTGCGATATAATATAAAAGCACACAATCTGCCGTGCAGTTCTGAGCTGTCATTAAAATTTTATTTAGTTCTTTCCTATTAGCACTATGGATATTATTAATACGAGGGGTGATCAAAAAGTTCTGCAACCTTTTGTTATAGCTTTTAGTTATAGAATCGGCAAAAGCCAAAAACTTACACATATGCGGCTATATCTGTTTGCTATATTTATATGCATTTTTGGCTTCCAAATGTGCTCCAGTAAAATTTCACAGCCATATATTTTCCATGTGTTTTCAGTAGCTGATGGAAACATCAAAAGACAGTGTTCGCTTCTATATCTTTATGCGCATGCAACTTGGTTGCAAAGTGACTGAGACTCACACCGATCTGGTGAATGTTTTAGCTGACTCTGCTCCATCATTTGACACGGTTGCCCGCTGGCTGCGCCATTTCTTGGAAGGCTGGGACAGCTTCAACGACGAACCGAGGTCTGGCCGACCCCGGACATCTGTGACCGAAGATGTCGTGGCCCATGCCGATGCAATAATTCGTGAGGATTGGAGCATTATGCTGAGATTCATTGCCTATGAGCTTGGTGTCAGCTATGGAAGTGCCCATAACATCATGCATGAGCAACTGGGCCGCACAAAGACCTGCGCTCGGTGGGTACCCCATCTTCTCACTCCGGAGCAGCAAGCAGAGAGGGTGCGCATCTGTCGCTTGTGGCTGCAAATGTTTGAGCCCCACGGCCCACGACAACTGTCGGATGTCATCACAGGAGACGAATGTTGGATCTCCTTCTTTACCATGAAGGATAAGCAGTCCAACATGGTCTGGCTAGCAGAAGATGAGCCAAGGCCTGAGGTGCTGAAGACCGGATTCCGCAGTCCGAAGCGGATGTTCACCATTTTTTCAACTCTCAGGGTGTTGTAGCGGTGAACATCCTTCCAGCGGGTGCCACAGTGACTGCCAGGTACTACACAGACACTGTTCTGCCAGGCGTGCTGCAGGAGCGGCAGGAACGTGCGCGAACTAGGCATGGACCTCGACTCCTGCTGCACCATGACAATGCGGCACCGCACAGAGCGGCCTCAACCATGGCGTACCTGGAGCAGCAGGGGGTCCGGCTGCTGCCCCATCCACCCTACTCTCTAGACCTAGCACCGTGCGACTTTTGGCTGTTCCCGAGGATCAAATCCGTCATTTCTGGGAGGCCGTTTTCACGCATGCAAGACCTTGCCCAAGCGGTAAATTCAGCTCTACAGGGTATACCAACTTCGGAGTACCATGACTGCTTTCAGACATGGTGCATACGCATTGCGATGGTGCATAGATAGTGGTGGAAAGTACTTTAAGGGAATGTGACACTGATTAGACGCCTCGGCTGCTGTAGCACAGAGTTGTGAGGTCACTTGCAGAACTTTTTGATCACCCCTCGTAATAATAATATGAAGGAATTTCCTTCAGTAATTGAAGCTTAAAAACTGTATTTATTGTTATTTAAATTCACTTGAATTGGAATTCTTAGCAGATACAAATTCAGCTGAACTTTCAGTTGACAAAAAACTTTATTTTCAATTTACAAAAATGCATTTTTATAGTTGTATTTGAATTGCTCGTGAAATTCGATAAGACAATAGTTAATTATCAAAATTATGATAGAGAACAGGGGCTGATGAGGAGAACAGGGGCTGATGAGGAGAACAGGGGCGGATGAGTAAGAGAACAGGGGCTGATGAGGAGAACAGGGGCTGATGAGGAGAACAGGGGCGGATGAGTAAGAGAACAGGGGCTGATGAGGAGAACAGGGGCTGATGAGGAGAACAGGGGCGGATGAGTAAGAGAACAGGGGCGGATGAGTAGAACAGGGGCGGGTGAGAAGGAGAACAGGGGCGGATGAGAAGGAGAACAGGGGCGGATGAGTAGAACAGGGGCGGGTGAGAAGGAGAACAGGGGCGGATGAGTACGAGAACAGGGGCGGATGAGTAGGAGAACAGGGGAGGATGAGTAGGAGAACAGGGGCGGATGAGTAGGAGAACAGGGGCGGATGATTAGGAGGAGTAGGAGAACAGGGGCGGATGATTAGGAGAACAGGGGAGGATGAGTAGGAGAACAGGGGCGGATGAGTAGGAGAACAGGGGCGGATGAGTAGGAGAACAGGGGCGGATGAGTAGGAGAACAGGGGCGGATGATTAGGAGAACAGGGGCGGATGAGTAGGAGAACAGGGGCGGATGAGTTAGGAGAACAGGGGCGGATGAGTTAGAACAGGGGCGGATGAGTAGAACAGGGGAGGATGAGTAGGAGAACAGGGGCGGATGAGTAGGAGAACAGGGGCGGATGAGTACGAGAACAGGGGCGGATGAGTAGGAGAACAGGGGCGGATGAGTAGGAGAACAGGGGCGGATGATTAGGAGAACAGGGGCGGATGAGTAAGAGAACAGGGGCGGATGAGTAAGAGAACAGGGGCGGATGAGTAGGAGAACAGGGGCGGATGAGTAGGAGAACAGGGGCGGATGAGTAGGAGAACAGGGGCGGGTGAGTAGGAGAACAGGGGCGGATGAGTAGGAGAACAGGCGCGGATGAGAAAACCGCTAAAACGGCTGAAGGAGTCAAAATCCAAAGCGCAAGCGCAAACCCAGTCACCGAGGCTCAGTGCCCCGAGTGGGCGTACAGCTCCCAAGCGCAAATCAGTCCTTCTTTATCGCCGCTATAAAAGCAGCCATTAGTCGAATTGAAAGCCAGCGCGCTAACGCTGCTACTGTGAGTAGACAGTACGGCCAGCTGGCGGCAGGATTTGCCGGAGTACAGGCGAATCCGCGAATCCCAGGAGGCCGACAGCAGCAGGCGGCCGTCTGGCCGGTAGGCGAGGCAGCCGACGCCCGGACTGGGGGCGGCGATTCGGCCGCGCACCCTCAGCCGGTCGGTGACGCCCAGCAGGGCCAAGTCCGGCGTGGCCGAGCCGGCCACTGCCCGGCCAGCCGAGGCGCTGTAGTCTATGGCCATGACCGGCTCTTCGAATAGGCGGATTCGGCACAGCCGGGTTGGCCAGCGTATCAGCTCGCAGTGTCCGCTCTCGTAGCCGGACAGGAACAGGGGGGCAGGTGGGGTGGAAGGATCGGCGGATGGGGCGGAGGAGGGGGCGGAAGGATCGGCGGATGGGGCGGAAGGATCGGCGGATGGGGCGGAAGGATCGGCGGATGGGGCGGAGGAGGGGGCGGTAGGCTCGGAGGATGGGGCGGAAGCCTCCGCTGCCACCAGAGCCAGCGCCATGCAGACTCCCAGTTCAGCCTTATCAATAGCGTAGACTTCCGCTTCTCCAACCGAGGCTCCAGCGGCGACATCCGCGTGGAACAGGCGGCAACGCAGCGAGTGACCGCCAGCGCCCGGATACAGCAGGCAGCACGGAGTAGCAACAGCCCGGCAAAACGTCAAATCGCAAGCATCGGTGAGGCGCAGCTCCGGCCCAAGAAGGCGCTGCTCTCCAGCCTTGGCGCTGAAATCAACGCGCCACACCGAAATAACACCGTCGCGGCCTTGACTGACTACTGCAAGTAGGCTAGGAATAAAATGAATCGATAAAACCGCGGCAGAATGAGCTCCAGATCGAGTGGCCGCTGGTCGGCGGACTCGCAGATCCCAGCAGGCCAGATCGCCGGACTGATGTCCGGACAGCAGCAGTAGCTGGCCGCCACTGATCGATGAAGATGGTGCAGTGAGGCAGGCCAGCGCCGTCACCGGGGAGCTCAGAGCTCGCAGGGTGAACGCCGGTACGCAGGGATTGTGCTCGGACTGCGGAGCGTTGAGGCGTGATAGAGGACATTTGAAGGTCAGCGCTTTCGGATTAGCAGTCTGCACCTCTTTTACTTTCGCTATGTGAATTTTAATAGAACCTCTTATTTATTGCAGCTCTTTTGTCTGATCCGATATATTTCACTCCCACCTCCGATCTTACCCTCTCCCTTCTGTTCTTACCCTCCGCATGTTCTAATCCACTCCACTAGGTTCTTACCCTCTCCGCTCTGTTCTTACCCTTTCCGCAATGTTCTTACCCTCTCCGCTCTGTTCTTACCCTTTCCGCAATGTTCTTATCCTCTCACCTCAACTCTAACCCTCTCATTTCTGTTTTTTACCCTCTCAGCTCCCAGCTCTCACCCTCTCCCCACAGCTCTCACCCTCTCCCCACAGCTCTCACCCTCTCCCCACAGCCCTCACCCTCTCCCCACAGCCCTTACCCTCTCCCCTCAGCTCTTACCCTCTCCCCTCAGCTCTTACTCTCTCCTTTCTGTTCTTACTTCCCCCTTTCCTCATTTCTTAACCAACAGCGCTCCTTATCCCCTGCTCTGCATCTCCCCTGTTGACACAGAAATACACTGCAAGGTGCGCACACTCTTATATTGCCCCGTTCTCTAATAATCAGAATCAAAATAGGAATAGACAATATACATATAGAAAGCAATGAAAAAATTCGTGGGTAACTTTCGGTACAATAACTTGGCAACGCGAGAGCCATAAGGTGACATCAAACAGAATGCGATCAGGTTTTACACAGATATATTTTGTTCTTTTTACAGACAGCTCAAATTTATACCGATTCGTACGAAACTACATAAAGACAAGGCAAACCAACTACTTATAATAGTAAACGGGTTGATAATTACAATAAAAAATGAGCTAGCAATAAAGGAATTGCTTGGATGCCTGGATAAGTAGATGAGTCATAGTTATCGTACAGGTACAGGTGCTATAAGCCACTGGGAAAATTATTGATTCTAATTAACAGCGCAAACTTGAAAGCTTTTAAAGCTAAGCGCGTAAGCCGAAATCACATTGCAATAAAGGGTTTGAGTAATAAATAATTAATAAACCAAATGAAGATCTGATATTAATTAGTTTAAGATTATTAAACAAAAAATTAAACAAAACTTAAGCTAAGAAAACTCAACAAAGAATAGCATTAAAACTTGTTTATTTAATTTATTTAAAAAGTAAGTAAATTTTTAAAAGTAAAGCAGTTTTAATACAGCAGCAATGCCTCTGCATTCTCTGGGCTGTTGTTATTGCACAAGTGGCTGCACCACAAGCCGGAACTTTGTTTATAAACTGGGGTTGGTATAGAATATTATTAATTTATAAGAAATTTTAATAGCCACGGCTTGTAAATTGTCAACATTTTAATAACAGGATTAACCAGGCTTTTGTGTAAGCATTGGCAATAGCTAATACTTATTTAAGGACTACAGTATTAGGGGCGGGAAGGAGAACGGGGCGGAAAAGGAGGAGAACAGGGGCGGAAAGGAGTAGAGCAGGGGCGGAAAGGGAGAGAACAGGGGCGGAAAGGGAGAGAACAGGGGAAAGAACAGAGGCGGACAAGAAGAATAGGGATTGAAAACGAGGAATAGAAGCGGAAATGGGAATCATAGGGTCAGTAAAGGGGAATAGGGGCAGAAAGGAAGAATAGGGGCGGAATGTGTTGAAATAGCCAATTAGCAAAATGAATTTACAAAAGAGACGGAAATCCCACAGGATGCAAATTGGCAAGCTGGTGCTAAAACTTGTGGGGGAAGCGCAAGTACACTGTTTGCAGAACTTGGCTACTACTATAAGTCATATAGTGGCAAATGGCGACAGACGGACTCAATCAGACAGCCCGACAGAATGTGCCAGGTTTCAACGACGTGACAGGCGGTAGGCAACGAAGCAGAGCGAGGCGGCTAGGGCGCACAGACCCATCAGCAGAGGCATGTCCAGGGTCTGGATGGCCATGTGAGTCACCGAGCGCTGCGGGTGGAGGAGCGGAGAAAATCGAATGTTGGCTGAGTGCAAATGTTGAATTGACGAGATGGCCTTATCTCATAGACACATAAATGTAGCTTTAAGCAAATGCTAATTAGATTGCGTCTACTTATTTTAAGTAGTTTCTTTGCGCAGTGTCACTTTAATTTAATGTGTCAGCTAAAATTACCTTTCCTTCTTCGGGGTTTGTGGCCCGAGGAGCATATGGGCTAAGAACGAACAACAAGCATTTAACTCGATAACACAAGTGATAGTGACTGACGAAACTCAGCCTAGGGGGCAGGCCCAATCTGGCTCAGCCAATAGGAGAGCAGTAAGGAAAGAGCAAAGTCAGCCTTGGGGGCAAGCCCAATTTGGCTCAGCCAATAGGAGAGCAGTAAGGAGAGAGCAAAGTCAGCCTTGGGGGCAAGCCCAATTTGGTTCAGCCAATGGGAGAGCAGTAAGAAGAGAGATCAAAGTCAGCCTTGGGGGCAGGCCCAATCTGGCTCAGCCAATGGGAGAGCAGTAAGGAGAGAGATCAAAGTCAAAGACACAAGCGGGCAAAAGGAAAGCTTGTACCCCAGTTTATAGTATATTAAGGTTCATTTTTAGTATATAGATTGGAATACCGGTCAAACCTTAGAGATTTAGTATATTGTGATAGTATCTATGCGTGTTGTGTTTTATGCATTGATTCAGCGTTGAGCCGAAGGCTTTTATTAAAAGAGCATAGCTTAAGTTGAATTTATATTTTGTTTAACGATATAAGTCAATGCAAGCCTTTATAGAGTCAGTCGGTAGCTTTTTGGGAAACAGAAAATAGTGTATTCTCCATTAAATAGTAGATCATATAGATCACATAGATCATAACCAGATGCTCACCCATCCGCCGTGATCGGCGATCCACCTGGCGATGCGCTCCTGAACTAAGAATCTGAAGATCCATTGCACAACGTTGCGCAGAAATCCTGAGACGCCTCTGCGAATTTTCTCCACGGCGATTCGATAGCCGAAGCAGAACAGGGCAACAATGCGGCCCCAGTTGATGGAGCCGTCGTGGAACAGGCGGCGAGCTACTCGGCGGAATGTATCGAACGAGCTGGCGGGGTCAGTCAGCTGGCCGTCCAAAGATTTGATCATCTCGTCGAATTCCGGCTGGTAGCGCTGTTGAATCTCGTCGCCGATTTCGGCTAGGCGACGACCGATGCCGGCCTCGACTGAGAGCGGATCGGCTGGCGGCAGGATGAGCTCAGGCGAGCTGGGCGCGCCCGGCTGCAAGCGGCCCTGCAGATGGCGGGAATTCAGTGCTAATATGGTGGGGAATTCTTTGTGAGAATTCAGCTTGCAGTGCTGGCATGGTGGGGAATTCTTTGTGGGAATTCAGCATGCAGTGCTGGCATGGTGGGGAATTCTTTGTGGGAATTCAGCATGCAGTGCTGGCATGGTGGGGAATTCTTTGTGGGAATTCAGCATGCAGTGCTGGCATGGTGGGGAATTCTATGTGGGAAATCAGCATGCAGTGCTAATATGGTGGGGAATTCTATGTGGGAATTCAGAATGCAGTGCTGGCATGGTGGGGAATTCTATGTGGGAATTCAGCATGCAGTGCTGGCATGGTGGGGAATTCTATGTGGGAATTCAGCATGCAGTGCTGGCATGGTGTGGAATTCTATGTGGGAATTCAGCATGCAGTGCTCCATATAAAGTAACAAACCTGGGATTTCAACATGGGGATTTGAATTTTGATACAGCAAGCCATAGACGTCCGCTCACCTGCTCCCTGTCCCGCGTGTACCGCTCAAACACGAATGCTTGAAACACAGTGTCAGTTTGGCGTCGAACATTCTCTTCGGTGTCTGGCGGGCTCTCTGGCTCGCAGAACACGCGCGGAGTCAGCGGATGGTCCCCCTCCGAGTCGCCTCCTCCGGACTCTTCAGCTTCGGCCGAGTCGCGCACCGGTATGTCGGGAATGCCCTCAGTATTGAAGTTAAACTGATTTTCATCTGGGCAGTCGCCGCCGCTAGCCATAGCCTATGTATGACCTTCTAATGTCCACAGGCAGTACTTGGCTTGGTTTGGACTGGGTATTTCTTTGCTAGCTAGACAGAATTGGAAAACAATTTAGAAAGACAAAAATCAATATTAAAGGTTAAGATAACAGAAAAGTGTCACTCAAACATCTATAATTGAATAACAGCTCCAGGTACTATACCCATTTAGTCCCCAGTACTAATGAAAAAAATGTAAGCTGTTGAGACTCTTAAAGGGTATATTATAGGTTATTGAATGAAATGTTAAGCATTATAGTTTCTACATATCAACATATTGGATATTTCAAAAAATTCAAATACCTAACATCAGCGACCTCAATAATAAATCATTTGGATGAGACAAAATACTAAAACTTGGAAAAAATGAGCCAAAATGGCAACAAAAACATGGGCATCAGATTATTAATTTCTATAAATCAATGCTCCAATTATAAAATATAAGTTTCTACCTGACACCACCAGGGTTGACTTTGTTATTCTATTGATATGAAGAAGTGCTAATATTTTAATTGTTTTTTTAAAATCAAATTTGTGCCAGACATCAAAGTAAGTTTCTTTTTGGTTTATTGTACAAAATGCACAGAGAAGTAACTATATATAAGAGCAAGTTTTGCTATAAATAAACCAACCTATATCATAGGCTAAGTCTTGAGTGGTTTAATAACAATAATCAAAGTTTGAAAAAGTTGTTTTTTATTTCAAAGCCAGATCTTGAGAATAGTGCTAAGGGCCTAAGAGGTATACTAGAGAAGAGTTGGAGTTGAAAGCCTATGCAAAGAGATACTAACAGTGGTGCTATGACCCTCTAATCTTGGTAGTGCCCAGATTTGAAACTAGTACATATATGTAAAAGATTGCTTAGGCCATAATATATTTAACTGCTACTATACTAGAAATGTACTATAATTTAAGCTATTAAATCCTTAGAAGCAAATGCATATGGTTATTTTAAAATCCCTATAACAACTTTGTTGACAGCTATGAAATTGTAAATACTAGGCAAGACCATATGTATAACTTGGTAGCATTAGTGTGATTATTTTTGAGAATACAGACATTTACTATTAACCTTAATATGGGTATATACAAAAGCATGTTCATATTTAGTGCTCTTTATAAAATTATATACTAGCAAAAAGGATGGTAAAAAATTCTAAGTTAGTGGAAATCATGCTATGTCATACATGTGCAACCTCCAAAATTCGGTCAGCCGTGCGACTTAGTTTTAACAAAAATGCGACGTAGTTTTTGGCCAAAAATGCGACTTACATATAAAAAAACCCGAAAGCAAAATTAACGCAACTTTGGGTAAACGGCAGGAGTAACTATGACTGTTTTATTAAGCTAAAATGCCTCGTCAGCTACTTAGTACTACTCTTCAGGTTATTTTTTGGGTGGGCATTTTTGCGACTTCCTTGATTGGCCGCCAAATCGGTCGGCCGGATCGGCCGACTCGGCCGACTGTTGCGCATGTATGTGCTATGTGATACCCAAAGCTATAGCTTATACTTAGTCTCTTAAAAAAATAACTAGCACTATAGTAGAATAAACAATAATAATAATAGAGTATAGTTTGTATTTGCCTATCATGGAAGACAACAAAATACATTGGCCTAATAGGCCTAATTTAGTATATTGGATAGGCCCTATAGTTTGCATTTTGGGCATTTTTCTCAAACCATTTATTAAACTATTTTTTCAGTGTTTTTTTTTACATTTTATCTGCTTAAGAAACTGATTTTTGCATGCATAAACATCAAGCTATTAAAACAATAAAATTAGCAACTTTGTTTTTTAAGTACTTTTTCCTATCTTTAGCAATTCCTAACAATTCGAGGGCAGCCTCCTAGCATAGTGTTGATAGACTTAATGGTTGGTTAATGGTCTTAGCAAGAACTAATTAGCAGTAAGAACATAAGTCTAAGTGCTTAGTCTTCCTCTCTTTCTAACCAATTCATCCCTTTAGGCCATAAACACTCCTAACAAGCAACAATACCACATCAAATAATACATGTTAGATTTCTATCTTTCAAAAGTTTGTACTTTCTATTTTGCAATTCAGCCTCATATTTTTTAGTTAGCCAACTCCTTTTGTCTACCATGCTCTTTCCCATAGGCAATTCTAGCTGTTAGCTTATTATAGATATTTTAGCTAACTTATTTAGTATATTAGTATAAATACAAATTTAATTTGCAGCCTAGGCCCTTCACTTTTTTGCACTACTAGAGATGGAAAAAGTGCTTTAAAAAACAAAGTTGTTAATTTAACTGTTTTAATAGCTTGGGAGATATCCATGTATACTAAAATCGGCTTCTCATTTAGAGAAAACAAGCTGTTGAAACCCGCGGATTTTGAACCCGGGGAATTTCAATCCCTGGAACTATTTTTGCATGTACTTGTATGTCGTATTCTAAAATCTAGGGTCAAACTCAAACAAAAACTTGTTAATAGTTAGGTTAGAATTAAACATAAAATAGAGTACATTCGTGAAAAATTAGGATTTGAGGCAAACATTTATATTGTTGGCTGGGGTGCTGTGAACAGGCAAACTCTGGCCTCTGCCTCTCCTTATGTCCCTTGGATCCTTAGAAACTTCGATCTTCTCTTCTGTTTCCTCTCCTCTCTCTCGTCTCTGTCTCTTCTCTCTCTCCTCTATCCCCTATTCTCTCGTCTATTCCCTCTCCCCTCTATTCTTTTATCCCTCCTCTCCTCCCTCCTCTCTACTCTGTACTCTCTCCTCTCTCTCCTTCTCAAGGATCTCCTCTCATCTCTTCTCTTCTTTCCTCTCTCCTCTCTCCTCTCTTCTATCGTCTCTTCCCTCACCTCTCTTCTCTCTCGTCTTTGCTCTCTTATCTATCTCTTCTTTCTCTTCTTTTATCTTTTCTCTCTTCTCTCTTCTCATTCTTTCTGCATGTTCTCTCCTCTCTCTTTCCCTCTCTCTCTCCCTCTCTCTCCTCTCATCTCTCTGCTCTCTCCTGTCCCATCTCTCTTTCTCCTCTAATCTCTTCCCTGTTTCCTCTCCTCTCTCGTCCTTTCTCCTCTTTCCCCTGTCCTCTCGGTTCTCTCCCCTCCCCTCCTCTCTCCTCACTCACTTCTCTCTCCCTTGTCTCCCCTCTGCGCTCGGCGACATCCCGCCAGGCCGGCCCATCGTGTCTGACGTGGACAGCGAATCATATGCCAGCGGCCGCTTCATCGACAGCTTCCTGCAGCCGATCGCCATCCAGCTGCCCAGCTTCATCAGGGATACCGATCATTTCCAGGCGGCCATCAGAGACATCACCTGCCCGGCGCGGGGCGAGACCTTTCTGTTCACCATGGACGTCGCCAGCCTTTACACTAACATCCCGACCGCGGCCGGACTCGAGTGCGTACAGAGGGCCTTCAGAGAGCACCCGGACGCCCGGCGCCCGGACGCGAGCCTCCTCAGTTTGCTCAAGCTGAACCTGGAGCGCAACGACTTCGAGTTCGATGGCAAATTTTTTCTGCAAGTGAAAGGCACGGCCATGGGAAAATCGTTTGCGCCCAGCTACAGTAACATCTACATGGGCTACTGGGAGCAGCGGGGCCTGGAGCTCAGCCCGCAGAAGCCCGCCCTGTGGCTGCGCTACATCGACGACATCTTCGGCGTCTGGCACGGAACGAGAGACGAGCTGGTCCGCTTCCACGAGCTCCTGGATTGCCTCGACCCGAACATCAGGTTGCAGCTGAGCTACAGCAGCACCGAGGTCAACTTCCTGGATACCACCGTCTTCTGGGACCGCGAGGGTGACGTTAAGCGCCTGGCAACTAAGGTGTATTTTAAGCCGACCGACAGCCGAACGCTCATTCACCGCGACTCTTTCCACCCGAAGCGGACGTTCCGGGGCGTGGTGAAGTCCCAGCTCCTCAGATACGCCCGGCGGTGTTCCCTGATGGCCGATTTCGACGCAGCGTGCACCGGGCTGTTTTCAAGTCTGGTGCAACACCAGGGCTACAATCGGCGGTTCCTGCGCACGATCAAGTACGAGATGCTGACGGAGCTGGGCTTCTACCCGACGAGACGGTGGGAATTCGGCTTTCTGCCGTGCAACCCGACCCGGCTGTGCAGGTGCTGCCAGGCACACGCCAGGTTCGCCTCCGTCTGCCCCGGATCAGCAGCCACGACAGTCCAGCTCATCATCAGTCAGCGGATCGACTGCAACGCCACCAACGCCGTCTATGCCGTGTTCTGCCGCCGGTGCGACCACACGATCTACGTAGGCGAGACCGCCAACAGCATCCGCGGCCGCATGCTGGCGCACATCGGCGACATCCGGCACGCCCGTGACACTCCGGTGGCCCGCCACTTCACCAGTGATGGCCACAGTCTGGCGGACTTCGCCTTCACCGGCATCTGGTCTCGTGACGGCACGGGACCCAGAGCGAACGAGCGGCGGCAGCGCCACGAGGCCAAGCTCATCGAGGTGTTAAAGACTCAAACCCCGCACGGCGTCAACGAGCTTGCCGGCACGCTGCACAACCCGGCCATCCCGCTGATCCTGCCCCATTGTGCGAGGTCGGACGCCCTGGTGGCCGCGGTGAAGGACCGCGTGGCCCGGTGCTGCGAGGCGCCGGTGCTGCCCGCCTACACCAAAGGGCGGAACCTCCGGCAGCTGCTCTGTCCCAGTCGACTGGAGTCCACCACTGATTGAATTTTTGTATTTTTTTCCTTTTGATTTTTTACTTCACTTTCCCTTCTACTTACCTTTGTCAGACCGTGCCGGTACCTACCAAGCCTTTTGTTGCTCCTTTCTTAGAAATTTTTTTATTCTCATCGCTAGCCCAAGCACAGCTTTTGTATATTCTCAGCATTTATTCTGCATCAACATTTCTATTGTTTCTTGACACCCTGTACTTTTTATTACACTTTTTACTTTTACTCTTTTGCTTATCGTACAATTGCTCTTTTTTAAGTTTTTGAGGGCCTTTCACCTTATTTATTTATTTATTGATTTACTGCTTATTTATTTATTGAGGTCAATTTTGTAAAGTGCTTAGAGTCACTCTTTCCCCTTTTTAGACACCGGTGCAGTCGCACTATTCCATTATTTATTTCGTGTGTAGGATCGCTGCAGCCCACGTGCGGTTCACTTTATTTGTGCACTGTTTTTTATTTTGCATTTTCAACTCTAATAGTGTTTTATCGACTCACACCAAGTGTACATACCGTACGCTCTCTATCTACCTGCCTACTCTCTCTCCCCTCTAACCCGCCTATTTAATAACTTTTACAACACCACTTGTCGCTACTTTGCATTTGCCCTGACGAAGAATTTACCTAATTCGAAATATCGGCAACTTAAATCATCTTGACTTGTTTGTCCTTTTTACATGTACCGCGTCCGTGCCTGAGATTGGAGGCGCCCTCCTCTCTCTCTCTCTCTCCCTCTCTCTCTCCTCTCATCTCTCTGCTCTCTCCTGTCCCATCTCTCTTTCTCCTCTAATCTCTTCCCTGTTTCCTCTCCTCTCTCGTCCTTTCTCCTCTTTCCCCTGTCCTCTCGGTTCTCTCCCCTCCCCTCCTCTCTCCTCACTCACTTCTCTCTCCCTTGTCTCCCCTCTCATCTCTTATTTCTATCCTTTTTTCTCTCCACTCTCCCATCTCTCGTCTGTTCACTCTCGTCTCTGGTCTCTCATCCCCCCTCTCTCATCTGCCATCTTTACTCTCTTATACTCGTATGTTTTCTCACCTCTCTCATCTGTACTCTTCTCTTTCCCCTCTTTTGACTCCTCTCTTTCCTTTCTCCTTTTTTCCTTCTCTTCTCTTCCCTCTTCTATTCTCTCCCTCTCTTGTCTTCTCTCTTCTCTCTTCACTCTCCTCTCTCCTCTCATATATCGCGTTCACTCTCATCTTTGCTCTCTACCCCCTCTCTCTTCTGTCATCTTTACTCTCCACTCTCCTGTGTACTCTTCTCTTTCCCCTCTACTGAATCCTCTCTTCTTACTCCTTTTCTCTTCCCTCTTCTATACTCTCTCCCCACTATTCTCTTCTCTTGTCTCTGCACTCTGCTCTCTCTTCCTTCATCTCTTATCTCTACTCTCTCATATTTCCTTTCATCTCTCTCATCTCCACAATCTCATCTATTTCCTCTCTCCTCTTCTTCCCTTTACTCTATCATCTCTCCTTTCTCCTCTCTTCTTTCTCAACTCTCTCTCTCTCTCTCTCTCTCTCTCTCTCATCTCTTATCTCCTCTCTTCTCACTCCTCTCTACCTCTCTCCCCTCCTATCTCCTCTCTGTTCTCTATTCTCTTCTCACTCTTCTCTACTCTCCTCTCTCATCGATCCTCTGTCTCATCTCTCCCCTCTTCTCTCTTCCTCTTCTCTCCTCTACTCTTTCCTCTCCCTCCTGTCTCCCCTCCTCTCGCTTCCTCCTCCCATATTCTCTGCTCTCTCCTCGTCCTCACCCCATTCGTCTCTCCTGTTATCTTATATATTTTCTCTTACCCCCCTCTCGCCCTTCCTCTCTTTCTAATAGTCTATTCCTTTTCTTTTTCACTCTCATCTGGCCCGCAGCCATGAGTTGGATTCTTTATCTGGCCTTTGAGTAAAAAATCTACCGATCCCTGCTTCGAAAGCCAGTTTGTGGGACGGTACTATCATGGTTATCATTTCTCATGCTTTAATCACGTCACCTTTCTGGCCAATTAGCAGCCCTGAGAGGAATTTGTGTATCTCCAGCTCCACCACCCAGTCTGCACTCTGCAGCAGTCTAACAACCAAGGAAATACGCATTTCTTAGGAGTCATTTAAATTTTAAAGTTACCCTATGCGAAACTTAATGTTAAAAGCTTCATGGTGTAACTAATTGAGTAGTATTGCATTGTAATAAGTTATTCATTAATTTTTCGCTATTTTTACAAACCATCCCGCATCGCCTTGATTTGCCTGTTTGCCATCTACTGTTAAACTGCTGCAGACTTGTGTCTATACAGAGGACAGTGGTTTGAATCTCCACTGAAACTGTCTCTCCTCTCCACGCCTCTCCACTCGCGCGGGGGTGCAGAGAAGGCTATTAAAAAGTTATTCCAAAACACTGTACATTCGCTATGTACATTGAGCCCTATCGCCTGACCCTTCGTCTGGCTCTGGGGGAATGAGTGAGTGAGTGGCACAAACACATAAAAAGCAGACAAACTTCACATGCTTACAGTTTCTTTTTCGGTTGAGTTACAGAGTTGAAACTTTACATTTAGATAGAGAATGAGTCAATGAAGAATTGTGTCAAGTTTGAAGTCAATCGCTTTACCTGGAGCAAACTTATGGCAGCTGAAAGTTAGTCAATTTTGAAACCCTTTTACACATCTGGGCCCAGATCGGGAAAGAGAGGCAGGCGGGCGAAGGTTGGGGTGGTTGCTACGCTGAAAAAAACAGCCTAACTTTAAAAGTGCACAGCACCGCTCAGGATTAACTTTGAGACTCGAAATTTTACATGATTGTGCCAAAATAGTTTAAGATTATCTGTGTTAAATTCGAAGAGGATCGGTAGAAGTGGAGTGGCGCTATGGAGGATTTAGTGAAAAAATCGCGCATTTTGAGCAGTTTTTTGTACTTTTAGGTAGGAAGACTTGAGTCTAGGAAATTAAAAGGTAGCCTAAGACATTCTCCGTAGTAAGTTTAGGGTGGGTGTAAAGTTTGGTGTCATTTGGTTGAGCGGTTTGGGAGTCCATAGCGATCAAAATTGTCCACACACAGACAGACAGAGTTTTGATTTTTATAGGTATAGATATGATAAATTTAATAAATGATATGAGAAGAGTGTCTCATTTTGCTATATAATAAAAACAAACAAATATTTTTTAAGTATTTTTATAATGTTTTTTATTCTAATTTATAGGCTACTTATTTTTTATAAAATTGCATTGCAAAGGCCAAAGTATTTTATTTACAAAAAACCTATTTTTAATTTTAGTTTTTATTAAAATTAAAATTCATTTTCTATATAAATATTATTGGCAAGTCTTAGACATAGGACCCTCATTGTTGAAATCTCTAATAATATCTTGCCTAGGACAGCAAGGCCAAGTGCACTTTCATAGAGGCATTGCCATATTAGCCATGGATGCACACAAATTTGGCAATAGAAATTTAATATAGCTATAGACAAATTTAGCAAAAACAAATTTTAATTTTTTTCAAGTTTGATTTCTTGATTGCAACCAAGGCTTTTCAGATATGTAAGCCAACTGTTAGTGTTAGACCAACCCCCATCCTTTTCAAATTTGTTAATAATAAAACACATGACTTAAACCCTTAGCCATGCCATAGCCATTGACATAAAGCATAGGTAGGAGTAGGAGTTAGGACTAGGGCCTAATCACATAGAAAGAAGACATGCCATAAAAATGGTTTAGAATCAGAAATAGGAGGGTTTTACTAAAACTATATATAGCATAAGCCTAATAATATTGCTTTATTGTCTATCCTAATCAGGGGCATAGCCAAGGGGGGGGGGCATAGGGGTCATGATCCCCCTAGCCGCCTGATCCAGGCCAAATTTTCAGCACGCCCCTCCCCTATTCAGCACGAACCTCCTAGAATTTTTCGTCAACTTTTTTTGGTCAACTGAGAGTTGACGAAAATTCATTGGTAGTTGGAATGTTCGTCAACTGCCAAAAGGAACAATGGAATCTTCGTCAACTAGGCTACCAATGAGAAATTTGGTATTAAACTTTTTATCGCGCATCTACATACTTTGCTTCCCTTTTGTTATCTTTGTTTTTGCTTTTACCGAAAATATTTAAACTTGCACAAGTTTAAGTTAAATCATTTCATAGAAAATACTCGATATTATATTATTTTGGAAAATAAAAATATCAGATTAACTCGTATTGGCCGAAAGGCTGTTTAGCCTGAGCCACTGTTTTTATTACTACTTCTAAATAATCTACTTAAATGAGAAAACTAATATTCTTATAAGTCATATTATATTATTATATACTACGTTTTTATACTTCCTAATCCTAGGCCTAGTTATAAAATATTTGCTTTAGTCTAAAAGCTTTGTTAGGTGTAATAATTCCTTACAATATTGTGGGCCTATGTCCTCTGAAAATAAAAGCCACTTTATAAATGGAGAACTGAAATAGACACTATTTGTCTGTAAGTCTGAGTCACAATGGCATTTTATAAGGCATCCTTCAGTTTCGTTCGTTTAATTATTTTCAGAGTCTTATATTATTTTTTACCCCTTTTTCAGCATGGCGGGTCGCCTATCTGCTCCGACGGGCGACGACGATTGTCGCGACACGAAATAAGACTATCAAATTATTTGGTGGCCCTGAAAAGGGCCGTTTTATCGTTCAGGTACAATTACTGTACACTAGCCAGGGCCCAGGTTAGCTGCAGCCTGCAGGTGGCTACGCTCAAAGAACGAGCCCTTCCTGATGGACTCCTGAGCGCGGCAGTCCTTGCAGGCCCAGGCCCAGCCATACGTATTAACGATCACCTTGACGACATTGAAGCCAAATTTGGGGTGTCGTAGGGCAGTTGTCGTTGTGGCACTGGCACTCGTTGGGCAGCAGCCGGTTACTTCGCCAGCCAGCACATCACAGATTGTGTGTCAGCAGTCAGGATAGCGAGGTCACGCATCTTCATGAACGGAAGATCACATAGGTCAGTCGTTGGCCTGACCTCAGCCGGTGGGACAATCGTTGTAGGAACAGATAGGCGACCTGCCATGCTGAAAAAGGGGTAAAAATAATATGACTCTAAAAAGAATTAAACAAACAAAACTGAAGGATAGCCAAAATAAATAAGATTGAGAACATAATAAGAATAGGCAGTGCTTATCCCCACAGTACCATAGGAATAATTTCTATCTTATTCCAACAGTACCATGGGAATTATTTCCTGCTTATCCGCATGGCATACTGATGAGATGGCTGCCCCATCTTCTACATTATAAACACCGCCGCCATGTTTATAAGTATAGTCTAGACCTAGTCACTATTAGAGACATGGCAACCATGTCAATGAAACTTGCATAGCAGCCATGTCATTAATATTGAATAGGTTCACAGTTCACACTTGAAGACACAGTGGCTAGCCATGTCTATAATATTGGAGCTTATAGGCATGGCTATGCCATTTATATAATCATCAAAAATCAAAATAAAATGCGTGTTCTGTGTAGGGCTCTCTCATAAGCAAATGGTGGCTTAGTAAGTAAGTTAATTGCCTTGTGATTGCATGAAAAGGTTCAAATCTTGGAAGTTGTTGGAGTTTTTTTTCTATTTGAAGTTTTTAAAAATTAGATTAAATTTTTGGCAGTGCTTATCCCCACGGTACCGTAGGAATAATTTCTGTCTTATTCCAACGGTACCGTGCGAATAATTTTCTGCTTATCCGCACGGCACACTGAGGAGATAGCTGCCCTATCTTCTACATATGCCGTGCGAATAATTTTCTGCTTATCCGCACGGCACACTGACGAGATAGCTGCCCTATCTTCTACATATGCCGTGCGAATAATTTTCTGCTTATCCGCACGGCACACTGACGAGATATAGCTGCCCTATCTTCTACATATGCCGTGCGAATAATTTTCTGCTTATCCGCACGGCACACTGACGAGATAGCTGCCCTATCTTCTACATATGCCGTGCGAATAATTTTCTGCTTATCCGCACGGCACACTGACGAGATAGCTGCCCTATCTTCTACATATGCCGTGTTGTGGCAAGTTTAGTACATACGATTTAAGTGCAGTATAACAACATAACTTGGCTTGAACATTTGTTCTAAAGAAATAAAGATTTTTTCTATGAGAAAGAATTTTTTTGTGTAGTAACAAATGATTTAAATTAAATTAACTCTAAGAATTGTTTATTATTTAAATTTTTAGCAAAGTCTAATCAAGGACGACTTAAGTAGAAGGACGGGAAACCTCGTTTCTTAGAAAAGTTTTGAAGGCACTTTTTCCCGAAAAAATACACTACGGAGATAGGAAGTTTTCATTTTTTCAGCACAAAAATTGTTATTGCGTTTGATAGGAGGCAGATCCAGTGTTCATATTTTGATATGTTGTGCCTTTTTTATTGCTCTATCGATATTTATAAGCTTTTCGTTCAGGAAATTAGAATTCTATGTTAATTTCTTATTCTTCGTATATTTTCGCGTGTCTTGTGCTTGAAATACATTAGAATGCCACGGCTCGGCTCTTTAGTTTTATGAGTCTATTTTATCATTCTTACCCGACTGTGTAGCAAATTTTTGTAACAGAGATGATAAAATAGGTTCATAAAACCAAATATTGGAGCTGTGTCATGCATTTTTGTGATTTTTAGATACAGGAAATATACGTAGAATCAAAAATTAACATAGAATCCTAGTTTTCTGAACGAAAAGCTTTATAAATATCGATAGAGCAATAAAAAAGGCACAACATATCAAAAGATGAACACTGGATCTGCCTCCTATCAAACGCAATAACAATTTTTGTGCTGAAAAAATGAAAACTTCCTATCTTTGTAGTGTATTTTTTCGGGAAAAAGTGCCTTCAAAACTTTTCTAAGAAACGAGGTTTCCCGTCCTTCTACTTAAGTCGTCCTTGAGTCTAATCTGATCTCGCCGTGATTTATATAGTCCATTGCCGCTTCCGTAGAATTTTACTACTCATGTGAATCAAGGACGACTTAAGTAGAAGGACGGGAAACCTCGTGCCTTCAAAACTTTTCTAAGAAACGAGGTTTCCCGTCCTTCTGCTTAAGTCGTCCTTGATGTGAATTCGCATGATTCATATTCATATTGCGGACAAGCAGAAAATTATTCGCACGGCATATGTAGAAGATGGGCAGCTATCTTGTCAGTGTGCCGTGCGGATAAGCAGAAAATTATTCGCACGGCATATGTAGAAGATAGGGCAGCTATCTCCTCAGTGTGCCGTGCGGATAAGCAGAAAATTATTCGCACGGTACCGTTGGAATAAGACAGAAATTATTCCTACGGTACCGTGGGGATAAGCAGTGCCTAAATTTTTAAAAGTAACACAAAATCTTAAATGTGGCCACAAATATAGGCCTATATACAGTAGCTACTGAAAAAGAAATACTTTTTTTTATATATATCAGCCGCACTTTAAGATTAAGTGTTATTCTTATTTAATTTAATTTAATTTAACTATTTTTAATTCTTTCATTGGCATTCTTTCATCTTACAATGCCTGCTATGCATTTCAATGAGACGGCTCCCATTCATTTTACGATGCCCATAGAAAGCATATGGCATAGGCACGATGGTGTAGTTTCTGTATAATTTTTGTTTTATGGCTATATGTGCGTATTTTGTATACTTGACGGATTGTTGTTCATTAATGAAAGTCAAGCTATATATTCCATTTTGTTTTACGATGCCTTTGGTGTAATTCAGTCCATTATGGGCATCGCAAAATGAAAGTGAGGGGGGTTACTTTGGGTCCTTAAATTGGCTTACCGCTTTTGTCTCCTCTTCTTCATCAATTCACAGGACTCTTCATGTAATGTATGAGTTTGAGTCCTAGAGTAATAGTAGCTATAAGTATAATATCCGTTTCGTTTCGCGATGCCCCAGATGTTTTAATTATTCATAAGACATTGTGAAACGAAACAGATTATAATGGCTCAATAGCTTCAGTTGCTAATGAGGGCAGACACAATGTTAAAGCGCGTGAGTCGTGACATTTCCATGGAAATACAGTCAGAAGTACAAACCAACTGTGTGACTAAATTTAAGACCTCAGTCACTCAGTCCCTTGCACTCTTCCGTCGTAAAGTATACATTTTTAAAGCCTTCTTGCTTATTTAACATGGGCATCGTAAGACGAAACAGATACAACTTTGGGCATCGTAAGACAAAAGAATGACCTTTTATTCTAACTAAAAAACCTTAAAAGTTCAAAATGCAAAAATTTCTGTTCACTAAAAAAATTTCAAATTAAAAAAACTCTAACCACTTGGGATTTAAACCTTGCTATACGTAATCACAAGGCAATTGACATATCCACTAAGCCACCATTTGCTTGTGAGAGAGCACTATAGAACATATTTTTATATCAATGATTATAGCCATGCCTACAAGATCCAATATTATAGACATGGCCGCCGTGTCTATAAGTACTCCATAAATAATAAGTCTTTTTTTACTTACATCTATGCTATGCTTAAAACTAAAGAAAGAAAGAAAAATAGGCCTAACCATGTTATTTATTTACTATAAAATGAACATTTTTAAAAGCTATAAAAACATAATTATATAATAGTCAAAATATAATAATTGATAATATTATAATACAAATATAATTTTTTTTATTCCAAGATATAGAATATATCTCTATATCATTTAGTTCATATATTAACTTGCAAGAACAAACTAATTTATTGATTACACCAAAAATGTTAAAACTAATAAATTAATAAAGTATAAAATTGATAAGGTAAAGTCAAGGAGTTGCCCTAGGCATCCTCCTTTTTAGAAAGATTGCTAAAAAACTTGTAAGAAAATATTATAATAAAGAAAATGTAAAGGAAATTTGGGAAATAGCCTCCCAAGTCTTGCCTCTCTTTGCTTCTAAGATTTGCCCCCTCCCTACCAAAATTATTGGCTATCTAACACCAATAGGTTTTTTCTGTCTATTAATAATTCTATTATTCACACTAATGTTGTAATAGTGGTTTTGCTTCTACTCTTAAAGATTATCCTACTGCTGACACCAAAGTTATAATAGTGCTCTTTGTTCTCTCTTTAACAATCATACCACCATTGTTACCAAAGTTGTATAAGGGCTAACCTGTCTTATCAAAATCTAAAAGGCTATTACCAAAGTTGTCCTAAATATTACTTTTCTATTATGATTTAGATTTACTCTTATTGCTACTACCAAGCTGGCTGCTACAATGGTTTCTAGTGTTCTTATTACTTATGTACTTTTACTAATGTTTTATATATACGAGTGCATATTTATATTATTGGTAATGCATGAATATACTTACTGTTAGCATATATATTTATCTACTAATAGAGTATATACTATTTCTTGGCCCAAGCATTGTCTTGTTGACATTGTTGACATTGTCTATCCTATTCCTAAATTTCTGTTACTCTTATAAAGGGATTTTTCTCAGTCCTAGGCATTCCCAAGATCAGAGCCAGAGGGTTATACATAGCTTCTAAGCATTTGTACTGCTCTATAGCAATTTACTGCTCTAAGGCAATTTTAGTGGGCTTCAATTCTCCCAATTTAGGGTCTCTCAAAGACTAGAAACAATTAAAGCCTTTTAAGAAACACAAAATGAATTTTGATTAATTTCTGAACTTTGGAAGATTTAAGCTAGAATTTTTAGTTTAAATGCTAGAGTGAGCAGAAGTTGTCTGCCCCTCTCAGATCTGTGTTTTATTTATACTATTTTAGAGATAGATTTAAAACAAATTTATTCAGAAACTTTTTTATAACACAACATTAAAACTAAATTTTAGCACATAATTCAAATGCAGTATTTTCTATGAAACAGCAGACTACACTTGTATATTCATAGTACTATAAAAGACTATACTGTAAATAAGTACTATAAAAAGAGGACTACCTCAGTTGCACTTTGCAGATATTTAAGCAGATCTAAATAGATATCTGAGTGGATATTTAAAAAATTAACTGGTTTTTTAACTGAGTAAAATTGACAAAAACTTAAAGTTACTCAACTTTTTACTTTTGTTAACTTAACAATAAAAATTACCAATTAGCAAGATTACCAAGATAGAAATGATTTTATTTATTTTTATTTATTTTTTTATTCACAATGCTAACTCATGTTGTATCATTGGAACAAAGATGCCTGCAATCCAATGGCAAGCAGTCATCAGGCAATGGTCAGTAGTAGCAGCCCTTTTCATAGTGCTATGCGATGGCCCAACAATGGGTCATAATATCGAGCACATGCCTAATTGGTTATTGCTAATCTCTATGGATGGATTCCGGCATGACTACATTCACCTAGCTGCCAAGTCCGGCTACAATGTCAGCGCATTTCGTCGACTTCAACAAGAAGGCATCTCCGGTCGCACCGTTATTGACGACTTCGTGTCCAAGACGTTCCCCAATCACTACACTATCGCTACTGGACTGCACGAGGAGCGCCACGGCGTGCTGTCCAATAAGTTCTACGATCCAGAGCTACAACGGGGATTCGATGCTTCCACCAGCACTGAAACAGCTATGTGGAACAATGGGTCCAGAGATGCATCCGGTCCCGAGCCTATCTGGGTGACCGCCCAGCGGCACAAGCTGCATAGCGCTGTTTTGAACTGGCCATCCTCGGCTGCTAAGGTAGGAAAGAATCGGATTGGGGTTGTCGTGCGATTCACGCCCATGATGGCCAACCTTCAAGGCACAGAGAGTGCACATGCCTGGTGATTAAGAAGTCAAAGAGCCTCTGTACACCTTGTGTGAGCGTGTACAGTATTGGCGCGCTTGTACATGCTCAGGACTCAGCGGAATGAGCAGTCCTCTTGTGGATACTTAGATTCTTTGTACTTTGAAATGGCAGATGGGAGTAGCTGCTCACTGAAGAACCAGGGGAGTGGGGGTAAATTTGGGCCAAAATACAAGGAGTATCTCTATTTCTACTTTAAGTAGTCTCGTTGGACTCATTTATATATCTAAGTGTTTTATTTTCTTGTCAGATCAAATCGGCCTACCCGACCTACAGCCTCGGGCTGTACAGCCATCAGAACGCTATGCAAGCCGACTATTATATTGAACGAATTGCGAACTGGTTTGAAACTGACGAACACTGTAGACTGAGCCTGCTCTATCTGCCTGAGCCAGACTCCACTGGGCACAAATTTGGACCAGATAGTCCAAAGGTAAGACTTGAAAGCGTAGTTAAAGGGCTTTTCGTAAATAATTAGATTTAACTTATTAGGTAAGAATAACTATCGAATAACTTGAGAATTCTAAAACTTCATCATTACCCACATGTGTCTGGGGGCTTGCTTATTGATTAATTGTTTGGGGGGGAAGGGGTTGCCCCCGAAAATTGGCCGTGGGAGGGGGTTGTTGAGGGCCAATCGCCAAGGCACAGGGAGTGTACATGCCTGACGATTAGAAAGTGATGTACATGCCTGACGAGTAGAAAGTGATGTACATGCCTGACGATTAGAAAGTGATGTACATGCCTGACGAGTAGAAAGTGATGTACATACCTGACGAGTAGAAAGTGATGTACATACCTGACGAGTAGAAAGTGATGTACATGCCTGACGATTAGAAAGTGATGTACATGCCTGACGATTAGAAAGTGATGTACATGCCTGACGATTAGAAAGTGATGTACATGCCTGACGATTAGAAAGTGATGTACATGCCTGACGATTAGAAAGTGATGTACATGCCTGACGATTAGAAAGTGATGTACATGCCTGACGATTAGAAAGTGATGTACATGCCTGACGATTAGAAAGTGATGTACATACCTGACGATTAGAAAGTGATGTACATGCTTGCCTGACGATTAGAAAGTGTTAGCCAGACACTTCGGTGCCAGAGCAACGAGCAAGTGAAAGCTTTGCAGAGAAGGGAGGGTTATCAGATAAGTTGTCTTCCTTTTAATGTCTTAAGTTATTTTTGTTTTCCAGATTCTAGAAATGGTGCAAACTCTCAATGATCATCTCAGTCGACTCCTGGACCGTTTCGAATCTAGCAAGAAACTGAAAGGCAAAGTGAACATTATACTGACTAGCGATCACGGCATGACTAAGCTGGACAAGTCTAAGGTGATCTTCATGGATACCATTGTTAACAGGAGTTTGTACAATGCTGAATTGAGTCATGATTACACCGCTTGGCACGTGTGGCCGGCTGCCGGCAAGGAGCAGATTGTTTTTGACAAACTTAAAGCTGCTAGCGCGAATCAGCCATTCACTGTGCTGCGCAAAGGCGATCCATGGCTGGTAGGTTGGGTCATTTGTATTGGTTGTTGTTAAAGTTTATTACGCTACATATCGGAAGTTAACTCTCGTCTTGAGAATTTAGCAAGTCTTTATTGAATATTAAACTAAGTAGTTTCGAAAATATTAGTGCATACCTACACTAGATATTACCTTGACTTGGGGCTGGGGTTTTCCCATACGGACTCCTTAGTAGCCTAGACTAGATATGACCTTGACTTGGGGCTGGGTTTTCCCATACGGACTCCTTAGTAGCCTAGACTAGATATGACCTTGACTTGGGGCTGGGTTTTCCCATACGGACTCCTTAGTAGCCTAGACTAGATATGACCTTGACTTGGGGCTGGGGTTTTCCCATACGGACTCCTTAGTAGCCTAGACTAGATATGACCTTGACTTGGGGCTGGGTTTTCCCATACGGACTCCTTAGTAGCCTAGACTAGATATGACCTTGACTTGGGGCTGGGGTTTTCCCATACGGACTCCTTAGTAGCCTAGACTAGATATGACCTTGACTTGGGGCTGGGGTTTTCCCATACGGACTCCTTAGTAGCCTAGACTAGATATGACCTTGACTTGGGGCTGGGTTTTCCCATACGGACTCCTTAGTAGCCTAGACTAGATATGACCTTGACTTGGGGCTGGGGTTTTCCCATACGGACTCCTTAGTAGCCTAGACTAGATATGACCTTGACTTGGGGCTGGGGTTTTCCCATACGGACTCCTTAGTAGCCTAGACTAGATATGACCTTGACTTGGGGCTGGGTTTTCCCATACGGACTCCTTAGTAGCCTAGACTAGATATGACCTTGACTTGGGGCTGGGTTTTCCCATACGGACTCCTTAGTAGCCTAGACTAGATATGACCTTGACTTGGGGCTGGGTTTTCCCATACGGACTCCTTAGTAGCCTAGACTAGATATGACCTTGACTTGGGGCTGGGTTTTCCCATACGGACTCCTTAGTAGCCTAGACTAGATATGACCTTGACTTGGGGCTGGGGTTTTCCCATACGGACTCCTTAGTAGCCTAGACTAGATATGACCTTGACTTGGGGCTGGGTTTTCCCATACGGACTCCTTAGTAGCCTAGACTAGATATGACCTTGACTTGGGGCTGGGGTTTTCCCATACGGACTCCTTAGTAGCCTAGACTAGATATGACCTTGACTTGGGGCTGGGGTTTTCCCATACGGACTCCTTAGTAGCCTAGACTAGATATGACCTTGACTTGGGGCTGGGTTTTCCCATACGGACTCCTTAGTAGCCTAGACTAGATATGACCTTGACTTGGGGCTGGGTTTTCCCATACGGACTCCTTAGTAGCCTAGACTAGATATGACCTTGACTTGGGGCTGGGGTTTTCCCATACGGACTCCTTAGTAGCCTAGACTAGATATGACCTTGACTTGGGGCTGGGTTTTCCCATACGGACTCCTTAGTAGCCTAGACTAGATATGACCTTGACTTGGGGCTGGGTTTTCCCATACGGACTCCTTAGTAGCCTAGACTAGATATGACCTTGACTTGGGGCTGGGGTTTTCCCATACGGACTCCTTAGTAGCCTAGACTAGATATGACCTTGACTTGGGGCTGGGTTTTCCCATACGGACTCCTTAGTAGCCTAGACTAGATATGACCTTGACTTGGGGCTGGGTTTTCCCATACGGACTCCTTAGTAGCCTAGACTAGATATGACCTTGACTTGGGGCTGGGGTTTTCCCATACGGACTCCTTAGTAGCCTAGACTAGATATGACCTTGACTTGGGGCTGGGTTTTCCCATACGGACTCCTTAGTAGCCTAGACTAGATATGACCTTGACTTGGGGCTGGGGTTTTCCCATACGGACTCCTTAGTAGCCTAGACTAGATATGACCTTGACTTGGGGCTGGGTTTTCCCATACGGACTCCTTAGTAGCCTAGACTAGATATGACCTTGACTTGGGGCTGGGGTTTTCCCATACGGACTCCTTAGTAGCCTAGACTAGATATGACCTTGACTTGGGGCTGGGGTTTTCCCATACGGACTCCTTAGTAGCCTAGACTAGATATGACCTTGACTTGGGGCTGGGGTTTTCCCATACGGACTCCTTAGTAGCCTAGACTAGATATGACCTTGACTTGGGGCTGGGTTTTCCCATACGGACTCCTTAGTAGCCTAGACTAGATATGACCTTGACTTGGGGCTGGGTTTTCCCATACGGACTCCTTAGTAGCCTAGACTAGATATGACCTTGACTTGGGGCTGGGTTTTCCCATACGGACTCCTTAGTAGCCTAGACTAGATATGACCTTGACTTGGGGCTGGGTTTTCCCATACGGACTCCTTAGTAGCCTAGACTAGATATGACCTTGACTTGGGGCTGGGGTTTTCCCATACGGACTCCTTAGTAGCCTAGACTAGATATGACCTTGACTTGGGGCTGGGTTTTCCCATACGGACTCCTTAGTAGCCTAGACTAGATATGGCCTTGACTTGGGGCTGGGGTTTTCCCATACGGACTCCTTAGTAGCCTAGACTAGATATGACCTTGACTTGGGGCTGGGGTTTTCCCATACGGACTCCTTAGTAGCCTAGACTAGATATGACCTTGACTTGGGGCTGGGGTTTTCCCATACGGACTCCTTAGTAGCCTAGACTAGATATGACCTTGACTTGGGGCTGGGTTTTCCCATACGGACTCCTTAGTAGCCTAGACTAGATATGACCTTGACTTGGGGCTGGGTTTTCCCATACGGACTCCTTAGTAGCCTAGACTAGATATGACCTTGACTTGGGGCTGGGGTTTTCCCATACGGACTCCTTAGTAGCCTAGACTAGATATGACCTTGACTTGGGGCTGGGGTTTTCCCATACGGACTCCTTAGTAGCCTAGACTAGATATGACCTTGACTTGGGGCTGGGGTTTTCCCATACGGACTCCTTAGTAGCCTAGACTAGATATGACCTTGACTTGGGGCTGGGTTTTCCCATACGGACTCCTTAGTAGCCTAGACTAGATATGACCTTGACTTGGGGCTGGGTTTTCCCATACGGACTCCTTAGTAGCCTAGACTAGATATGACCTTGACTTGGGGCTGGGTTTTCCCATACGGACTCCTTAGTAGCCTAGACTAGATATGACCTTGACTTGGGGCTGGGGTTTTCCCATACGGACTCCTTAGTAGCCTAGACTAGATATGACCTTGACTTGGGGCTGGGTTTTCCCATACGGACTCCTTAGTAGCCTAGACTAGATATGACCTTGACTTGGGGCTGGGGTTTTCCCATACGGACTCCTTAGTAGCCTAGACTAGATATGACCTTGACTTGGGGCTGGGGTTTTCCCATACGGACTCCTTAGTAGCCTAGACTAGATATGACCTTGACTTGGGGCTGGGGTTTTCCCATACGGACTCCTTAGTAGCCTAGACTAGATATGACCTTGACTTGGGGCTGGGGTTTTCCCATACGGACTCCTTAGTAGCCTAGATGATATGACCTTGACAATTGGGGCTGGGGTTTACCCAATAAGGCATGATATGTTTATGTGAATAGACGCGTATTAATCATAAATATTTTTATTTACGCCACCGCAGATCCGCAGTCATTATAACTATAACAGGCGCATTGCGCCAATCTTTCTCGTGGCTAAGCTGCACTCAGCCATAGTGTACAACAATACCTGCGATGAATATAAAGTATTGACAAGTGGCGAGCGATTAGGGGATCACGGATACAATAATTCGGATCCGGATATGCACCCGATCTTCGCCGCATGGGGCCCGGCATTTCTAGCCAATCGAACAGTGTCGCAGGTCCGCCTGGTGGATATTTATCCACTGTGCTGCGAGCTGCTGGGCCTGCACGCCTCCGAGCACGATGCCGGCCCGAAACTGGCCGAGCCAATCAGAGCCATCCTACGCGATGACGACGACGACGACCAGGCTGGAAAGTCGTTCTATTTGTCGTCGACTCTGGTGACAACTTTTGTGTCATTCCTGCTAGTCGCCTGTTTGACTAGCGTGTTCGCCCTAGGCGCTATGCGAGCCTACCGGACTAGCTTGTATCGGCGCAATCGGCGGTTCGGACTGCTAGACGATACTACTAATAGTAGCGGAGGTCGGGGCGGCGGCGGCGGTTTCAATCATCACGATCGGCTGCCGCTTAGCCTGGACGATGAGGACTTTTAAATCTGCTTGTTTTTGTTGATTATTTTGTGACCTTGACTTTTGGTCTGGGCTTTTTCCATAAGGATTTCCAAGCGAATTTTAATAATATGACCTTGACTTAGGGCTGCGGTTTTTCCATTCGCATTACCACGGTAATCGAAATGTGACCTTGATTTAGAGTTGGGTTTTTCCATTCGCATTACCACGGTAATCGAAATGTGACCTTGATTTAGAGTTGGGGTTTTTCCATTTAAATTACCATGGTAATCGAAATTTGACCTTGACTTAGAGTTGGGGTTTTTCCATTTGAATTGCCATGGTAATTGAAATGTGATCTTGACTTAGAGTTGGAGTTTTTCCATTTGAATTACCATGGTAATCGAAATGTGACCTTGACTTAGAGTTGGGGTTTTTCCATTGGAATTGCCATGTTAATCGAAATTTGACCTTGGCTAGGCTGGGGTATTTCCATTTGCCTTGACTTGGGGCTGCGGCCTGTGTATTTTCCACACTTAAATTCTCAGTAATCTGAATATGAACTCGACTTAGGACAAATTTTGTAAGTATTGCATCCTTAGTGATACCATCCCATAATGTGTTTCTTAGTGAATCCTGATTTTAATTTCACCTTAATTGTCTGCTTACCAATCCAACTGTAACCCTGGAAGTTAGAGACATTACACGCCATGCAGACAAGTCCTTTGTCTTACTTCGGTGCTTTGAAGCCATCTATAACGCCTGGTTACTAATATGCTTACTAAAAAAATGACAGCTTGTCTGCTTTCTTTACTCAACTCTCTATTGCCTCCCTGGTAGCGCTTCAGAACAAATCATATTTGAAGTTTTGACATCTATCCTCTATTCTAGTGACAAATTGCATGCGTCTGTTTCAACTCTTCAGGCTTTTAAAGGCCTATGCAAGAAGCAGTCTTAATTGAAGAAATGTGAAGACTGTTTTTAAACTATGCTTGATGTGCAACATTTTTTGGATAATTTGACAGTTTAGATTAAAGGTGTTTTGCCACCTTTTTACTTTGTGTAATTTCTTTTTGGTTGCTTGATTGCTGCTGTGTGGAGACTTCTTCCGTTGGTTCGTTATTTGCATTGATTTTTCTTGTGCATCCGTTTTGTTACCTGGCTCTGTGCTGTTCCTGCTTTTATCTTCAAGAAATTGAATTGTATGAACAAATCTATTGTAAAAATAACTCTGCATACACACCTTGTGTCTACTATGAGTAGCTTAAGCGCGCAATATCTAAAGTTAGGTTAAATTGTAGATTTTTGTGTCACTATTAGAATATACGGATCTTAAACTAATCTACTTGTATATTTATATTGAGATCTTGTCTGTTCTGATTTGAACTTGGCTGTACTAAAAAGCAAATCTATTACTATGTATTACTCTTCTTGGCCTAGTTGCTTAATTATCTTTACCAATTTTCTGTCTTTGTTTTCATTCTTTAATTTGCGGTGAGAGAAATATATTTTTGTGCCAATCTTCATAGCAAGCGCATGCATTATTAATATGCTCAAACAATAATTAATGTTTATTACTGAGTTCTTGGAAAATTAGGAATTCTTGTTTATTTATCATAATTAAGATGAGCTGTAGCTGAGCTAGTCTGAGTATGTTAATGTAGAGGTTTTTAGTTAGCTTACCAGTCCATCTACAGCAGGGTTCGGCAAACTTTTTTACCTTAAGGGCCAAGTAGAGAACCTACTAGAGAATGACTGCGGGCCGGAGGAGGGGAGATAGGAGATGAGAAGAGAGGAAGAGAATAGAGAGAAGAGCGCTGAGGAGAGATATAAACATTGAGGGGGCCGGATTGCTATTGTGAAGTTTCAAAGAACCCGAGGGCCGGAGTTTGCCCATCCATGACCTACAGGCTTCCCAGTCCACCTACAGGCTTCCCAGTCCATCTATCTAGAGGCTTCCCAGTCCATCTATCTAGAGGCTTCCCAGTCCATCTATCTAGAGGCTTCCCAGTCCATCTATCTAGAGGCTTCCCAGTCCATCTATCTAGAGGCTTCCCAGTCCATCTATCTAGAGGCTTCCCAGTCCATCTATCTAGAGGCTTCCCAGTCCATCCATCTAGAGGCTTCCCAGTCCATCTATCTAGAGGCTTCCCAGTCCATCTATCTAGAGGCTTCCCAGTCCATCTATCTAGAGGCTTCCCAGTCCATCTATCTAGAGGCTTCCCAGTCCATCTATCTAGAGGCTTCCCAGTCCATCTATCTAGAGGCTTCCCAGTCCATCTATCTAGAGGCTTCCCAGTCCATCTATCTAGAGGCTTCCCAGTCCATCTATCTAGAGGCTTCCCAGTCCATCTATCTAGATGCTTCCCAGTCCATCTATCTAGAGGCTTCCCAGTCCATCTATCTAGATGCTTCCCAGTCCACCTTCAGGCTTTCCAGTCCACCTTCAGGCTTTCCAGTTCATCTACAGGCTTTCCAGTCTATCTATCTAGAAGCTTCCCAGTCCATCTACAGGCTTCCCAGTCCATCCATCTACAGGCTTCCCAGTCCATCCATCTACAGGCTTCCTAGTCCATCTACAGGCTTTCCAGTCTATCTATCTAGAAGCTTCCCAGTCCATCCATCTACAGGCTTCCCAGTCCATCCATCTACAGGCTTCCCAGTCCATCCATCTACAGGCTTCCCAGTCCATCCATCTACAGGCTTCCTAGTCCATCTATAGGCTTCCCAGTCCATCTACAGGCATCCCAGTCCATCCATCTACAGGCTTCCTAGTCCATCTATAGGCTTCCCAATCCATCTACAGGCATCCCAGTCCATCTAAAGACTTCTTAGTTTGCATTAGCGGTGGTAATTTTTAAGCTTACTACAATGTGCCAGTTAATAGTACAGATGCTGGCGCAGATACTCGTATGGCAGCAATTTGCCTTGTGGGTCACTGCGGCATCCATTTCGATTTTGTTAGCGTTGATCCTGGTAGGCAATAGGGAATCCTTGAAGCGTTAGTCCAGCAGTCTTCCTCTTGCATCTGGTTAGGCCAAACGATCAGCGAGGTAATTAGCGCTTCTCCGCTGCAGCGGTTAATCCCCTGTCCGAACTCCCCCCGATCCAGATTCTTCATCTAGGATGGGACTTAGCTCTGCTGACGACGCATAGCGTCTCATTTTCTTTGGGATTTAGTGCTCAAGAAGACGATCGAGAGACGATGGCGGCCACTCGTTTCGAGGCCTCTTAAAGAGCGCTCTCGATCTGTTTGCTTCTCCGCTGTCATTTCTTCGATCAGTTTGAGGCTGGGAATCAACAATCCATTTTTTCTTCTAAATATAGCTGTGAAAGTTCGTGCTGGCGTTCTTTGGGATTCCATTTTTCGATGTTTTCAGTGATCTTTTTCGAGACTTTCGCATCTTTCACCATTTAATACTCGTACAGCTCGTTTCCCTCCCTGCAACATTTTTTTGACCATTTATTCAGATTCTCTGCGCCCAATACTTGAGGGGCAGAGCAGCTCCGCGCTAAATGAAAAGGAGTGCCAACCCCTAAGGCTCAGAGATTGTACAAGCCTGTATGTGCTCAGGAGTCGGAGGTCAGCGCTGGTTGTAAGACGATATCGCCGGCCGTGCCCACAGACCATCGACCTGTTCACATTTTCTTTTTACACCTTTTGACAGCATGCTTTTTTGTTGCATGTTTTGAGGGTGGGTGAGGCGACCTCGAATCGTCAACGCCTCCAAGGGAGCTTCCTACTCCTAGAAGCTGTATATAAGAAGACATATATTGAAAGACAAATAACTAGCTCGTATGATGGATTTAAACTTTTTCTTCTATTTCCACTTTTATTCGGGTCCATTTTAAGTCGTTTTCACGAACATGAAGACGAAAGCAGAAATCTCTATTCAAAGCTTTGTAGCTAATTTAAAATGGATGGTAACTAAGCTTCTATTATTTTTCTAAGACTGACTAAGTCAATCCGAGAGCGTTAGACAACATCGAGTGGACAAAGTCCCATCTTGCAGGGTGTTCAGTGCATCATTTTATCGTTGAAACCAAACTAGTGCGCACACGCAGCGTCTAGCATCGCTGATCGTCGGTCTCCATCGTCAGAGTCGCTGACGCAGTCCACCTCTTTCCCGTCTTCTTCGCCGTCCTCGTCAGCCTCGCCGGCCGCGGCTGCCGAACGTTTCCGTACACCATGAATTCGAATACTGGGCGGCTGCGGCGGACGCAGCTGCTGTTCAAATAATGACGACGGTGACTGCAGATTGATTGACGCCGAGCCGAGCACTGGCGTAGTCTCGGACGTTGAATTCTCTTGGTGCTGAAGCAGGTAGAGCCTTAGGAAGCAGCACATTAGGAAGAAGTGCAAACAGGCGTCCAGGCTGAACACCATGCCCGGGAACATGTCGACGGTGGCTCCGTAGATCGGGTTGAACATCGCCGGGCCAAGCAGATTCGCTAGCGCCTCGGCGCATGACAGCAGCGAGAAGGTCTGTCCTGTCTCGCTCTCGTCCACCAGCTTGGACGTCATCGACTTTGTGGCCGAGACGATGAAGCCGGCGAAGCAGCCGAGAACGGCGCTGGCAAACAGCAGCCAGGTGGTCTCCGCCAGACTGGTGATTACTAAGCGAATTGTCTTCATTAGCAGGCCAAATGCTACCAAAGCTGCGTCGGTTGGCTGGAGGTAGCGGGTAAGCAGCGGCAGCGCCAGAATCAGGTTGAGGCCCATGCAGGCATAATAGACTGACAGGTAGTAGCCATAGTATTCTCCCGGCCAATTGAACGGCTCGTGCTCGACCAGCAGCAGAATTACGTCCTGCTCACCTTGCTTGCAGATCTGATTAACGCACAGGGAGGCAAACAGGAATATGAGACTGAGCTGCTGGGGCCGCTTCTGCATCAGAAAGCCGATTGAGTCGCGCACCGAGAGGCTCCAAGTGGCGGTGTTGACGCAGGGACAGGCAAGCTGGGCGCAGCTGGCTGTGTCAGCGGTTTCCACCGACTCTCGGACAAGCACCACGATGGCCAGTTCTAGCAGAAGGTTGATCACCAAATTGGTAATCAGCATGGCGTAAATGTCGCCCAGGCTTTGGAACACGCCCGTGAGCAGAGAGCCGAAGAAGATGCCAAAAAAGTTCATGGCAAGCAGGCGGCCAAGCAGCTCAGTGCGATCCTCCCGGCTGCTGGTGTCTGCAACGTAGCTGGTGCAGGCCATGGTCATGACAGTCGACTTGCCAAAAAATCCGTAAATAGTGGCGCCTATCATTACCCAGGTGAGGGTGGCTGTGCCGGGCATTGTGCTGAGTGCGAAACAGAACACTGCTAAAACTGCGCCAAGCGGTGGTAGCATCATCGGGTACTTGCGCCCAACCCTGTCGCTCCAGGATCCGGCAAACAGGCAGAAGAACACGGCCGGCAGATTAAGCAGAATTCGATAAATCAATAGATAGTTTGACACCGTACGTTGCATATCGTTCTGCTGCTCGACAGACACTGCTGGTGGTTGGTGAGACTGGGACCAAGCGTTCGGCTTGTGGACGTTGCAGACTTCGGCTGGCAGTCCCTCGGCTATGCACACCTCCTGGTAGATGTAGATACGAATGGATGGCTGCAATAGGCTTTCCGATGACTTGTAGAGGAAGAAAATGACGAGCACAAGGTAGGAGGAAATCTTTCTTTTAGCCGCGTCCGTAAGCATCGTGTCGCATGCACCTGCTAAATCGGTGTTACAGTATTTGGTAAAAATAAACAGGCAAAGTAAGTGGGTCTTCTTGTTTTAATCGGACGCGATATCGATTATGGGAATGAGCGTCTCTGTCGTTGTTTGTACTCGTATTTGAGCGGCTTTTAAGCCATCCGCTGGGGTCTGTGACTTAACTCAGAAAATGCATCTTCCTACGAAAGAAAATTTCCTATTGGTTGGAAATAGAAGAAATGCTAGCTCACATATACGCTTCTCTCACCAATTCATTTATAACTAAGGACATTCAGTTATTACGAGAAGTTGTATAGACTCTGGTTTCTGAAAATTGAATTACATAAATGTTTAGAATTATGATGCATATATAGATTTCCCTAAAATATGAAATGAAATCCCTAAGCCTTATGAAACCTTATATTATGAAACTTTATGAAACGTAAATGCGAGTCTGCATGATGCGAACGACAATTTAATGCATGTAATTCTTTTGACACCTTAAGAGTACATGCACATCGTATAATTTCTCAGTATGTGTAATTAAGTATTGATTTCGAGTCGAAACTGAAGCAAGCAGTTCTATATAAAAATTATAATTAAAATTTACCCTCGTATGACATACAAGCGTACAATCATGAGAGACGGATAAATTACGAGTAACTGTGAAAGAACACGTACTGTCAATTTTATATTGACTTAAATATACGTCTTGACGAATTAGTAAGTGGCATGAAAGTTGCTGCATGTATCTATTTTTTTCGTTTGCCCTTTTGTATAGTTATATTTTTGCGTTAAAGTCTCTTAAGTTTGGAGCTTGAAATCCACTGGTAGATCCAGAGGGGTCACGGTACCGGCTGACCCCCGGGTGTATCCTTTATCTGCCACTACTACGCCTAGTGGTCCAGTTGTTTACTAGTTCCGCAAAGTTCCGACACAGTGGGCCTTTTCATATTACCAATTCCAGAACCAGAATCGGTTTGGAATTCCAAGAAAAACAGCAGTATAACTATTAAACTCTGTTAATATTTGACTGCCTTAACAACCTCACTTAGCACAATTTTTTAACATTCTTTTTGGCGATTGTCATTTAATAATAAAAACTTTATAGCACGTATCTCCCTCTAGTTATGGAGACAAAAAGTTATACTTCACAAATTGGTTCTGGTTCTGGAACCAGAACAAGCAATATGAAAAGGCCCAGTGTAGGAGTGTTTAGTAATCGTAAATCCAAATAATATTTGATTGATATTTTGACTATCAGAAAATACTAAAAACGTTTGAAAACTTTGAATTAATTGCATCAAATGAAATTTAAAATAAACTTGAGACTTTGGGTCTTGTTTTATTATGCACAAGAACGAACTTTCAAACTTACCAACTTCTATGAACTAATTGACCGATTTTCTAAGAAATCGTTTGGGAATTTTATTAACAGAGGGCGATGGCAATTAAAACTTAGCAAGTCATTTGTCTTTCTCTTTTATTGTAAAATTATTACTGTGTCTAACTTCTCAAGATTCAGTTTGTTGAATTTTATAAGTTTCTAATCACAGATGCTTGAATTGTATGCATCATCATCAGTGAGTCTAAGGCCAGGTGTGCTTCTACTCCTGATGCCACTATGTTTCAGCTTCAGCCTAGTAGGTAAGTAGACGATTTATCCTCCCTAAAAGCAGTTTAATGAGTATAAGAATATAGCAGTGTTTATATATGCTCGTTGCCTTCCTATATAGTTAACATTTTTGTATAATTAATATATTTAGATCATATTCATGCCAATGGCCATGGGACATTCATAGGCTAGGCCCTACTATTATTATAGGTAATACTATGCAATAGAGAGACCCAATTCTCCCTATCTACAAAACGCCATGCAGCAGGCGAGATGAGATCAACAACACCTGTCAATGCATCCATTGAGTGCAACTTTCTAGCACTTTCAATTTTGTGTATTTTTTGTCAGCCATTTTAGCGCTAGAATGAGCAAAATATAAGGTGATTGTAAACCAAAACTGGCAATATGGATGGTGATCTTAAAGTAAAGGAATGCTAGTAATACTATTTAGGTCCTTAATAACCTAAAGTATAAAACTTTTGAATGTAATAATAAATTATTAATATTATCAACCTCAATATTATATTAATAGTTTTAATAAAGTTTCCTTAAATAAAGTAATTATATTATAATAAAGTTTCCTGAAGTTTCCTGATAATTATAATGATTTTTCCTTAATATTGACTAAGGCTAAAGGTATAGGCTATTTCCATGTTAATGAAGCATAGATACATTTATATTTATATTTCTAAGAATAAATATTAAAGTCAATTAGATACCCTATTATTATTATAATATAACTAGAAAAATACTAGCAATCTAGGCCCCCAGTTGGGGAGGCAAAGAAATGCAATATACCTTTTTTAATAAGCTACATGGAGCCTTGAAATCTTTAAAAATATCCTGTCAAACTTCTAACCCCAACCCTAACCCTAACCATAACCCTAAATTTAATATTTTGTCCATAAGTTTTTGCATGATATATAAAAACTCACTTAGCTAATGTAGGAAATCTTATTTTTTTCATATAGTGTAGATAATTTTCTGATTGATTACTACTTTTTCTTGACCATGGCCAATTTTCTAGCCTATAGGCCTAGGAGCTATTGATTGATTACTACTAAGACTAAGACTTAGTCTTAGTTGTAGAAGCTATAAAAGTGACCTTTATCATTTTTTTCTTGTTTAAGTATGCATAATTTTACTATTATGAGTATAGGGTTTTAGCTTCCTAGAATATTCATAGTTTTCATACTAACTAAAAGAAATTAATATACACAATAGGCCTAGCTTTAGTTTTGTTTGAAATATGTTTATTTTGTGCTATAAGAATCTTATACACTGCATAAAAAGTCTATAGCCAAGCTAACAGTGGCATAAGCAAGGGGGGTATGGGGATATATCCTGTGGGCCTAGTCAATAGGTGTAAGAAATTGATTTATGGCACTTAATTTTCCTGTGAACTGCTCATTAGGCCAGCAAGTACAAGTAGCAGCAAGCTACTCATATCCCTGCATCCTCCCATAAAAAATTCCTGGCTATGCCTCTGCAAGCTAAATATTTCAAGATTTTTAAATTAGGTTTTTTTGTTTTCTAAAAATTTAATTTCAAATTTTTCAGCTAGGGCTTAGATTTAAATGGCAAAATGAGACATGGATTTTCCAATTTTAGCTAGTTAGGTTAAAATGTACAAGTGCAACTTAGAATATTGGAAAACCTAATTAAAGCCAATGGCTTAAGCAAGGATCAGCAACCTCTGGCCACATGTGGCCTGCAAAACCTCTATCCAGCCCTCAGGGTCCTCTGAAACTTCAGCAATCCAGCCTGCTTAATCAAGGTTTGTTTATCTTTTCAGCTCTCTTCTCTTTTTCTCCTCTCTCCCCTCTTCTGGCGCGCAGTCATGCACTGGGTTCTCTATCTGGCCCTTGAGGTAAAACAGTTTATCGACCCCTGGGTAATTGACTAGGATTTATGAATTTCAGTTTTTTATTTTCTGTCATCAAAATTCAGATTTCAAACACCGCACTCTCATTGCCCATGCAGTTCCGCAGGCATTGGCAGCCGAATATCACTGGAACCAACTGGAACCAGTCAGCATTAGTAGTGCCACTTCGCCGCCTGGAGTTGTTGCCTTGGCAACGCCATCTGGCGGCGCACCCAGCGACACCGCCTTCCTGCAGTTGCAGGCCCACCTGCCGCCTGACCAGCCCAGCGACAGTCGGATCTCCCTGTCAACCAGGCCAGATTTCCACCCGCTGTACACCAGCTCCGGTCATCAGACTGGCTTAATCTCTTTGAACGTCAGCATTGCCTATTGGTACATCCGGGCTGACAATGCCAGCTCAGGCCCCCCTAGCAATATCACAGCCTGGATACTATTCATTGCTAAAGCCTGGGACGAGCCGTTGCCAGGTGGATGCGATCTCACCTCGCCAGTGGCTAATCCGCCTGGCCTAGTCTCGAAGCCGGCCATTCTGTCCGGCATCGCCTGGCAGCTTGGCTACGCGCTGGCCGGCTCATTTGACACGGTCAAGCGCAGCAGGGAGTCGTGCAATCTCAGCCTACAGCGGGGAAATCTGCGCTACCGGCTCTACGCTATGGCTTTGAATTCTGGCAAACTGACTGACTGGCTAGCCGGCCTAAAGCGCATGGCAACTGCTCAGCAGGCCACTGTCTATGGCCAACAGCTGGCTATGGACGGCGGCAATGGTAAACGGCCGACAGGTTCGAAATTCGATGTTGGCGCCAGGCCAGGAATGCCAGTTCTGTACACTGTGGTTGTAGAACGCACAGATACGGGTCAGTTTAGCGCCTACGTTCCCGTCACTTTGGACGCGTGTCAGAGCCACGGCTTCCCGCCTGAGTGCGTGGCCGCTTCTGGTGAGATCGTCGGGATTTTATTAGTGAAAAAACGTGTTTACAAGCACTAATTAGGCGACGAGGCATTTAGTTAATAAGTTAAATGTATAGTTACTCCAGCCGTTTACCCGTTAACTGTATAAGCTCCTGCCAATTAATTGACTTCTTGGAGTAGCGATCGATTTCTATTCTAAGAAAGCACTTGGGATTTTCTAGAATTTTCGATTATCAGTTCAAACCCGTTGGGAGGGCAGCAGAGCAGCTTAACGATGAACGCATCTGACTCTCGCAAGTATCATAACATAACTTTCAGCTATCGAATGGAGAGTTGCCACCGTCGCTGCGGCCCTGCTCGGTCTGTACTTCTGCAGTATGGGATTTCGCTTTTTTGCTTTTAGTAAGTACAAGGCTTGACATTGCTTGTATTGATGCATGGAAATTCAGATTTCATATAGCTTTACCCTGTACTAATTGAATGATGCTAATGGGCGTGGCTTCTCTAAGCTTGTTCGTTGCTTTCATTATCGAGTGTATACTCGTATAGTCTTTTTATTGGTATAATGCGTGGGTTTTATTGGGTGCGGTTGCGTGCTTTAAGCTTTCATAAATAATGATGCGTCCTATTTGTGAACTCCGAAGTGTTGTTGGTATGCTGCTAGACCGGAAGTGTGTATATTAATACAGTATTGGTAGACCGGAAGTGGATGTATTAATACAGTATTGGTAGACCGGAAGTGGATGTATTAATACAGTATTGGAAGACAGGAAGTGGGGGTTCATGCAGTGTTAGTAGACCAGAAGTTGGGATTCATACAGTATTGGTAGACCGGAAGTTAGGATTCATTCAGTATTGGTTAGACCGGAAGTTAGGATTCATTCAGTATTGGTAGACCGGAAGTAGGGATTCATTCAGTATTAGTAGACCGGAAATTGTGATTCATATAGTATTAGTAGACCGGAAGTTAGGATTCATACAGTATTGGTAGACCGAAAGTAGGGACTCATATAGTATTGGTAGACCGGAAGTGGGGATTCATACAGTATTGGTAGACCGAAAGTAGGGACTCATATAGTATTGGTAGACCGGAAGTGGGGATTCATACAGTATTGGTAGACCGGAAGTTGGGATTCATTCAGTATTGGTAGACTGGAAGTGGGGATTCATATAGTATTGGTAGACCGGAAATTAGGATTCATATATGTAAAGTCTGGGTTTGCATGCCGAAAAGGTGGCCTCTGTATGGCTCTGTTTACTCAATATATTTATTAGTCAATATTGTGGGGTGGGGTGCAGCGATGCGCGATGGGTCGAGAATTGGTAAACAAATTTAGGCGAGAGAATGAGTCATGAATAATAATGTGGGGCAGAGAGTGCAGCGCGCACGCCCTACATCCTTCCCCAGGTGAATAAAAATTCAGGGAGATAAAAACAGAATTAAGTCAAATCTCACTACATTAAAACAAGCGAGCATTCAATCAGGGAGAAAAAACAATAATTTTAGAATTCGAGCATGCGAGTAGTCGACAGTCGAGATTATCAAGATTGTGGCGAAAGTACAATGTTTAATCCAGTGAAGCTTGGGTGCATTGAGCTACATGTAGGTTGCTAAGTTCTGCAGCAATGAATCGAAGGTATTGAAAACTTGAAAATTGAAAACAATCAATAGCCGGTGCAAATTATTCGCATTACTCGTATTCGAATTGGCCACTCAGTCTGACGCTGCTCCACGGCGCACCTGTGAGGCCAGAGTTGCCAGCCCGATTCGCCAGTGCTCCGCTCCGGTCCTGCCTGTCCCGCTGCAGCGTCGTCCGACCATCAGATGGGTCTCTTGTTCGGCTCATGGGGCCTGGCTGGTGGTGTCTCTGGAAGCATGTGCTGCGTGACGGAGGCCCGATGCGCAGGATGCCCAGCTCTTCGCTCGTCTCCCTCCCGATGATCGTCGTTGCCGCTTCCCTCATGATGATGAAGTTGATGCTGGCGCTGATGTTGTAAACGGCGGTCCGCAGCCTGGCCATCCCGAGCGTGACCAGCGGCTTCCTGGAGCCGAACGGGTGTACTCGACGCTTGCATCCCTGGAGGTCCCTTGTCCTGCCTCCGATGGACCAGAAGGTCTGCAGGCTCATCAGGTTGCAGCCGGCGCCGCTGTCGATCAGAAGGTCGGCTTTGCGGCTCCTGATGGTCGCCCTGACGCGCGGCAGGCGATTCCTTCGGGATTCGAGACAGAAAACCTCGCAGCTGCTCTCCAGGTCCTCTGGCTCGGCTCGCCCCTGGGCCGATACCACGTGCACTTTCTCATCGAATCCGCCGGGGCTGGACAAGCAAGCCTTCGCCAGGTGTCCAATTTTGTTGCATTTGTGGCAGGTTTTCCCTCTTGCCAGTTCGCACGTGCGGTGGCCCAGCTCTCCACACCGAATGCATTTGGCTTCCGATCGGGACTCCTGGCCGTGGCGTTTTCGATGGATCGAGTTTATCGTCTCGTTGTTTCGCGCTTCGATGGCTGCTGACTGAAGTTCCGCCGCCTCGAAGGCTCTTGCTTGCTGCAGTGCGTCCTTGAGGCTGACGTTGCGAGTTTGCAGGAGTGTCCGCCGGAGCTGGGCGGATCTGCAGCCGGCCACTATTTGGTCTCGGATGAGCAAGTCGCGCTGGGACCCGAACTCGCAACCATCGGCGGCTGCGTAGAGGCGCTGTGTCCAGGCGTCCAGTGACTCGCCAGTTTGCTGCGTGCAGTGCCGGAATTCATACCTGACAAACACAGGGTTGTGCCTGTCGCTGTAGTGAGTCCTGAATGCCTCAATCAGATCGTCAAGAGACTTTCCAGTTCTATTCAGCTCTTTAAATGTGTCCGCCAGCTGCTTGCCGCCTACGTAGAGAAGAATTTCGCGCTGCTGGTCGGCACTTGTGATGCCACTGGCTGTGACAAACCTTTTGAAACGGCCGGACCACTCCTCCCACTTTGCTGAGAGATTGTGTTGTTCTGCCTGTTCGTTAAACTGCTCAGGCGGGGGTAGCTGCAGAGGCACAGACATTCTGACTGCTTGCGATGCCAATGTGAAGTCTGGGTTTGCGTGCCGAAAAGGTGGCCTCTGTATGGCTCTGTTTACTCAATATATTTATTAGTCAATATTGTGGGGTGGGGTGCAGCGATGCGCGATTGGTCGAGAATTGGTAAACAAATTTAGGCGAGAGAATGAGTCATGAATAATAATGTGGGGCAGAGAGTGCAGCGCGCACGCCCTACAATACAGTATTGGTAGACCGGAAGTGGGGATTCATTCAGTATTGGCAGACCGGAAGTGGGGATTCATACAGCATTGGTATGTGACTCCAAGTGAAAGAATATGAAGCACTCCATCAAAAAACAACCTCAACCACAGGCGTGCTCATAGCCGGGTTCGCAGCTGGGTCGCTGTTCACTCTGCCTGGCACACTGCGCGCCCTGTCGCTCAGCAGTGAATCCACCTGGTTAGCCTACCTGCTAGGCGCGGGCGTTGGCGGATTGGCACTTGGCCTGATTGGCTGGGCACTTTGGCTTCGCTGCAAGTCTACCGTCCTTGGTCTGCTCTTTGTGCATCTGCCATGCAGCTACCTGCTGGCTTGCGCCGCCTTTGCCACTCCGCTTGGCCAGCTGTGGTGGCTAATGAGAGAAGAGTACATCATGTTTCTGTCTGTGGCCGTTGTTGCTATGCTGTGCTTACTGTTGCTGCTGCTGTTCTCTAATGCGGTGAGTCCATTTTTAGTCATTCTACCATTAAGGGCCTCTGTGACAAGAAGCTTCTGGTTTGTGTGGAGCTTCTGCTTTGTGTAAAGCTTAGGGTCTGTGTGAAGTTTAGGGACTGTGTGAATTTTAGGGTTTGTGTGAAACTTAGGGTCTGTGTGAAGCTTAGGGTCTGTGTGAAGTTTAGGGTCTGTGTGAAGTTTAGGGTTTGTGTGGAACTTAGGGTCTGTGTGAAGCTTAGGGTCTGTGAGAAGTTTAGGGTTTGTGTGAAACTTAGGGTCTGTGTGAAGCTGAGGGTCTGTGTGAAGCTTAGGGTCTGTGTGAAGCCAAGGGTCTGTGTGAAGCTGAGGGTCTGTGTGAAGCTTAGGGTCTGTGTGAAGCTTAGGGTTTGTGTGAAGCTTACGCTCGTAGGGTTTTGTAAAGCTGAGGGTCTGTGAATCTGAGGGTCTGTGTGAATCTGTCTGTGTGAATCTGAGGGTCTGTGTGAAGCTGAGGTTCTGTGTGAAGCTGAGGGTCTGTGTGAAGCTGAGGGTCTGTGTAAAGCTGAGGGTCTGTGTGAAGCTGAGGGTCTGTGTGAAGCTGAGGGTCTGTGTGAAGCTGAGGGTCTGTGTAAAGCTTACGCTCGTAGGGTTTGTATGAAGCTTTGGTGTGTGTGAAGTTTAAGGTTTGTGTGAGGCTTAGGCTGTGTGTGAAGCTTGGGGTTTGTGTGAAGTTTAGGCTGTGTGTGAAGCTTAAGGTTGTGTGAAGTTTAGGGTTTCTCTATTTATCATGCCGAGGTTTTTGAAAAGCGATATTTAGGCGCACTAAAAGTGTTTTTGGGTTCCTAAAAGCTTACAGCATCTCTTACTTTAAGCTAATTTCAATAATGACCAAGCATGCTACTGTTAGTAGAGATTAAGTGCAAGACAGGAATTTTATAGAGAAAAAAACAAAATTCAGTATATTTTGTTTTATTAGAATTTTTATAGTGCTCAGGTGATGAATATTGAATTGGTTTGATCCCATTCAGGGCGCAATATTCGCCATGTCACTGCTCGGCATATTTACTCTGGCAGTTGGCATTGCCGCTAATCTACTAGAAGGCTCCGCATTTCCCTACATCTTTCTGGATCTTTTCCGGCGTACAGCCTACAAGGACTATAATCGGGTGCATATGTTCATGTCGTTGCGTCACACTGTCGGTGAGTTATTTCGGCTTGAAATTTGTCGCTCTGTTCAAAAATTGTAAACCGCAGGATTGAAAACGTTTAGTAATTTTATAAGGTAGTTAATCAGCACATATGCGTTTAAACTACTTCCGTTTGTTAGTAGTATCATTTTTACTGTATTTTTAACAACTAAAAAAGCAAGTAAATGGCAAAACGTCACACTTCGAAATTTTGAAACATTTTCTGTACTGGCTCCTTACGGATTATATTGTCCGAAACTGTTTGTTTGTTTGTTTTTGCTCGACATTATTAAATTTTATTAGGGCCTACAGCATACTAGAAAAGTAAATATATCTCATTCAAAATTTTGGTTGCGAAAAGCAGAGCGTCTACTTTTTTTAAGTAGTTTTTCTGCGCAGTGTCACTTAAATTTAATGTGGCAGCAATAACTTCTTTTCTTTCCTGTGGGGTTTGTGGCCTCAGGAGTATTCATATATCCAATCTGTTCTTGAGACAAATTTGATACCTAATGAGAGAGCGGTTAAGAGATAGTTCAACGGCAGACGGACGAAACTCAGCTTTAAGAGGGCTTTATCTAGCTCAGCCAATGAGAGTGCAGCAAGGAGGGACTAGAGCAGGCCCAATCTAGCTCAGCCAATGAGAGTGCAGCAAGGAGAGCCTAAAGCAGGCCCAATCTAGCTCAGCCAATGAGAGTGCAGCAAGGAGAGACTAGAGCAGGCCTAATCTAGCTCAGCCAATGAGAGAGCAGCATGGACAGACTAGGGAAGGCCCAATCTAGCTCAGCCAATGAGAGAGCAGCATGGACAGACTAGGGAAGGCCCAATCTAGCTCAGCCAATGAGAGAGCAGCATGGAGAAACTAGGGCAGGCCCAATCTAGCTCAGCCAATGAGAGAGCAGCAAGGAGGGATGTCAAATTCAGGCACAAGCGGGCAAAAGGACAGCCAAACTGTTTATCGGCCTGGCTGGGGGGCTGGGGCGCCACTCTTTCTATCTTCAAGCTAGTCTGGCAGTCTGGAATCATTACAGGGTGAAGATGCTAATTTAATAGATCTGCGCTGCTTCCAGGAACCCAGATTTTGCGCATTAGTAGATGAGCGCATTTTTGCGAGTATTTGTGGGTGCACACCAACTCTATGCTTAATTGGCTTTTTCTCCATCGGTAACGCGTCATGTAAACTAAAAAAGCTTTTTCTCCGACAGAAACAGAAATTATTTTCTTCACTTGCTACTCACTAGACATAAGTAGTTTAAAAAACAGCTGATTGCTCTGTTTCTGTTATTAGACTGGGCTCTCCTGCTAGCCTGCCTGGCAGCTTTGCCGCTCTGCTGTCTGCTGCAGTACTGCTGGAATCGGCGCTGTCTCGATCCGGCCACGCGAGGCCGTCAGGCACAGCGCCGGATGACGGCCGGAAACAGCGACGCCGACACTTTCGGCTACACCGGCCTCGCTAACGAGCGGACGCCGTTACTGGCGCAGGGCTCGGCGCCTCCTCCGCTGTCAGCTTTGGGCGCCAGCTCCGGTCGTAGGAGCCCTCCGCCAGTGTACGCGACTTGATTACTGTTCAGCGTGACTGGCTGTTTATAGTATTGATTCACAGAAACGTGCCTGTCTCTAATCAATAAAGTGGTGCAAAAACTGTTAAATTTAATTGCCAATTTCTAGCATTGCAGCGTTCAGGTAATTCAGACAAATAGCTTGTGACGATTTTTTACGAAGCTATTTCTAGGAAATACTTCATTGTTTAGATATAAGCTGCCAGCCTCCCAGATCCTCAGTTGCTGGGCCAACAGCCTCCCAGATCCTCAGTTGCTGGGCCTGCCTCCCAGATCCTCAGTTGCTGGGCCAACAGCCTCCCAGATCCTCAGTTGCTGGGCCACCAGTCTCCCAGATCCCCAGTTGCTGGGCCTGCCTCCCAGATACTCAGTTGCTGGGCCAGCCTCCCAGATCCTCAGTTGCTAGGCCACTAGCCTCCCAGATCCTCAGTTGCTGGGCCAGCCTCCCAGATCCTCACTTGCTGGGCCAGCCTCCCAGATCCTCACTTGCTGGGCCAGCCTCCCAGATCCTCACTTGCTGGGCCACTAGCCTCCCAGATCCTCAGTTGCTGGGCCACCAGCCTGCCAGATCCTCACTTGCTGGGCCACTAGCCTCCCAGATCCTCAGTTGCTGGGCCAGCCTCCCAGATCCTCAGTTGCTGGGCCTGCCTCCCAGGTCCTCAGTTGCTAGACCACCAGCCTCCTAGATCCTCAGTTGCTGGGCCTGCCTCCCAAATCCTCACTTGCTGGGCCAGCCTCCCAGGTCCTCAGTTGCTAGACCACCAGCCTCCCAGATCCCCAGTTGCTGGGCCTGCCTCCCAAATCCTCACTTGCTGGGCCAGCCTCCCAGGTCCTCAGTTGCTGGGCCAGCCTCCCAGGTCCTCAGTTGCTAGACCACCAGCCTCCCAAATCCTCACTTGCTGGGCCAGCCTCCCAGATCCTCAGATGCTGGGCCAGCCTCCCAGGTCCTCAGTTGCTAGACCACCAGCCTCCCAGATCCTCACTTGCTGGGCCAGCCTACCAGATCCTCAGTTGCTGGGCCACCAGCCTCCCAGATCCTCACTTGCTGGGCCAGCCTCCCAAATCCTCAATTGCTGCCTGGTGGGTTACCTTCAGCCTTCGCAATGTCATGAATCAAATTACAATATTTTCAAGTATTGAATTTTGATAATTTTTTGTTTTGTTGTTTCTTCCAAAATATTTGCATGGGTCGCGAGCGTATAATGTTATCAACTGTTTGTCTTTTGTCAATAATGATATTGCAATCGAGGCTAGATACTGGCTACTTGAAGTACAGGCAGGCGGTTATTTTTCTTATTAAAGTACATTATTTGCGACTTTAAAAATTTTTCTCTTAGGTATGTCCTAATAATTGCTATCAGATAAATTGTACAATGTGCCTTTGATTTCCTCAATTTCAAAGCAGTAACTTTATACTCGCAATAAATCCAGCAATTATTGTTTCCAATTATTTTTTACTAATAGATTTATTTTTTCAAAATTCAAATAAAATTACAATGTTTCTTACAATAATTCCGCGTTATTAAAAACAATCTTTTTATGGTAATTTTTTGGTGCCTCTCTGGTATAAACCATATGTTTTATACGCGAATTTGTGATATTTGAACATCTTCACTCTTCATTAGCAATCAGATCCCAATCACCAATATGAGAATTAGCAATCAGATCCCTATCACCAATATGAGGATTAGCAATCAGATCCCAATCAACAATGTGAGGATTAGCAATCAGATCCCAATATGAGGATTAGCAATCAGATCCCAATGGGAGGATTAGCAATCAGCGAAAATCTCAACTCTAAATTACCCACAAGCACTTCATACTACTGATGCAAGCTAACGAAATTTGTTATTGATAAAATTTTCTGATTCCAGCCTTATCATTTCTTGTCAGTCATTCCGTACCGATTGGAAGGAGTCCTCTACCTAATTTATATCTGCCTATTTGGAGAGAAACCTAATTATTCCAATAATGCAGCCTTCGTTGCCGCCGCCTCCGCCGCCGCCGCCGCCCCCGCCTGTTCGGTGCCAGTCGCTGCGCCAGTACCGAGCGCAACAGCATCAGCAGCAACAGGTCTCCCACGGTGACGTCATCAGCTCCACAAGTGACGTCATCGGCTCCAATAGTGACGTCATCAGGTTTAATAGCGACGTCATCGCTGCTGGCGTCGACGAAACGGCCGGCGACGCCATCTTAAGCAGCCGAGGCACCGTGCGAGGCCATCGACGCCGCGTCCGCGACAGTCTTCAAGCGCTGGAGCGTCAGGCCGCGGCCGTCTCGGACCCCGCCAAAGATTCTGCCGTCTCCGCTGCCGGCGCCTGCGCCGACTTGCCAGCCAGCGGCGTTGTGCTGTACATCACCAGCCTGACGGTGATCCGGCCGACATTCGAGGCCTGCCAGGCCGTCCGCCGCATCCTGCACACTCACCGGGTCCAGTTCGAGGAGCGCAACCTGCTGTTCAACCGGGCCTGGCACGCTGCCTGCTCGCTGCGCCCGCCGCCGCTGCTGTTTATCGACGGCGCTTTGATCGGCGGCCGACTCGAAGTTGAGCGACTCAATGAGTCCGGCCAGCTGGCCCGACTGCTGGCTGAGCAGCCCCGGCTACCCGCCGGACGGCCGGCCGTCGGCCCTTCCGCCTGCGCCGGCTGCGGCGGCCTTCGTCACGTGATCTGCCCGGCCTGCCGCGGCTCCCGGCGTCAGCGGGTGGCGGCGGCGACGGCGTCGGCTGCTGCTGCTGCTGCTTCGCCGGCCGATTTTCGACTGCGCTGCACCGCCTGCGAAGCCACCGGGATGGCCGCCTGTCCGCTGTGCTCAAGCTCAGCCGGGAGTCGCGCCGCCGCCTCTGCCGCCGCTTCGTCCCTGTCGGCGCCGGCGTCGCTTCGCGGAGCTCGCCGGCTGTCGTCTTGCGGGGCTGGCGGCGCGGCCCGAGTTCGAGTAATTCCGGCCGGGCTTGACTGACTCGAAAGACCAAAACTAATTAGTTTGTGTGTTAGTAGTAACTGAGTCTGCAATCCTTTTGTCATGAAAGTTTGCTCATCACTGGCAAGTTGTTGTTTCCTTAAGGGCTAAGTAGAAAAACTGTACTCAGGGAAAATTACTTTCTTGAGTAATTTAGAGTTTCATTAATCAGTCGATTAATAGATCCGTGAATTGTTTAGATAGATAGATGATAGATAGATAGATAGATAGATAGATAGATAGATAGATTGATTGGTTGATTGATTGATTGATTGGTTGATTGATTGATTGGTTGATTGATTGATTGATTGATTGATGATAGATAGATACATAGATAGATAGATAGATATTTTCCTACCTGAGGTAAGCGAAGCATTACAGAAAAAGTTTCTCTTTGTTCTGTTAGCTATCCGGCAGTCTTGCTTCTGAGTTTATCCTTGTTAAAAATATTTGCGACCCACAACTCTGCACAGCCGTGCTGGTTTTGTGTCACGATGGCGATAGTGTGCCAACTCAGCTGTTTGTCAGTCACTCTGGTTTCTTCTACCCACTAATATCCAGCACTTTAATCACTGGCAATATTTTAACAACTATAGATTTTTATTAAATCACTTTGCAATTTATTCCGAGCACTACCAACAGTTCACATCATATGTTTTATTGATGGCGATATTAATCACATTTTTATCTGGTTCGAAGGTGTTCATATACCTTTTTTGTTGTTTATTTATATCTTGCCGCCAACATTCCTCGCTGCGCGATTGGTTTTGCAATCTTGTCTTCAAAGATGTTTATAAATTATAAACTTTTTACTGACTCAGCAAAAAACATTCCATTTGCATTTAATTGTTGTTAAACTACGTTAACGATATATTAATATGTCTATATCTATATATCTGTGCTTGCAAGTGTATGTATTAGAAACCGTTTTTATTTTGGCATTATATATTAATCTAAAGTCTACACGGCAAAAGCAGCAACCACTCTGTTGGGTTGTTTTTTTGCCTCTTAAAGATATTTATTATGTATTGCATAAACACTCAAGATTAAAACACCAAAGTTGCTTCCACGCGTTTATCAACTGTTTAAAAATCTCACTGTAATCCAAATATACTAATACTATACTAATTGTCATTTATTGTTCCTGAAGTATTAACGTCTTCATTAATTTTCCTACGAGCGATTTTGGCGGTAGGCCACTCATGCCCTCCTTCCCCCAATGTACGCAGGTCACTCTGGCCCCCTTCCCCCCAATGTACTCAGGCCACTCAGGCCAACCCCTTCCCCTAATGTACGCAGGCCACTCAAGCCAACCCCTTCCCCAATGTACGCAGGCTACTCAGGCCAACCCCTTCCCCAATGTACGCAGGCTACTCAGGCCAACCCCTTCCCAATGTACGCAGGCCACTTAGGCCAACCCCTTCCCAAATGTACGCAGGCCACTCCGCTCCCCTTCCCCCCAATGTACGTAGGCCACTAGCCATTCATTTTCCTCTACCGCTTTGTGCAAGTATCCATTCTATCTTAACAAGCTCTTATTCATTATCCATCTCCAAATCAACACCTTGCTTAATTAATGCATCTGTAAAACTACAGCAGACAGATCGCATTGGCGATACTGCAGCAGGCTGGCAGATCTGCTTGCTCAGAAGCGTCTGAAAGCAGAAATAACAAAAGGAGACAAAGCAGGATGGCCGCCACAGCTGGTGCTAGCTCGGCTGGCTGCCGCTCGCTGGTCCTGGCGCCTCCGAGTGGCTCCGTCCAACTGTTAGTTGGCGGCCGGCGCTACGTGGCACCAATCGATCAGCTGCGCCGCGCCAGTCCCGTATTTGCCCGGATGCTCAGCCCGGACTGGCGGCAGCTGGGCACCAGACTAACCAGACGGTCGCAGTTTCTGGTGCTTCACGAGACTCCCGACTTTGGCCCGTTTCTGACCGCGTGTCTGCTGGCCGATGACTGCGCCAGGGTGGCGGAGATGCTGCCTGCGGACAGCTGGCCTCTGCTGGCCGGAGTGCTGCTGCTGGCCGACAAATACTTGGCCGATAGTGTCCGGCTGGCCTGCGAGACTGTGCTGTGCGATCGGCTGCTGAATTGGAAAGAGGGCGACAACAACGGCGAAGATTCCTCGCCGTGGTGGCTGGCAGAGTTCGCCGACCTGCGCTGGCTTCGGCTTGGCCGCGCCTGCTCCATCTGCCTGCGCCTGGCGGCCGGCCACCTGCCCAGCCTGCTGCTGCTGTCCGAATCTGACTGTCTGCCGGGCGGCCGGGCCTTCTTAGCCAGCCTGCAGGCTGGTGAGTTCGCCCAGCTGTTGGCCGCCAGCCCGACGGCTGAGGCGGCTGCCGACGCGCTGATCGCCGCCTGCGAGTTCGGCTGGCCAGCCGTGGACTCGGATGAAAGTGTCCGGGCCTGTCTGGCCGGTTTGCTGTCCCGCGGCCATCGGCCGGCCGAGTTGCTCCTATTGCTGTCCGGCTGTCAAATTCGCCGCCTGCGTCAGCTGCGCCCGAACCCAGTCGATGCCGAATGGCTATCGGCCGTCGAGTCGGTAACCGCGGAGAGTCGCGGCTGGTTCCGCCTGCGGCTGGTGGCGCGGCCGGGCGGGGCTGGCCGAATGACTCACGACTCGCGCCTATTCTATACGGCTGTGGCCGGGCCCGCCGACTCGCCGACCCTGTCGGTCAGGTTTCATTTCCTGCCGGCCGCCAGCGGCTGCACGCTCTGGGCCGCTCCAGTCGAACCGGACAGCGGCCGACCCGTCGACCTGCACCGGCTGACCGCGCCGCCAGTCGCCGAGGCCGACGTTGGGCTTCGCCAGCTGGACTACGGCTGCTGGAGCCACGAAGGAACTGTCAGCGTGCTGCCCGGATACGGCGAGGTGTCGGCGCCGATGGCGGACAGCGACATCGGCGGATGCGGGCAGGCCTGGATGCTGGTCTGTCTGGAGCCGAGCTCTTAAGGAATGATGTCAGTTGGGGATGATGTCAGTTGGGGATGATGTCAGTTGGGGATGATGTCAGTTGGGGATGATGTCGGTTGGGGATGATGTCAGTTGGGGATGATGTCGGTTGGGGATGATGTCAGTTGGGGATGATGTCAGTTGGGGATGATGTCGGTTGGGGATGATGTCAATTAGGGATGATGTCAATTAGGGATGATGTCAATTAGGGATGATGTCAATTAGAGATGATGTCAATTAGGGATGATGTCAATTAGGGATGATGTCAATTAGGGATGATGTCAATTAGGGATGATGTCAATTAGGGATGATGTCAATTAGAGATGATGTCAATTAGGGATGATGTCAATTAGGGATGATGTCAATTAGGGATGATGTCAATTAGGGATGATGTCAATTAGGGATGATGTCAATTAGAGATGATGTCAATTAGGGATGATGTCAATTAGGGATGATGTCAATTAGGGATGATGTCAATTAGAGATGATGTCAATTAGGGATGATGTCAATTAGGGATGATGTCAATTAGAGATGATGTCAATTAGGGATGATGTCAATTAGAGATGATGTCAGTTGAGGATGTCAAAAAATCAAAGTTCAAACTTGATTCGTAGACACGTATCTTGTATTGTGTTGTATTTTGCTTTGAAATCTTGCAGTTTTGAAATCGATTCTGCTGCTTTTAAAGAAACCTTGTACGAGTAAAACGTGCTGCATCAGAATTCAGGTTAATTAATACTGGTTTGTAATGCATTATTTAGTCAATCTTTTTACTTTTGCACATTTTTTCTCTTTTTCATAGCACAATAATTTTCGAGTCTGAAAGCTTGTAAACTTTTTAGTTGATTTTTGAGTGCTATTAAAGACTATAGATAGAATTCATTGCTTTGATATTTTCACGCAATACTATTGATGATTTTACAATGTACAGCACAGGAAGAATTTCAAACGAAGTTCTGTTTAAAATTTTGCATTTTTAATTTTATCACAAAATGCGCCGCATTTTTGCGCCGCGTACCGCCCGCATGCTAGCAGTTATTTATTATGGCTTTTTGCAGCCCATTTGGGCCTGCGCGCATTCAATTTGATCCAAGATAGGTTTGCTAATGTAATGGAGCTTTTAATGGAGCTTCTACCAGCAGTTTTCAGTCGCTTTCCCAGAGCTCTGCGCCGATAGCCGAAATCTGATAACCAACTGGAACTGTTTCTTGATCAACTTCTGTTGCATTTCTGCATCGTCAACAAAGGGTTCGTCTCAACTGCCTCGAGTAGCAGTTGGACCTGAGGCTCTTGAGCAACTTGCCTTGGCGATCCCGCGATTGCCACCCTTTCGCAGACAATCTCTGCCGGCATTGGTTTCAACGCGCTGATGGATGCTGTAAACCATCTTTTCCTTTACATTCAGCAATCTTGCAATGTCCTTTGGGTGTTCACCTCTGTCGAGTGCTTCGATCACAAGCCAATGGTTCGACAGCCTAGCATATGGTCCACAATTGGTGGGGCTGCAATCTTGCTCCTCCGCAGCAGTTGCAAATGAAGCTTGTGGACCAAATTGATGCTTGTTGGACCAAATTAAATGCCGCTGTGCCAGCCTTGCTACCATAGACAAAAGCTTCATTACAGTGGCGAACGTATCTTGGATTGAATTCAATGCGCGTGGGCCCAAATGGGCTGCAAAATGCTATACTAAGCTTCAATTCTCGAGTTAAATCAAAATTGAACTGACTTTCTGATAGATCCGATTTTGTCAACTTCAGTTTTGTTTTTCGTAACAGTTTATCAATGCTTCCTACTTTACATGTAGCTCGTACTTCGCTGCGTTTGTCATAGTTGATTCAGATCTTTTTATTCAATAAATTCTTTGTTAACATACCCATGCTAACCATATATAGTCAAATTACAGTTGTCAAATTTTCTTCTGGTGGTGTCGGATAAGTCCTTTTTAAATTACTCTGAGAATTGTAAAAATAACTCCAGTGTGCCTTAAAATATTGCTTGGAATTTTTTTACTCAAAGTTTAGTAAAAAAAGACTGTTAGGTGCTTGAGACTTACAGTGAGCTGTTCCAACGTAGAGACTGGTCTATCTAACAGAACAGGAGACAGGTCTATCTAACAGAAGACGGGTCTATCTAACAGGAGACTGGTCTATCTAACAGGAGACTGGTCTATCTAACAGAGGACGGGTCTATCTAACAGGAGACTGGTCTATCTAACAGGAGACTGGTCTATCTAACAGGAGACTGATCTATCTAACAGGAGACGGGTCTATCTAACAGAACAGGAGACAGGTCTATCTAACAGAAGACGGGTCTATCTAACAGGAGACTGGTCTATCTAACAGGAGACTGGTCTATCTAACAGAGGACGGGTCTATCTAACAGGAGACGGGTCTATCTAACACGAGACTGGTCTATCTAGCAGGATACGGGTCTAACAGGAGACTGGTCTATCTAACAGGATACGGGTCTAACAGGAGACTGGTCTATCTAACAGGATACGGGTCTAACAGGAGACTGGTCTATCTAACAGAAGACGGGTCTATCTAACAGGAGACTGGTCTATCTAACAGGAGACTGGTCTATCTAACAGAGGACGGGTCTATCTAACAGGAGACTGGTCTATCTAACAGGAGACTGGTCTATCTAACAGGAGACTGGTCTATCTAACAGGAGACTGGTCTATCTAACAGGAGACGGGTCTATCTAACACGAGACTGGTCTATCTAGCAGGATACGGGTCTAACAGGAGACTGGTCTATCTAACAGGATACGGGTCTAACAGGAGACTGGTCTATCTAACAGGATACGGGTCTAACAGGAGACTGGTCTATCTAACAGGATACGGGTCTAACAGGAGACTGGTCTATCTAACAGGATACGGGTCTAACAGGAGACTGGTCTATCTAACAGGAGACTGGTCTATCTAACAGGAGACTGGTCTATCTAGCAGGATACGGGTCTAACAGGAGACTGGTCTATCTAACAGGATACGGGTCTAACAGGAGACTGGTCTATCTAACAGGATACGGGTCTAACAGGAGACTGGTCTATCTAACAGGAGACTGGTCTATCTAACAGGAGACTGGTCTATCTAACAGGAGACGGGTCTAACAGGAGACTGGTCTATCTAACAGGATACGGGTCTAACGGGAGACTGGTCTATCTAACAGGAGACTGGTCTAACAGGAGACAGGTCTATCTAACAGAAGACGGGTCTATCTAACAGGAGACTGGTCTATCTAACAGGAGACTGGTCTATCTAACAGAGGACGGGTCTATCTAACAGGAGACTGGTCTATCTAACAGGAGACGGGTCTAACAGGAGACTGGTCTATCTAACAGGAGACTGGTCTAACAGGAGACAGGTCTATCTAACAGAAGACGGGTCTATCTAACAGGAGACTGGTCTATCTAACAGGAGACTGGTCTATCTAACAGAGGACGGGTCTATCTAACAGGAGACTGGTCTATCTAACAGGAGACTGGTCTATCTAACAGGAGACTGATCTATCTAACAGGAGACGGGTCTATCTAACACGAGACTGGTCTATCTAGCAGGATACGGGTCTAACAGGAGACTGGTCTATCTAACAGGATACGGGTCTAACAGGAGACTGGTCTATCTAACAGGATACGGGTCTAACAGGAGACTGGTCTATCTAGCAGGATACGGGTCTAACAGGAGACTGGTCTATCTAACAGGATACGGGTCTAACAGGAGACTGGTCTATCTAACAGGATACGGGTCTAACAGGAGACTGGTCTATCTAACAGGAGACTGGTCTATCTAACAGGAGACTGGTCTATCTAGCAGGATACGGGTCTAACAGGAGACTGGTCTATCTAACAGGATACGGGTCTAACAGGAGACTGGTCTATCTAACAGGATACGGGTCTAACAGGAGACTGGTCTATCTAACAGGATACGGGTCTAACAGGAGACTGGTCTATCTAACAGGAGACTGGTCTATCTAACAGGAGACTGGTCTATCTAACAGGAGACGGGTCTAACAGGAGACTGGTCTATCTAACAGGATACGGGTCTAACGGGAGACTGGTCTATCTAACAGAGGACGGGTCTATCTAACAGGAGACGGGTCTATCTAACAGGAGACTGGTCTATCTAACAGAGGAAGAGTCTATCTAACAGGAGACGGGTCTAACAGGAGACTGGTCTATCTAACAGGAGACTGGTCTATCTAACAGGAGACGGGTCTAACAGGAGACTGGTCTATCTAACAGGAGACTGGTCTATCTAACAGGAGACTGGTCTATCTAACAGGAGATGGGTCTATCTAACAGGAGACTGGTCTATCTAACAGAGGAAGAGTCTATCTAACAGGAGACGGGTCTAACAGGAGACTGGTCTATCTAACAGGAGACTGGTCTATCTAACAGGAGACGGGTCTAACAGGAGACTGGTCTATCTAACAGGAGACTGGTCTATCTAACAGGAGACTGGTCTATCTAACAGGAGATGGGTCTATCTAACAGGAGACTGGTCTATCTAACAGAGGAAGAGTCTATCTAACAGGAGATGGGTCTATCTAACAGGAGACTGGTCTATCTAACAGAGGAAGAGTCTATCTAACAGGAGACTGGTCTATCTAACAGGAGACGGGTCTATCTAACATGAAAATGGTTCATCTAACAGGAAACTGCTCTTCATAAGGTAAATACAGGTCATGTATTACCTTCAAAAGCTGGGCAATATAAATATCCAATATACTAAAAATAGCAATCTAAATCTACACAAAGGATATAGCAGACTTATTAGTAACACTGGCTTAATTAATGATACCAGCAGTCGAAGTTCCCTTGTTAAGTATTGACTTGAATGAAAAAGTGTTTATTAAATTATTAAAAGGGCAATGATAGTAGCACTGGCTAAGCTGGCAACGGTAGTTAATAGAAAGCCGAAGACAATAAGTGGAAAAGCCAAAACAGAAAAAATGAGTTGGAAAATGCGAACTGGCTGAGTTCGAAATTGACTTCTAAGAAAGCTAGAGTTAGTCAGAAACCTATAGCAGTATTCATGTAGGAAATGTTATTGAAGAACTTGAAAATTCAGCCAATACTTGGCTAGCCAGTTGGGTTCAGTTCAGTTGCATGTTGGAAGCCTATTCAGATTCAGAGAAAAAGTACAAACATAAGCAGCTCATATTACTTATAGTAGAAACACGAAGAACAAGTGAATTTAAAATCAAACGCAGAAACAACTCAGACAAATCAGTTTAAAAATAGCATCGATACATAGATTAGTTCTTATTGAACTTTCATCCAACTTCCTCCCAGTCCTACGGTTTAGTACTGTAAAAAATTCGTTACATGCATTACTATTTTACTTCCCAACAGAGTTACTAAATTAGAATAGTTAAGATTTAGTATATTTGGATTAACTTGGCTGAATCACGATGAAAAGTCGACAAACAAGTTTTAATTTTAATTATTATTAAAATGTATTTTCATTACTTTTAATTTAACTCAAGTGATTGCCAAGGTCACTCTCCTTAACTCGGGTGAATCCCAAGGACACTCCTTAACTAGGGTGAATCCCAAAGTCACTCTCCTTAACTCGGGTGAATCCCAAGGTCACTCTCCTTAAGGCGGGCGATTCCCAAGGACACTCCCCTAAACGCTTATGGACAGAATTGGGCCAGTCAACGCTACATCACCAGTCAAGCAGTCAGCAGTCCGCTCTCGTCAACAACTGTCGACGCAGACGGCATCTGGCTGTCGGACTCTGTGCTAAGCTTCGGCGAGGTGCCCAACGATCGATTGCGAATCTTGGCGGTAGCGCCACCGTTGTCGTTGCCGTGCAGACTGTGATCGTGCGGCATCCAGCTTGAGCCGCGTAGGTCCGGGCGCTTGTTGTTGCAGCACCAGCGCTGGTACAGGCGGCGCAGCACCTCGGCTGTGATCACCTTGTCGGAGCCTTCGCTAAGCATCAGGACTAGAAAGACTCCGTCGTGACGTAGAAACTTCTCAATGAACGATTTGATGGACAGCTTGTCAACTAGGCGCGACTCCGCGTCCGAGCTATCCAGCGCCGATAAGTACAGAAGGCACTTGACAAAGCTCACCCGACTGCGCGTGAACAGCAACCGGCAGGTCCAGCGGGCAATGCTCAACACCGTGACAACGCCGAGCGACACAAACCAGAAGAATAGCAAAATGTACACCTTCTCGTTGATGATGTTCACTGGTAGGGTGCACTGGCCAACGTAAGCGTTCGTGGTGCCGGGGTCAATGGAGGTGGTCAAATAGCAGAGCGTGTGCAGCGGAAACAGCATCGTGTGCTTCCAGCCGCGCCCATGGTTCAGATTCTGCACTATAGTCCAGCCAAACGTGAATATGCCGCGCCGCCAGAAGCCCAGAAAGACAGCCATGAAGAATAGCTGGCCAACTACATTGGCCAGACAAAGGAGCTTCACGAGTACGTACAGTATGGTGAGCATGGTTCCCGTTCGCTTGCTCGGCACTAGCAAACTGCACCGGTTGTACAGAGTGGCTTTCAATTGTTGCAGTCGGCCATGACGATACTCGCGATTGTACATTAGCAACCGTTCAATGACATCGGCTATGCGGTCGGCCTGCTGGCGAAACTCATTGGCGCTGCTAGTTCTAGCTTCGGCTGCTAAGCTAATCAGCGAATAGATGTCGGAGCCAAATTTCCGGCTGCAAATCAGTTGCCAGATGAGCTTGGGCAGGTAGGTTATCACGCATTGGGCTAGCAGAGCATATGGGACCCATTGATAGTACGTGAGGAGCTGGTTAGAGATAGTCTCGGTCCAGTATTCTTCCTGCTTTTCAACATCCTTCCTGTATCCAGTTAACCTGATGGCTGCGTCCTTTGAATAGGCGTAAGTGCCATAAGCCCAGCAGTAGCTCTGCGCGAAGTCCAAAAATCCACTAGGATGGTGCTGCGGATTTCCGGAGAAAACGCAATGCATTGGATTGCCAATGTACTCCTTGCCGAAGACTACTAAGCTGCAGAGCAGAAGAAGCATAGGCGTCCAGATAAAATGCATCCGATCGCACGCATCCTCTGCGCCGGGTTTGGTTGATTCTTTAATGCCTTTGATGAAGTTGACTAGGGTGCTCATTCTTTGATTGAAGCTTTTGTCGAATGATTTTCTTGTCTATTACTACGGGTATACTATAGAACGTTTGGCTTCGCTTAGTTGTAACAAAAACGAAGTGAAGAGACTAGACTTATTATATAGCAAAAGCTCCTCCCCTTCCACGAAGTCAAAGGATTTTCATTTACCCCCTGCCCCACCACCCACCGCCCACAGACTTATTTGTAATTAAGACCAATAAAACTGGTCACGTGACCAATGTATACGTACATACCGCCTTCACTTTGGGTGGGGCGGCCATGGGCACGGGGCCACAGCGAATACCCCCTTACGCATAGTATTTCGTGCCCACTAATGCCATGGTGTGTTGAAGATAAGATAAAAATAAAAGTACCATCAAGATAAAGAAAGAATCTTGTCTTATCTAAACTAACTCTGCACAGCACAACTTTGATTCCCCGCATTGATATCGATATTCTGACGGCCAAGGCCAAGTACATGTGTGATGCATATCTCGCAGTTAACTCTTCAATCGAAATTGAAGTAAAACAAAATATGACCTTCCAAAAGCTTAACCCCACTGGGTTGCTAAGTCAGGAGACAAGATCGAAATAAAAATTCTGGACATTTACGAGTATACACTCAGCAACATTTAAAACGCAACATTCTAACTAGAAGAAAAATCAACTCACTCAGAAGAGTCAAAGCGCATAGTCTATGGTTCAAATCGAGCTTCAGAAACGCGTGTAGCTTCCTCTCGCAAGTAACAGGGCGATGACTATGGACTGTTTTCAGATAGAGTGATCCAGCTGAGAGAATGGTTCAACTGATGACAGACGCGGAAAGATGGCGAGCAGTCGGAATGTTGAAAGCAGGTTGTACTCTTCGAACAACAGCTGTTGTACTGCGAAGTTGGTGAAGCACCGTACCTTTTCTCGCGTGAGCCACGCTTCCAGTGGCTCTGCTCTTCTGTAGCAGACGTAAAACTGTTGAAGGCGACCTCCCGAAGTGGTTCGCAACTGTTCGAAGAGTACAACCTGCTTTCAACATTCCGACTGCTCGCCATCTTTCCGCGTCTGTCATCAGTTGAACCATTCTCTCAGCTGGATCACTCTATCTGAAAACAGTCCATAGTCATCGCCCTGTTACTTGCGAGAGGAAGCTACACGCGTTTCTGAAGCTCGATTTGAACCATAGACTATGCGCTTTGACTCTTCTGAGTGAGTTGATTTTTCTTCTAGTTAGAATGTTGCGTTTTAAATGTTGCTGAGTGTATAATACGTCGAAATTACTCCAATGAATGTTAGAAATGGTTATGCGATACATAAGAGCAACTATATACAACACTCAAAATTTTTTAAATGCAACATTTTTGCTTCGAGTTTTTCTATTTTGTTTATTTGTACATGTAGCTTGTTGTTGCCAGTCGTTCTTTTAGTGGTAGTCTTCTGAAGCGACCCCAGTTCAGAGTTAAGAGTTAGTGTATAAGAATCTAAACATAAGAATCTAAAAAGTATGCAACGAACTCACACCATGGATGAATAATAAATATAACTGGATCGCCAGAAGCTCGATTTTTTTGGTCCTTGCCATAGACAAGCACCAGCATCACAAAAAGCTCAGAATGCCGTACTTTCACACATAGACAAATAGCCGCTGCAGAAGCTGCAAACCTTTATTTATAAGTATTCTATTTTATGTACAACACATGCTCGCAATATATGCAGGGTGAAAGTACGGCATTCTGATCTTCTTGTGATGCTGGTGCTTGTCTATGGCTAGGACCAAAAAAATCGAGCTTCTGGCGATCCAGTTAAATTATTCATCCATGACTCACACGTGCATGTAGATAGCTAGTATCGCTTTTGACGCTCTAGATAAGACTTTAGACATTCAAAATAAGACTGCATAGGATCGCAAGCAAGGCCAGGCTAGCCACGGCCAGAGCATGCCCAGTCTTGGCTGCAGGAATGGCTTGGCCATAGACTAAAAAATGGAATATCAAAATGAGAATAAGACGCTCAATATGAGACTGAGTGTGAAAGCCTTCAGATATCGCTCTAACCCTCTGACCCTCAGCCAGCTCTCCTTCTTCACCCCTTGGGTTGCATCTGACCCCTTGGATTTCACTGTGATGGCACCATCGATTCCTGCAGCAGACCGTCAGAAATTGCCTAATTTCTCCTTAGCTGTTTGTATCTTGTATGGTGACTGCCAAAAAGCAAATAAATTACGTTCACTCCCGGTCTCATATTGAGCGTCTTATTCTCATTTTGATATTCCATTTTTTAGTCTATGGCCAAGCCATCCCTGCAGCCAAGACTGGGCTTGCTCTGGCCGTGGCTAGCCTGGCCTTGCTTGCGATCCTATGCAGTCTTATTTTGAATGTCTAAAGTCTTATCTAGAGCGTCAAAAGCGATAACAGTTTGGCCTGCATACAGGTACTGCATACAGTATATATGTACGTGCGAACCTTTGAATTTAGAATTGCAGCATTGCTATTACTTTTCACGCAGCTGAGGAACTTTCATCTGTTTGAGGCAATGCCAACTGGCAATTTCTAGGAATCTACATGAAGCTGCAGTATCCACACGCAGAATTTTTTAGAGTCAATGGCCGCATTGGCCGACAGGATTAAAGCTTTAGGGCCCGTTCTATAAAGCCATCGTAAGATAAGATCGTTCTTAGCTCCTATATCTCCGCCGTGTAAAAGTTCCGACGTACATCGTACGATCGAACTTAAGCTACGACAGCTTTATAGTACGACCCCTTATAGTATTTAGAAGATTTGGGCAATACATTTTAATTTTAGAATCTTCGGTTATTAATTCCTGTGATAGGGCATCTTTCAAGATTTAAAAGGAAAAACCAACGGTGTGTAACATCGAGCTTTAAGACGTTGTCTGAAATACTGATTCTTAAATTTCGTTATTTTTTGTTATAACTTATAAACATTTCAAAACAGTAAAATGATGGCTTTCCTAGCCACAGAGAAATACACAATACACAGAGAAAGAGAACTTAGCCAAAAGCTAGAGAATCAGCAACATATTAAACTCTACAAAAACGCCTATCTCTACAAAAAAATCTGCAGGCCCGACCTTTCAGACTACTTTCCATGCACATTTAGAAACAAAAAATTCTTAACAACCCTCCTAAAACTGAAATGCGAGATTACACCCAACTTTTTTTCTCAAGAACCATGTAAAATGTGTGGAGCGCGAAATGTTTCTGATATTCTACACTTGACCGAATGTCCACAAACTGAAGAGATCAGGAAAAAATAATTCTGTCAATACCTCTTAAATGGCAATCAAATATACACAAGATAGGATATGCTGCAAATGAAAAAAGAGTCAGAAAAGAACTCACTGGTGTAGCTAAAATATATGAAGTCATGAATAGCTAAAACAGTTAAACAAACTGAATCAGATACATTAGCAGTGTAACAAATCCGCTTTTCAGTTATTTATTCATTTACTGTCTTTTTTAATCTCCTATTTAAATCGTCGTTATTCGTTAAACGTAAAGTTCGTTCGAAGTATGTTTATGTTCGTTTTTCACGCTTTGAAATATCACGCGCTTTCAAAAATACTTCATCTTCTTACAAAAAAAACTCTAGACGCTCTTTCAAATACCTTACTTTTACAAATATCGTAACCCGCATCGTAACTCGTGTAAAAATTTAACCTTTTGAACAAATACAAAATACATCGGATAATACTGGCAAAACAGGCTCCTTAAGCCTGAGCCAAATTTACTACTTACTACTTACTCCTCAGACCGGGCCGCGGGCCCGCCGCAGGTTTCAAATTATATCAGCTTCATGATTATGATTAATCAGCTACGGATCGAGTAGCCTAAGCCCTAAAGTGTAAAGTTTAAAATCTCTAAGATTTAGTCTTTCGAATTTCAGTGCTTTTACAGTAAATCGAGTTGCGTCTTAAACTTAAGTTAAACTTTAGCGTTTAAGTCACGAGTCAGGGGCTCTCTAACCTCTCTGGCTCTGTTGAGTGTTGATAATTATTGTAGGCCTAGCTTATTCATCTCAATCATGTGTATAGGACTATAGTGCCATGCCCTGCACTCAGTTTACTTCATGCCCAGATGCTAGCTAGGCCTATTTTTAAACTCAAATTTTAGTAGCCTTTTCAATTCTGGATTCCTATGCACTTTATAAAACAGAATCTAAAATGGTAAAATGCTGGGATAGGCCCTACCATCAATTATCTTTTTTAATTATTGTTTTTTTTTCAGTGGCCTGCCTGCTGGCTGGTTGGGACAAAATTACCACTGGCACTCACCACCTAGGTGGTAGCCCCCCAATTGTTTTCATTGGACACAGTAGCAGACAAACTGTCCACAGGGACCACAGTGGTCCACTAGCATGGACCTCTGGTTGACAAACTGACAGCAGTCAAAATGGCCTGCAGCCATATACACTCTAGTACTTAGCAACTATACTAGGCAGGCTAGGGGCCTATGCTATAGTTATAGTCTTATGGATTCGTGCATTAGGCCTACCAAGATGGCTACCAACAAAGATGGCCATAGCTCTAATCTAAATATCTAATTATATTTCAAGAAGCATTTCTTTTCTTATTAGTAGTAGGCCTAATTTATATTAGGTATAGATCTTTAAGTCTTGGAGAGATAGATGCTTTGATAGGCCTATAATAGAATTATATTACATTAAAAATATTCCTTTTGGCTTTAGCTTAATTATTGTAGCTGGGTGCTAACCAATGCTACACAAATTCTGCGAAAGCAAATTCGTGACAATCTAGTCAAATTCAGGGACAATGAAGGAAAAACAATTGTGTATAATCTTATTAATTCTTATTATTACATGTATTGGTCCAATTCATATTGCTTCCCTTTTTAATAATTTTGTTTTATACATTATTTATCTTGTGCTTTTCAAATATTCAAATATTCAAATATGCTTTCTAAGAAAATTCATTCATTCTCAATCTTGAAGATATGTGATGTCCAATTTATTTTAAAGGTCATATTGGCTTTGGTATAAAAATCATTGCAACTCTTTTGCAATGAAAACAAATTCTAAAATGTAAAAAGAGTACAAAAGGACCTTAATTTTGTTCAGCTTCAGAAGGTTTAAAATAGAAGGTTCATAAAAAGGTTATAGTAAAATTGTAAACTTTAAAAGGTAAAATTGT
>NIVC01001296.1:0-157318 GCA_002269645.1 Macrostomum lignano | reverse complement strand
ATCTGGTGGCTGCTCGATGGCAGCTTGCAGGTCGACCGCATACTTAAACTGTGGGTCACAGACTTGACAGCACCAGTCAAAAGATGTCTGCCCTCTTAGATACTGATAATCACAAGCAATTATATGATGTTGTCCTTTTAAACAGATGCAATGCACACATAGGCGACATACATCACATTGTAGGCCATGCTGCCTATTCCAAACTGCTTGTTTGCACAAGGACATACATGTACATGTAGTGTGGCCATTTTTGCTTGATGCATCCACTGTATGGCTGTTTATAGCCACTCTTATAAGGCCAATTTAGTGGCTAGGGTCTTAAGGAACCTCTGCCACAGAAATAGAAATAATGTATACACACAGCAGTAGTATCAATATCTCATACTTAAGTTTATGATGTGTATGTGCTGTTAACAAAGGCAATCAATAAATCACTCAATCCAATCCACCACCAAAAGATTCTTGGCTATATCTTAGCATACAGCGCACCTAGCATTTCTGGCAATTACTTTACAGTATATACCAAACTTGACTGTACAAGTGCATTATATAGAATTTTTGGGGTAGATGAATTGATTGCTCATTAGGGCAGAGAGTGTACAATTGTACACAAGTATTTATTATTGAATTGACAATCTGCATATAGCTACACTTGTACTTAAGATAATAATTGTTTTGACTTCATTGTGTTGGGGTAAAACATTTAGTATATTTGGATATATAAAACTTGTTGCCGAATTTGCTTTCGCCAAATTTGTCCATGTTAAATTTCTGTTGTCGAATTTGTTTGTTGCCAAATTTGCATGCATCCTTGTAGCTTGACCTATCTATCTAGATATTTATTCATTAAAAAAGCAAGTAGGGCCTAGCCTAGCCTTAGCATAAAATAAATATATTTTGCATATTTACCTAATTTTTATAGCATTACCACTAGGCATTAGCAATGGTTTCTTGATAAATTGATAGAAATAGATTTGATGACCTATCTATCTAGATATTTATTCATTACAAAAGCAAGTAGCCTCGCCTTAGCATAAAATAAATATATTTTGCATATTTATCTCATTTTATATAGCATTACCACTAGGCATTAGCAATAGTTTCTTGATAAATTGATAGAAATAGATTTGATAGATGTAATAATACGGAAAAATTGGTGCAAGCATTAAAAAGATTACAGTTATAAATTTATGAACATTTATGAATGTGATTAAATAAATATAATATTAATAATTAATATAATAATAGCTTTTAAGTTGCTAATTAATGGTAAAAAAATAGATATAATAGAGATTCAATGTTGTGGCTATCTTGGTCTTATACCTATAGATCATAGGCAATCTTTTGAATAAAGATCATTTCTAAATATATTAGTTTTTGTAAATGATTACCATTAAATCTTTTTTCTATTTTGTTCAAACTAAAGAAACCACAATTTTTTATAAATTAAAAAGTTATTTAAACAAAAATGCAATCAGCCTATAGTGTATATATTTAGTTTTGCAAGGCAATCTTTTAAATGGAACTTTTACATGCAAATGATTGTGTTCCAAAACTACAAACTAAAAAATAACATTTTATCATTATTCTAGCAAACAATTAGTATTCCACAAATGTAAGCACTATCTTTTGTTAATCATTTGTACATATTAGTAGCATTAAAATGATCATCTTCCAAAATTAAGGGAAGAGTGCCACAATACATATTTTGCTTTATAACCCCTTTCAATCATCTTTTTTGAACCATTTTCTTTGTACTATATATAAAGTAGAAAGGGAGGCCTTTTAAGTGAGATGCTATAGTTTTGGAACACAATCATTTGAAGCCAATTTTTGTATTTAAATGATTGTCTTCTAAAGCTGAAACAGTATACAAGATGTTTATTTATAAAAAAGATATATGGTTCTGTGACTATTTGAAATTAGCAAAATTGACCAGAAGTGCTATAGTTGTGGAAGATAATAATTTTAATGCAGTTTTCATATTTAAATGATTCTTATCTAAAATAGATATAATATACAAGGTGCTAGAATATACAAGTGCTAGGATCATTTGTTCCATGAAGTCAAAATTTTATATATCTAGAAATAGTTTATTATATTGCTTTAAGAGCTTCCAAGCTTTATTTTTTATTCAAAACATTTTTAAAGTGATTGTCACTTCACTTAGTGACTGTCATCCAAAAGATTGCTGAAAGATCTTATCTAGGATTTTCTTATCTAGAGAATTTTTGTTTAACATAGTTCATATATCTTATATTATATATACAAATTTACTATTTTCTATATACAATATGCATGTATAACCCTTTGATTTATACTAGCTATGCAATTTTTTTACCAAAATATTACTTACCTAGGCATATGAAAAAATGTAAGCAAAAATGAATGTAAATTTGTATAGGCCTAAATGACATTGAGTAATTATAATTGTATAAAGCTAAGGCTAAATGCCTCATTATCTAATTAGTGCAACATCTATTTTCCAGGCAGGCATTTTTGTAACTTAACTTGGCTGAGCCCCTCGCTAGCCAATTAGATTAGTTAGCTTGGCAGGGTGTTATATATACTATTCTTCTAATTACTAAAGTAGGTCTATTATAAACAAGAAAACTAAGTGGCAAGTAGATAAAAATTATAACTTGATAGGGGTTAGATATGATCATTATAATTATGATTTCTTTAAACTTTCTTTTCATTTCAAATATAACTTTTCTATTTGGTCTATAAAAATCAAACATTAATACAAATTTGTATGATAGTAATAGTTTATATTTAATAGCATTAAATATAATAATAACATTTTATTTAGACCAATATATAACATAATGAATAATAGTTACTTTTTTATTTGTAATTTTCCTTATTGATCCTATAAATTCATTGCAAGTTGTATTAATAGTAGAATTTTTGTTGCCTTCTTGTTTTAAATGCCTTAGTATTAGTAGATAACAACTTAAATAATAAAAGTATATTGAATAAATTGCAAAGTCAGTAAGTTAATAGGTAATAAATTGACTTTTTAGTTTTTTTACATTCAAAAGTTAAAAAGTAAAATAAATAGTGGTGTTGCATTGTTATTTTAATTTTTTATAATCACACTAGACTAGATATTTCAAACTTGCTTAACCCTTAATAGTAAATAATAATGACTATAGGCCCTATACATGCCCAACACCCATCTGACCCATCCAAACTGGATGGGTGAAATGGCCACTAGGCAAGGTAAGTCACAAAATGAAAAATGCAAAGAATGAAAAATTAGGGAAGAAAAAGGAGAGGAAAAGAAAAGGAAAAGAAAGGGAAGAGGAGAGAGAAAGAGAAAGAAAAGAAAAGAGAAAAAGGCAAGAAAAGTCATATAAAAAATGAAAATTAGGTTACAAAAATGGGAGGAACTAAATTGCAATTGGGAGGAACTAAGTTGCAAATCATGACAAAACTAAGTCACTCAAAGTCAAAGTCAAAGATCAAAGTCAAAATCATAGGATTTTATAATACTTATAAAATTTCTGATACTTTTGAATAGTTCTAGCAATCCCTATAATATTTTTAGCCCAATACTTATATTTTTTATTCTAAAAACAGATAAATTCATAATAATATTAGTCTTTTCTTTTGAGTATCATAGAGCAGTTACTTTTATATTAATACATGCCACTGTCTTTCATGATGAATTGCACAATTGCTGTGCCAATATTTGCCATGCAGTCATCTAATGCATTATAGGCATTGGTTAAATTGAATTTGAAGACAGTTAATCATGGAGATGTGCAGCGGTCCCATTGGCACCAGCGCCAGCAGTGGTGGCCAAATCCAATTTGTGCTGCAGTCTGGTCCGGCATTTCTACCAGCCGGATTTACTATTGCCCAGCCTGCACAGCAGCAACAGCATATCATAGCAGTCAGCAGCACTATTGGAACTAATACGGTATCATCCACTACTTCAGCCGGCTCTGTGCCAGCTACTCTAGCCAATGGGAGTCAGCAGCAGCAGTCTGGCAGGCGCCTGCCTCCCCGCTCCATCATGCCAAGGCCGCTGGTGCCAAAAGTTTCCGCAAATGCTCCTCTGCAGCCCAAGCCACTGCCTGCGGCTGCAGTTCTACCGACAACTACAACTGCGGCCCTGTCTGTGCCGGCGGCGCATCACACGCTAACCCGACCGGCTAGCTGCACATTTCAAGCCTTCCAACTGCCGCCCCATCTAATGACTGCTGGCGCCGCGCTATTCGCTCCCGCAGCCGCCGGCGCTGGCGGCCTGTTTTTCAGCCCGGCTGGCGCTGTCTTTGTTGACGACTGTTCAACAGCACCGGTAGCGGCGGCGACGGCGACGGTGGCAGCGACGGTTGCCGCGCCAACAAGCAAATCAAAGAAGAGCAAGAAGAAAGCGCCAGCTGCTAAACCATCGGTTCCCATCCCAGTATCCAAGCCGCATCCGCTGTGTCACAGTCTGTCGGATTCTAATCTGCTACGCCGAACTGACAGTCAATCGCCTGGCGGACAGGACCTCCTGTTGATGGCCTGCCAGGAGGCGGGACTGCATCTTGGCGACGTGACAGAGGCGCTCGCGCCCCAGCCCAGTCCAGCCTTGCCTCAGCCTGCAGTTCAGCAGCAGCAGCAGCAACAGCAGCCGGAACAGGTGCCAAATGTTGATAGCAGTGTTGAAGCCGCCGAGTGCAATGATAATTCTCTACTAACTGAACTAGGCCTGCTAGCTGAGCAGCAGGTAGTGCCAGCTCAGCCAAACTGTTGCAAACTTGAGGATGAGGTCGCAACCCCGGCTAGCCTAGCAACTAATGATCGGCCGCAGACGCCGGTATTAGCGGCCGATGATTCATTTTTGAAGCTATTCGATCAGTCGCTGAATTCCGGCGCAGCAGCAGCAGCTGATGATGCCTCCACGGCAGCCCCGGTGAAGCCGGACTCCTCGTCTGCCGGCGCGCCCAGCCAGCCGCCAGCAACGCCAGCCGAATCTGTTGAAGAAGCAGCCGCGCCAAGCAATCAGGCTGCAATCGAAGACAAAGTCATCGTAGTTGACGATTCCATTGTCGAAGCTGTTGATCCCGTTGAATCAGCCGAGAAGCTTCTGTTCAGCGATTCGTTTGTAGAGTCTTGGAACGACTGTCTGCAGTTCGCTACGCTGGAGGCCCCGCCGCCGCCACCGTCACAGCCGCCGCCACCAATTCTGGAGCAGCAGCTTCCGCCTGATGCGCCGGTAGCAGCCCAGCTGTCGGCCGCGCCAACCTGCAATCGGGTGCTGTCGGAGACGCTGCGCGACCGGCCGACAAGTCCGCTGCCGTGTGTGCTGCATCCGGAATCTGAGCAGTCGGCCTCGGCGGCATCAACGGCCCAGGTCGCTTCAACCGAGTGTGCAACGGCTTTCCTAGACTGCTGGACCTCCGACCTGCCGGCCATGCCCATCGACTTAGTAGATAGTGCCAACGACGAAGCTGACGAAATCGCTGCGGACGACCGTGCAGCCAACAATGAACACAACGGCGGCGGCGGCGGCGTTGTATCCAGCTGCCAGTCCCTGGTGCTGGACGATTTCTTCTCGGTGCTCCATCCCGGGCCAGAAACCGAAGCTGACACGGCTGCCTCTTCTGCTGCGACTCCGCCGCCACCTCGGCTGACATCGCAACCAAATTTGGCAACAGGGGTTGTCGAACAGCAGCAGAGCGAACAGCAGCATGTAACGCCGCCGACAGAATCGCAGCAGCAGCAGCAGCAGCCGCCTCGGCCGCCTCAGGATGACACGCTGAACACGCCAACAGCCGGCTCGGTGCTGACTGCCGCGATGGCTCTGAGCTATGCGCTTCGCGACCCGCCCGATCTTCTCCGCTGCTGCCCGCCGTTGCAGTTCCCGGCGTCTCCGCCGCCGCGTCTGGCCGCCACGCCAAACTCGCTTGCGTCCACGGCCAGCACAGTTCCAGCCACCGCTGCCTCCGACTGCGACTGCGCCGATGACGGAGATGCAGGCGGCAATCAGACGCTGACTACCGAGGATGCCGTTTGCTGCGACAGCGCCGACGACCTGCCACCGCCCGTGCTGTCACCGGCTCCGTCTCCGTCCCCGTCGCTCGAGGCTCCTCCGCCAGCTTCTGTCGACCGGTGCTGCCCCAGCCCCGCTGCCGCCGCCTACAGCCCAATCTCGGAGCCCGAGCCTCAGCCGTCGCCGGCTCCCTGCTGCACCCTGTCGTCAATGGTGGCGGCGCCCGCTGTTGTGTCCATGGCGTCTGTCTCGACCGGGTCATCGGCGCCGCCGTCGGCCTCGTCCGACCAATGCCCGCCGTCTACTGGGCCCTCGTCGACTTTTGTTGACGACTACGACGACTACGAGAACGAGAAAGACGGCGCTAATAGTAGCGACAGCGACTGCGAGGTTGCTTCGCCGCTGATTGACACACTGGTGAAGGCGATGCTCAGCGCCACGGAGTCTCTGGAGACGTCCGGCACAGCTGGAGTCAGTAGTGTGCAGGATGAGGCGCCGCCTCCGCCTGTGCTGCACATGGAGCCTGGCGCCAGGTCTTTGTCCACCTCATCTTCATCCTCCGGCTCCGGCGGCGATCTGTCGGCACCATCGCTGGCCTGTCTAGCCCGCCAAATTGTCCAGTCGGCCACCGAGGCCGTCGAAACATTCAACTGTGAACGCGACGGCGACGATAACTTCGCTAACGAGGAGGTCGACGCGGCGCCGCCTACGCTGGACAGAATCGTTGCCGAGTCGCCGCTGCCGCTCCCCCCTGTTGAAGAGTTCCGACCGCCCCCTCGGCTGTCGAAGGCGGCATTGAAGTGCAACTACGAGAAGCCTCGGCAGTTCGACCTGGTGCCGCAGTGTCAGGCTAGCCAGTCAAGTCCGTCCAAACGATTCGTGTCGCCGGCTTCCACTGTAGCAGCAAAGTATTCGCCAAAGAAGCCGTTAAAATTGCTTCTAAAAGAGAAGCGTCGAGCAATGGCTGCTGCCGCCACGTCGGCCGCAACTTTGACTCCGTCCCAGCTGGAGGAGCAGCCGTCGCCCGCAGCCGTGTCGACTCCTGCCAGACGACTGAAGATCAAAATTCGACCAATCCGATCACCGCAGAAGCCGCAGGTCGTCACCGCAGCTGTTCCGGCAGCGTCGACTCCGCCGGAGCCGACCTGCGCCGGTCCATCGGCATCGTCAGCTGTTAGCGGCGGCGGCGGTCTCAAAATCCGATTGAATTTGAGGTCGCTGGGATTGGCGCCGGCAGCTGGGTCGGCCACTCCGCCATCAACTGGCGAAGCTAGCCAAAAGTCCGAGTCAAGCGGTGGCAAAAGCAAGCGGCAGAAGAAAACCGCCGAAGCCTCTGCAAACGATGAGGCAGTCGGCAAGCAGTCGAGGCGGCAATCAAAGAAACGCAAGTCGAAGTCTTCTAGTCGTAGAAAGTCTGCAGCATCAGCCGCGGCGCAAGCCGGCAGCTCCGAGCTGAACAGTGGCGCCAGCTGCAATGCTGACAGCCAGAACCGGCACAAACGGAGTCGATTGTCGATTGAAGGTGGCGGCGGCGGCGGCGGTAATAGCGACGCTGCCGGATGCGTTCGCGAGCGCCTGACCCTGCGGCTGCCATTGCGTCACAGTTGGGCGCCTTCGGCAACTAACTGAACATTGAATCTACAACGAGTTAAATGATTTCTTGACAATGCATTCCTGCGGGTATTTCATGGTTTTTCCATGGTTTTTCCTCAAGTAAATGGGTTGTTCCATAAGTGCCCTCTGCACTCCATAAATGCACAATGTATCCAGGTGGAGTGGGAAAATATTGGAGAAATTTAGTCAATCTACTATTCCGATATGTTTGCCATTTCGCTTTACAAAATAAATTTTGTCGGGCGTGGATTTTCCACGGACTTTCCATGGTTTTTCCTCAAGCAACTAATATTTCAGTCTAGTCTTATCTTCTCAAGACAGTTCCTTTAATTTCGCAAATCTACTGAGCATGTTTATATTTGTCTGTGTGCTGTTTTTAATAATTTCAATTTTTGTTGCTGCCACGAACACTTTAATGGCGGTGTGTTTAAATGTGTATATATATATATGAGTATATATATAATCTCATGTAATCGAATTCGGTATTATATTTAATACAGCTGTAGCAGATCAGAGATCCAACTGTACTGACAGGTTTTTAACAAACATTTGCTGCATTTGCTCTGTCCGGCATCAGTCATGTTCTTTTTATTCAATTTCTGCCATTCTTCTTCATGTTTTTTAGCAAAGTCTTTCACCTCTCTGCTCTGCTGCTTTTTCTCTGCCTGTTTTAAGTATTCTTGTCATAGCAAGTTTTTTTTGTTTTAAAATTGCGTCTAAAATGTAATTTGTGCGACTCAAGTCCGCTTGTGCAATTTCTATCTATTATTTATTGTTACATTGTTAGTGATGTATTTAAAGTTATTTAGTGCAATTCTGTCTGTGTGTTTGTGTTGAGCAAAAATTTAAAATGTAAATAATTTTTTAAAAATCATTTTTTCGTACTAATATTTGCACAATGCAGTGCATTTCTATATGTTTGCACACGCATTTTCAATTGCAGTTTCCATGAAATGGCTGCTTGTTCTTATGGGAGGGTATTGAGTTTAAAGCACCAGCTCCTTTATTTCTTGGCACTTTTTATCATCTTTGTTCCTTTTAGTAGATAAAAAGTGAATTCTTTATCTGTAAACCACTAAGGTTGGGGGAATTCCATATCGTATAAGCTATTCTGGATGGGGGAATTCCGTATCTATAAGCTATTTAAAATGGGGGAATTCTGTATTTATAAGCTACTTAGAACGGGGAGAATTCCGTATTTATAAGCTACTGAGAACGGGGAGAATTTCGTATTTATAAGCTACTTAGAAGGGGGAGGGAATTCCGTATTTATAAGCTACTTAGAAGGGGGAGGGAATTCCGTATTTATAAGCTACTTAGAAGGGGGAGGGAATTCCGTATTTATAAGCTACTTAGAACGGGAAGGGAATTCCGTATTTATAAGCTACTTAGAACGGGGAGAATTTCGTATCTATAAGCTACTTAGAACGGGGATAATTTCGTATCTATAAGCTACTTAGAACGGGGATAATTTCGTATCTATAAGCTACTTAGAACGGGGAGGGGATTCCGTATTTATAAGCTACTTAGAAGGGGGAGGGAATTCCGTATTTATAAGCTACTTAGAAGGGGGAGGGAATTCCGTATTTATAAGCTACTTAGAAGGGGGAGGGAATTCCGTATTTATAAGCTACTTAGAACGGGAAGGGAATTCCGTATTTATAAGCTACTTAGAACGGGGAGAATTTCGTATCTATAAGCTACTTAGAACGGGGATAATTTCGTATCTATAAGCTACTTAGAACGGGGATAATTTCGTATCTATAAGCTACTTAGAACGGGGAGGGGATTCCGTATTTATAAGCTACTTAGAAGGGGGAGGGAATTCCGTATTTATAAGCTACTTAGAACGGGGAGGGAATTCCGTATTTATAAGCTACTTAGAACGGGGATAATTTCGTATCTATAAGCTAATTAGAACGGGGGGAATTCCGTATTTATAAGCTACTTAGAACGGGGGGATTCCGTATCTATAAGCTACTTAAAATGGGGAGGGAATTCCGTATCTTTAAGCTACTTAAAATGGGGAGAGAATTCCGTATCTATAAGCTACTTAGAACGGGGGGAATTCCGTATCTATAAGCTACTGAGAACGGGGGGATTTCGTATGTATAGACTTTCCGAGATAGGGGGGGAATTCCGTATCTATAAGCTTCCCTAGATGGAGGAATTCCGTATCTATAAGCAACTTAGAATGGGGAATTCCGTATTTACAAGCTACATGTACTTTGAATAGGGAAACTCTCAGATTAGAAAAATCCCTTGAGGCTTGTCGTTTAGTCATTTATTTATATGTCAAGTTTTGTATTCAATTTTATTAATCCTGAATTTTTTTCATAAAAGTGTACTGTCTGCATTACTTACTGTCTGTTGTTAGGCCAAATATTTTTTTCTAAATTATTTAGCTATAAACTGTTAGTGAATGCTTATCGGACTCTAGTAATATTTTAATAGTTAGCTATATGCATATCTGTCAATAATTGTGCATAGCAGAGTACCAGCTGCCGCACCAGCTGTTAGCACACCTGTTTGCCTGTCTGCTTGCTTTGCTAGCCTAAAATTTATTTGCTTTGCTCTTTTTCCTGCCGCTTTTTTACACAAATTCAAATAAAAATATGCTATAAATTAAACTAATCTGTTCATATCTGGCAATTGACAAATTCAGGTCGAGAATGTTTTACAGTGACCTTTAATTTGTAGATCGATTTTTTAGCTTTGAAAGAAATAAGTAGCAAGCGAGTGAGACTGCTTTTTACAGGGTGGGCGCAGGTGTGCCGCATTTCTTTGAGGAGGTTGCAAAAAAATAATCATTCACTGGTCCATTTTGATGCATTTTATAGGGTCACATTGACTTATCTAGATAGATGAATAACATCATTCAAAACTATAAAGTACATTTGCTATTTATAAGATACGCCAGAACCGTGAAGAAGCGTTAGAAGCGATTTATCTGAAATTGTGAATTGTGGGGGTGAAAGATCATAATCCATTTTTAATTAAAACTTCAAAAAAACTGATACGAGCGTAACAGTTCAGTTGCAGTGAGCGTGTTAGTCAGCTTCCCATCACTTTGCCTTCACTCAATATGGGCACTGAATTTATCCTGCTAGTCCTTCATTCCTACATTTGACCCAGGAGGATCAGCACTCTCCATGACCCTGAAGAATCAGCACTCTCCATGACCCTAGAGAATCAGCACCCTCCATGACCCTAGAGGATCAGCACCCTCCATGACCCTAGAGGATCTGCACCCTTCATGACCCTAGAAGATCAGCACCCTCCATGACCCTAGAGGATCAGCACCCTCCATGACCCTAGAGGATCTGCACCCTTCATGACCCTAGAAGATCAGCACCCTCCATGACCCTAGAGGATCAGCACCCTCCATGACCCTAGAGGATCTGCACCCTCCATGACCCTAGAAGATCAGCACCCTCGATGACCCTAGAGAATCAGCACCCTCCATGACCCTGGAGGATCAGCACCCTCCATTACCCTAGAGGACCAGCACCCTCCATGACCCTAGAGGATATGACCCTCCATGACCCTGGAGGATCAGCACCCTCCTTAACCCTAGAGGATCTGCACCCTCCATGACCCTAGAGGATCTGCACCCTCCATGATCCACGGAGGTCAGCACCAGCTCCAACCATGCAAGTATAGTTGGCCCAGTAGTGGCGCCCCCTTGAGACCCCATCGAGGGCCTGCCCGCCCACCTCAGTCGCTGAGCGGCAGCTTGCAGACGGCTAGCCAGCCGTGCAGGATGACGAAGGCGACCAGCGAGGCGGGGCAGCACACCAGCCCGATGGCAACTGTGCCAATCAGCGCGGTGCCAACACAGGCCGAAGCCAGCCAGGGGAAGACGAGGCAGACCCACACGGCGTCGCCCAGCAGCACCAGGCCCCACAGGCAGCAGAGGCCGATGAGGGCGCGACGGCCTCTCGAGCGAGGCTGCGACGCGGCTAGCAGAGCGCAGGCCGGCAGCAACGCCAGCGTGGCCGCTAGAACGAAGAACGAAGCTCCTAGGAGGCCGGAGCAGCCGCGCTTCATCATGATGGCGTCCAGCGCGACCAACACCACCGAGTGCAGCAGCACGAAGGAGTAACAGGCGAGCAGCTTCACCCGGTCCAGCAGCAGCTCGTCGCGCTCCTGCAGCGTCCCCCGACTGCTGCCGCCAATTCTGCCTCCGCTGACGCCGTCGCCGCTGCCGCCGCCTCCACCGCCCCCGTCGCTAACAATGGTCACTCGGCTAGCGCTGACACTGTTGGCAGTGTCGGGAGTGCCGCCGTTAACGTAGGAGGCCGCGGCTGCCGACACTGGACGGCGGTGATCAGCGCCGACGTCTCCGTTTGGCTGCGGACGCTCGTCGGGCTGCTTCAGCGCGCCCAGGATGCTGGCCGCCAGGCTGCTTCTGGGGCGCCTGCTGGAACGGGAGCAGAGTAGCCGAGCGGCGAGTGCGCTATCGAAATCCGTTTGTACTAACAGTACAATTAATGTTGGAAAGTGCTTTACATACTACTCGCAAATCCTGTGCGCAATATCTTCGATGTCTCAAGATCCTTCGGGAGGCTACCACAACCCCAATACCCTTCGGGAGGCTACCACAACCCCAATACCCTTCGGGAGGCTACCACAACCCCAATACCCTTCGGGAGGCTACCACAACCCCAATACCCTTCGGGAGGCTACCACAACCCCAATACCCTTCGGGAGGCTACCACAACCCCAATACCCTTCGGGAGGCTACCACAACCCCAATACCCTTCGGGAGGCTACCACAACCCCAATACCCTTCGGGAGGCTACCACAACCCCAATAACCCTTCGGGAGGCTACCACAACCCCAATAACCCTTCAGGAAGCTTCCACAACCCCAATACCCTTCAGGAAGCTTCCACAACCCCAATACCCTTCAGGAGGCTACCACAACCCCAATACCCTTCGGGAGGCTACCACAACCCCAATAACCCTTCAGGAAGCTTCCACAACCCCAATACCCCTTCAGGAAGCTTTCACAACCACAATACCCCTCAAGAGGCTACCACAACCCCAATACCCTTCGGGAGGCCGTGGATTAACCGTGGACCGTGGGCAGTAATATTCTTACCTTGTAGATGGCGTCTGTTGCTGGTGGGGGCTGACCGACATGCTGATGTCTCCCGTCTATGGCCCGATCCCCATCGTCCTTGGAGATCCCTGGCTCTACAGTTGGTCCTCGTTGTTAGTAAATAATTAATTTCCAGTTAATATTGGAACTGTTGAGTAGTCAATCAATTCTTGCTTGGAGTGACGGTGCTAGAAGAGAGGCGCCAAAGTCTAAGTTGCTCTCGCGGAAAGAGACTTATCCCTTTATAGAGTGGTCCAAGCCAACCCCAATGCTCCCTCATCGCCCCAGCGCTGCCATCTCCCATCGTCATACTTTCTTACCCCCAAAGCTGCAGTTGGCTCCCGTTATAGACAGTCTGGGGTTAGCGACAAAAAACAGCCAACCTCATAGCCGGTTGCCCCCGCAGAGAGATGTGTGTGTGCGTGTGAGTGTGCGTGTGTGTTGTGTTTACATAGGCGTTCAGCTGCAGCTCCATTCACCAAATCCAATCCCTCACCGATCGGGATTTCAGCCATGTTTGGCATAAACAAACTGGCGCGGTCCGCCCTACCCCACAGCAGCAGATCCAACAAAGGTCTCCTCCTATGTATGGGACAGGGGCCTTCCTGTGTGTATTGCATCGACTCATTGCGTCTCAAGGACTAAATTTTGGGTCTTGAACAGAGTAGAAAGACAGAGTCAGTTAAAAAAGGCGGGATATTGTCCACTGCTCAGAAGAATGCAGGATGGGTGACCGGAGCAAATCCGGTGCTTGAAAATACAGCGCAGCACAGCATACCGCAGATTTGACAGCAGAAACTGGTTACTAAAAATCAGCAAGCAGTCCAATACAAACAGTATTACTGAAGCTGATGGTTCCTTTTGTACCGACTGAATCAATGTATTTACTTACTATAATATAGGTGGGTGTTTTATTTGCTTGGCGTGAGGTGGGTGTTTTATTTTCTGGGTGTGAGGTGGGTGTTTTATTTTCTGGGCGTGAGGTGGGTGTTGTATTTGCTGGGGGGAGGTGGGTGTTTAATCTGCTGGACATGAGGTGGGCCGGGTGTTTTATTTGCCGGGCGTGAGATGTTTTATTTGCCGGGGATGAGGTGGGTGTTTGATCTGCTGGGCGTGAGGTAGGTGTTTGATCTGCCGAGCATTAGGTGGGTGCTTTATTTGCCGGGCGTGAGGTGTGTGTTTTATTTTCTGGGCGTTAGGTAGGTGTTTGATCTGCTGGGCGTGAGGTGGGTGTTTTATTTGCCGGGCGTGAGGTGTGTGTTTTACGAGTATTTTCTGGGCGTGAGGTGGGTGTTTTATTTTCTGGGGGTGAGGTGGGTGTTTTATTTGCCGGGCGTGAGGTGGGTGTTTTATTTGCCGGGCGTGAGGTGTGTGTTTTATTTTCTGGGCGTGAGGTGGGTGTTTTATTTGCCGGGCGTGAGGTGGGTGTTTTATTTGCTGGGGTGAGGTGGGTGTTTTATTTGCCGGGCGTGAGGTGGGTGTTTTATTTGCCGGGCGTGAGGTGTGTGTTTTATTTTCTGGGCGTGAGGTGGGTGTTTTATTTTCTGGGGATGAGGTGGGTGTTTTATTTGCCGGGCGTGAGGTGGGTGTTTTATTTGCTGGGGTGAGGTGGGTGTTTTATTTGCTGGGGTGAGGTGGGTGTTTTATTTGCTGGGGTGAGGTGGGTGTTTTATTTGCCGGGCGTGAGGTGGGTGTTTTATTTGCCGGGCGTGAGGTGGGTGTTTTATTTGCTAGGGTGAGGTGGGTGTTTTATTTGCTGGGGTGAGGTGGGTGTTTTATTTGCTGGATGTGAAATGCATTCTGTTTATGAACACGGACATGAAAAGTTCAGCAAAAGTACTCTTTTCGTAGATGTGTCTGTGTGGTGCACTGCGTCATTTTTCCATTTTTCTATTGAAATAAGTCGAAGTGACGAATCTGATGCTGTACCCTGTACCCTGTCCAGCACAAGCTGTTGACCCAGTAAGGCCGAGAGCTGAATCAGTTCGATTTTAGTCTCCAAGGTAAAATCCCCCAAGGCCACCAAAGGTAGTGAGAAAATTTAAGGGATTGATACCGTTATAAAACGCTGCGCACGTTAGACTAAGAGCTACTGAATTATTAAGCTTCCACTTTCATTTTTTCTCCAAAATCAACGGAAAGTTCTCAGTCTCCAAGCCGATTGGGAAGAAAAAGTGACTTTCTAATCCTCTCCTGCACACTTTCCTCTCCTTCGGTTGTCAAGGCGGCGGTGACGGCGGCCCAGCATGCAGAAGTAGGCATCATGGGTGGGGCGGGTGTTCATTGATTCCCCTGCAGCAGCCAATAGTGCCCGCGTGTGTGTATTTTTGCACGGACACGAGCAGACCGCGCTTCAGGCCTGAAATACCTGGCTCGCCAGCAAGTCATTGAAGTATTATAGATCCGCGTGTGAATTGGAAGTCTGCAGCCTTTTGGGGAGGGCTTCTGCGCTGTATGCACGCCAGCGCGATCCTACCCAAGTTTTTCCTGCGCGAGCGAAAATGAATCCGGGCGCTAACCCCCCACCCCCAGCCACTTTGCCCTGTCAATAATGCCCTGCCGCTGCTCTGGCTTCCCTCACCACGGCTGTTTCCCTTGTAAGCTGAGAGGCTGCCCCCACTCCTGACAACTGCCCGCCTCCGACTGTCAGTTTTTTAGTCTAAGCCTCAGATGCTTGCTCACCTCTCTCTGACGTGCCAAAGTGAAAAAACGATGATTTTTTAACCTAAGTGAGCCGTTCCTATGGCACCTGCAGTTCTAGCTTCCTCTGGTGTTCTTAGGCTGCCTCAGCTGCTTCCCCTGCCTCAGCTGCTTCCCTTGCCTCAGCTGCTTCCCCTGCCTCAGCTGCTTCCCCTGCCTCAGCTACTTCCTCTGTCTCAGCTGCTTCCCCTGCCTCAGCTGCTTCCCCTGCCTCAGCTGCTTCCCCTGCCTCAGCTGCTTCCCATGCCTCAGCTGCTTCCCCTGCCTCAGCTGCTTCCCCTGTCTGTATTTTCACTATAGAAGTATGTGTTGCACGTATCACTAATATAATTTGTACATGTACTGTACATTCAACAGCATGTTAAAGCTTCCACCCCGAGACCAGTGATCAACAAGTGGCAGCTTTTAATACAACTCCAGCCATAGCTCTCCGCTCTCTCCTCACCAGCCTTGTGACGCACGCTGCATCAACCACAGTTGAGGCGAGAACCGCGGGCATGGCGGGAATGCCGTCAGTTCGGGCTGAAGACCTGAGAAAAGTTGACCACTGATTTCGGGGTGGAGCATGTTGTTGAGTGTGCGTATTCTCTTTAGCCAAGGTCAATTCAAACACTAGCAGGTCTCCAGCTACAGTCGCAACTACCTATGCACACTAGCAAACTCTGCGCATTCAAAATTTGCATAAGAGAAGATGGCCAGATAAATGATTACCTTGAGCAAAGGGGTAGAGAGGCGGTGGTCAGGGGTTGGGCTGAATTAGCACTCAACCTGAGACCACAAGCGCACGTGTTTCAATGCAAATACAAACAATGCTGAAGAAGCGTACATTTCTCACTTCATCTCATTCTTATTGTTCTTTTTCTATAACTGTGTGTGCGTGAGTGCATCTTGAGCCAGCTGTACAGTGAGTTGGATGCTCAAGCTATCTCAGAAACTCATTCCTATATAAACTCTAGGAGTTTAGCTGCGCGCTATCTTTGTATCTTGTGTGTAGCTAGATTTCCATGTTTCTCTCCGTCTAAAGAGTCCGCCTAAGCATTGGTACAGCATGACAATTAGCAGCAAGGCGCAGGAGCTGATTGACAGCGTCACGCCGCTGCTGATCCTAGTAGTCTGCTGCATCAGCTCCCTACTAATCGCTACTAACGTTCGCTGCCACGGCTCTCTGGCTTTGTACCTCTACGAAGATTTGCCAGCCTACGTTGAACGAAACGAGGTACACTGGCTAGGCGCCACTCATGGCATGATTGTGTTCATGTTTGTGCCTCTGATCTCGGGAATTATCGATCACTTCAAGATCAGCTATAGAACCTGCATGGTTGCCTCTGGCCTGACCAGCCTGCTTGCCTGCCTGCTGTCGACTGGGTTCTCGGAGCCCGGCTACATGATCTTCACCGACACGGTGGCCGCAGGCGGCGCCGCCTCCGTCATGCTGTCCACCGTTATTCTGGTTATTGACGATTATTTCCCGCGCGAGTCCAGCCTGAGAATCTTCGCCACCACCATGGTGCAGGGAGTCGCCTTTGCTACGTTCTTCCTCATTGATGGCTACTCGATTGCGCTAAAGCTGGCGGGCTGGCGGGCCGTGTTTTACGCCTATGGAACCATCGCCTGCGTCATGGGAATTTTTGGCGGCCTATTGTTTGCACGGCCGGTGCGGCCGTATAGGTACGTCTGGGTTTCTCGGGTGGGGAGTACGACGTTTGCTTGCGGGAAGTTTGCTTGCCGAAGTTTGCTTGCCGAACTTTGCTTGCCGAACTTTGCTTGCCGAACTTTGCTTGCCGAAGTTTGCTTGCCGAATTTTGCTTGCCGAATTTTGCTTGCCGAATTTTGCTTGCCGAACTTTGCTTGCCGAACTTTGCTTGCCGAACTTTGCTTGCCGAATTTTGCCTGCCGAAGTCTGCTTGCCGAAGTTTGCTTGTGGAATTTTGCTTGCCGAAGTTTGCTTGCCGAAGTTTGCTTGCAGAATTTTGCTTGCCGAGGTTTGCTTGCCGAAGTTTGCTTGCAGAATTTTGCTTGCCGAGGTTTGCTTGCCGAACTTTGCTTGTGGAATTTTGCTTGTGGAATTTTGCTTGCCGAACTTTGCTTGCCGAAGTCTGCTTGCCGAAGTTTGCTTGTGGAATTTTGCTTGCCGAAGTCTGCTTGCCGAACTTTGCTTGCAGGAAATTTGCTTGCAGGAAATTTGCTTGCAGGAATTTTGCTTGCCGAGGTTTGCTTGCCGAAGTTTGCTTGCGGAATTTTGATGTCTGCTTCCTAAAAATTCGCAATCACAATTGCAAGGTTTTAACTTGCCGAATTATTTTCTTGTTTGCTTGCTTGTTTGATAGCTTGTGAAGTTGGTCCGTCAATTATTACATACTACAGTTGCTTTGCAAGTGGATTCTTATCAGCGTCGACATAAACTGACTTGACACTGATTTTAAAAAACCCATTTCGGGAACTTTTTAGTGCTCTGCACGTAAATACAAAAAAATAAAAATCAATAAATGCAGAAGGTAACGGCGGCATAAAATCGCTGCAATTTAAAAGAATAACCACCGGTTCCTCATACAAAAAAGAAAATACAGAGCACATAATCGTACTTTTGTGATAAACATGAGAATGGAGCACCAGACAGGTGCTAGAAAAAGTTGAACTCCATATAAAAAATCAAAAAAATCAAACTCAACGGGGGGCGCGCCCTGTGCTATATATGGAAAATCTATTCTGTACATTTTGCTGCCTAAATCATTCGACATGTATTGTTGTCCAATTTTTGTTGAAATATATTCCCAGAAAAAAACCTGAATTATTCCATTTCTGCATTACGGCTTTTGAAATCCGCCATATTCTCATACAAAATGAAAATTAGAAATAAAAGAGCTCAAAATTTGGTTCTTTACGGTTCCGCTAAAAAAACTTTGGATAGCGAACCTCGATCAGCAAGCAAATTTCCTGCAAGCAAAATTCGGCAAGCAAAGTTCGACAAGCAAAGCTCGGCAAGCAAACCTCGGCAAGCAAAATTCCACAAGCAAAGCTCGGCAAGCAAACTTCGGCAAGCAAAATTCCGCAAGCAAAGCTCGGCAAGCAAACCTCGGCAAGCAAAATTCCGCAAGCAAACTTCGGCAAGCAAACTTCGGCAAGCAAAATTCCGCAAGCAAACTTCGGCAAGCAAACCTCGGCAAGCAAAGTTCGGCAAGCAAAATTCCACAAGCAAAAGTCCCGCAAGCAAACTTCGGCAAGCAAACTTCTCGCAAGCAAATTTCATAGACCCCTCGGGTGTTTCCGATGTGAGGCGTTTGGGAATGTATGGGATTCTGTGGTGTTTGTGGTGTCTGTGGTTTCTGTGGTGTCTGTGGTGCCTGTGGTTTCTGTGGTGTCTGTGGTGTCTGGGTTGTCTGTGGTGTCTGGGTTGTATGTGGTGTCTGGGTTGTCTGTGGTGTCTGGGTTGTCTGTGGTGTCTGGGTTGTCTGTTGTGTCTGGGTTGTCTGTGGTGTCTGGGTTGTCTGTTGTGTCTGGGTTGTCTGTGGTGTCTGGGTTGTCTGTGGTGTCTGGGTTGTCTGTGGTGTCTGGGTTGTCTGTGGTGTCTGAGTTGTCTGTGGTGTCTGGGTTGTCTGTGGTGTCTGGGTTGTATGTGGTGTCTGGGTTGTCTGTGGTGTCTGGGTTGTCTGTGGTGTCTGGGGTGTCTGGGGTGTCTGTGGTGTTTATGGCATCTGTGGTGCCTGTGGTTTCTGTGGTGTCTATGGTGTCTGGGTTGTCTGTGATGTCTGTAGTGTCTGTAGTGTCTGTAGTGTCTGTAGTGTCTATGGTGTCTGTGGTTTCTGTGGTGCCTGTCTGTGATGTCTGTGGTGTCCGAGGTGTCTGTGGTGCCTGTCTGTGATGTCTGTAGTGTCTATGGTGTCTATGGTGTCTGTGGTGCCTGTCTGTGATGTCTGTGGTGTCTGAGGTGTCTGAGGTGTCTGTGGTTTCTGTCGTGTCGGTGGTGTCTGTAGTCTCTGTAATGTCTGGGTTGTCTGTGGTGTTCATGTTGTCTGAACAGTCTGGGAGCGTTTTTGCAAGCATCTAAAGTGCTTCAGGGAGCCCTCGAGTGAACTTTTTTGGTTGTCAGAGCTGCCGCATAACGAAATTGGCACATCTCAGAATCCTCAGATCAAAAATCAACTTTCTTACAGTTTCCAGCAGCAGCAGCAGCAGCAACAGCAGCAGCAATCGCAAAAGAAGAAGCCCCTACAGCAGCTGGAGTACTCGCCGCTACCGTCGTCAGTTCAGCTGGCCGACGCCCGAACTGATGAAGCGGATGACGATACCGAGGAAGCTGAGCTGGACACGGACGAGGAGGAGGCGGCAAGCGCATCGGCGCCGAAGCCGTCAAACGATGCCAGCGTGATCGATCAGTTGTTCGAGAAGAAGGACTGGAAAAAGCGACTGCTCAGCATGTCATTGGTGAGCATAGAAAGCTATTGCCCAATTGTTGCAGCCTCAATGTTTAGAGACTGACACAGTTTCAAGTCTGACATATTTTCTATAGTGTTTGACAGTTTCTTGAGTCTGATACAGTTTATATTAATCTGATACAGTTTCTATATAGTCTGATACAGTTTCTATTAGTCTGATACAGTTTCTATTAGTCTGATACAGTTTCTATTAGTCTGATACAGTTTCTATTAGTCTGATACAGTTTCTATTAGTCTGATACAGTTTCTATTAGTCTGATACAGTTTCTATTAGTCTGATACAGTTTCTATTAGTCTGATACAGTTTCTATTAGTCTGATACAGTTTCTATTAGTCTGATACAGTTTCTATTAATCTGATACAGTTTCTATTAGTCTGATACAGTTTCTATTAATCTGATACAGTTTCTATTAGTCTGATACAGTTTCTATTAGTCTGATACAGTTTCTATTAGTCTGATACAGTTTCTATTAGTCTGATACAGTTTCTATTAGTCTGATACAGTTTCTATTAGTCTGATACAGTTTCTATTAGTCTGATACAGTTTCTATTAGTCTGATACAGTTTCTATTAGTCTGATACAGTTTCTATTAATCTGATACAGTTTCTATTAGTCTGATACAGTTTCTATTAATCTGATACAGTTTCTATTAGTCTGATGCAGTTTCTATTAGTCTGATACAGTTTCTATTAATCTGATACAGTTTCTATTAGTCTGATACAGTTTCTATTAGTCTGATACAGTTTCTATTAATCTGATACAGTTTCTATTAATCTGATACAGTTTCTATTAATCTGATACAGTTTCTATTAATCTGATACAGTTTCTATTAGTCTGATACAGCTTCTATTAGTCTGATACAGTTTTTATTAATCTGATACAGTTTCTATTAGTCTGATACAGTTTCTATTAGTCTGATACAGTTTCTATTAGTCTGATACAGTTTCTATTAGTCTGATACAGTTTCTATTAGTCTGATGCAGTTTCTATTAGTCTGATGGAGTTTCTATTAGTCTGATACAGTTTCTATTAGTCTGATACAGTTTCTATTAGTCTGATACAGTTTCTATTAGTCTGATACAGTTTCTATTAGTCTGATACAGTTTCTATTAGTCTGATACAGTTTCTATTAGTCTGATACAGTTTCTATTAATCTGATACAGTTTCTATTAGTCTGATACAGTTTCTATTAATCTGATACAGTTTCTATTAGTCTGATGCAGTTTCTATTAGTCTGATACAGTTTCTATTAATCTGATACAGTTTCTATTAGTCTGATACAGTTTCTATTAGTCTGATACAGTTTCTATTAATCTGATACAGTTTCTAATAATCTGATACAGTTTCTATTAATCTGATACAGTTTCTATTAATCTGATACAGTTTCTATTAGTCTGATACAGTTTCTATTAGTCTGATACAGTTTCTATTAATCTGATACAGTTTCTATTAGTCTGATACAGTTTCTATTAGTCTGATACAGTTTCCATTAGTCTGATACAGTTTCTATTAGTCTGATACAGTTTCTATTAGTCTGATGCAGTTTCTATTAGTCTGATGGAGTTTCTATTAGTCTGATACAGTTTCTATTAGTCTGATACAGTTTCTATTAGTCTGATACAGTTTCTATTAGTCTGATACAGTTTCTATTAGTCTGATACAGTTTCTATTAGTCTGATACAGTTTCTATTAGTCTGATACAGTTTCTATTAGTCTGATACAGTTTCTATTAGTCTGATACAGTTTCTATTAGTCTGATACAGTTTATATTAATCTGATACAGTTTCTATTAGTCTGATACAGTTTCTATTAGTCTGATACAGTTTCTATTAGTCTGATACAGTTTCTATTAGTCTGATACAGTTTCTATTAGTCTGATACAGTTTCTATTAGTCTGATACAGTTTCTATTAGTCTGATACAGTTTCTATTAGTCTGATACAGTTTCTATTAGTCTGATACAGTTTCTATTAGTCTGATACAGTTTCTATTAGTCTGATACAGTTTCTATTAGTCTGATACAGTTTCTATTAGTCTGATACAGTTTCTATTAGTCTGATACAGTTTCTAGTCGGACACCATCGAATTCCGACACAGCTAAGAGTCTGACGGAATGAGAACCTGACACAGTGGATCTCCACAAGCCCACCCGTCCGTGCCCCCCCCCCTCATCAGACCGAGATGCAGTCCAGCCGCACCAGTCTTCTGTGGCTCTGCGAACGCCTGCTTGCTGCAGTGGTCTCCGACGGTGTCTTCCTATTCCTGCTGCTTCACTCCGGCATCGCCCGCTTCCCCTTCATCGCTGGCGCGGCCACGCCCTCCCCGCCATGGGTCGGATCACCACCGCGTTTTTGTTCACCGTCGGCTCAACCACATCGTATCTGGGCGGCGGAATTCTCGGCTGTTTGATCCGCGGTCGCCTGCTGATTGTGTACATGGCCGGGGCGCTAATTAATCTCTGCGCTCTGATTGGCTGGGTGGCCGTGCTGGACTCCTATTACCATGGTGAGCTGGTCTTTGCTTGGTTCTGCGGCCTAGGCGTTGGCGCCGTCAACACATTCTCGTTTGCTGCGTCCGAGGAGGCCACGGGAATTCGGGCCAGATCAATTTTCCCCTTCACCAAGCTGGCTAACGGTCTGTCTATTGTGACTATTGAAGTGACCCACTCGGTTTTGACTAGTAAAACTGGTAGCCAACTAGAGTTGCTTCTGATTGTATTGCTGATGCTGTCGCTCGCCGAGTTCGCATTGCTTGTGCTGATTAGACAGATCAATCGACAACTAGACGCGTCGATGAACCGATTCAAATCGCCCAGGAGAGTGTCTCGGACAGTGGGCTGAGAGTGGCGTCTGTTTGTAATTGTCTGCGAATACTGTTAGCAGTAGCCATTATCTATAAAATCGACGGCTTTCTGTAATTGGATGACGGCACACCCAACCCCAAGGATTCCTTCCTCTCTCTCTGCGCCTAAAGATACTACGCCTCGCTCTCATTGGTTGATGACTGCCCATGCCCAACCCACCCCAAAATTCCTTTCCTATGCATCCATACGAGTGGATCTTACCCCTTCGCTCTTATTGGCTGATGCCTTGCACCATCCACCCACACCAAAGATTTCTTTCTTCCCTTTTAGATCCATAGATCATTCCACGTTGCTCTCATTGGCTGATGGTCTGTCTGCCAATGAGAGCACCCACCCCAAAAATGGCATCCTTTTTAACCCAAATCTTTCCATCCACCCTTTACGGTATGCTTCGAACACTTATACTTTTGCTTTATTCATTGTCTTATATTATTATACGTAAAATTTATCGACGAAATCTGCTATTTAATTCTGAATACTAATAAATAATTTTACAAATATATTCAAGATTCACAGTGTACTTTATGTTTTAATTTCTATGCTCTGTTGCGGATCATGACGATGTGGAGTTGTAAAATTTCGTTTAAAAAAATCTTGATTTAATCAGTAAAGCGTTTCATGCAAAGCAAAAATCGAAATGAAAAAGACTCAAAGCTTATACCAGCAGCTTAATTGCATGGCAACAAAAATATTGAATATAGGGTAATGAGATTTTGAGAAGCGATCGTTTGGGGAAGATGTAAAAGCGATCAAGAGTCAATTGAAGACCGCTGGTCGAAACAGCTGTTACACGAGCAGGGCAACAACGAAGATTTACAAAATGACAATAAAATGGGGTCTTTTAGTTCCAAGCAGATACGTACACTGTGCCAAAAAATATGAAAAATCAATGTTGCGTTGAGTTGATATTGCACCCGATTTTCCCTAATAGCACGATGTGAAAAGCAAGTCGGAACGGAGTGCATGTTCAGTATTTACTACTGAATAGCGAGTGTTAAGTAGGCTGTTGAATGTTTTGTGCAACAATTCGAATGTGGTCTACTTCCTCTTCTTTCACTATCGAAAGGATTCCCCTATCATTAGGAAGGAGTCAGAGGGGTCAGATGAGGTCATATGGCTTTAATTAATAATTTGATGGAGCTTTACCACGCAAAGGTAAAAAGCATCGCATAAATTGAGTACTTAACTGATGGAGACAGTTATTATAAGTAATAAAAAATCGAGATATACTGAACTTTATGCGGATTTTCTTAAATAAAAGCGAGAAAATTGCAAAAACTGCAGTAAGAAAAAGCTTGCCTATTTTTATAATTATAACGCATCGCTTTCGCATCCAGAGACTAGCTAACTAGAGAAGCATATGCACTTAGTCAAGAGCATTAAATAAGGTACAACGGGGAAGATTGGGGTTTAGAGTTTAGGATATAGCCTGAAAGGGTGTTAAAGTGGAGTGGAGTTAAAGTGGATAACCTCCCTCCCTAATCTCGTAAAAACGCGATAACGCGGGTTGGGGGTAAGAAAATTGGGGTAGGGTTGTAAATCGATAAGCACCAGCCACCCCTCGCACATAAGCGATAAAGTGGGGGCCGGGGGCAGGAAAGGAAGGTTGGGTTGTGGCCAGATAGAAAAATCGATAACTCTCACCCGCCTCACACGACACACACACGCACAGGCAGACAGACAGCGGGGAGGAGATAGGAATGTATTATTTTTTTATCTAGGACTCTGCAACCAATCGCGTGCATCAGCTTCGGTAGCGAATTAAGCACAGCCAGCGAGTGTCAGATAGAATCAGAGCTGGCTAGTGTCCAGCAGCTGCTTCTCAACCTTGCCATTGCTCCGGCTAACCACCATAACGTCCTTCTCTCCGTAGACTTCCACGTAGAACATGCCCTCCCTTTTCTTGGCCATCTCACACTTGGCTAATTTGGCTAGGCGGCAGCTGATGATGCCGCTGACAATGCAAACAACACATTCGGCACCGGCCGCGCCAAGAGCGCCTAGCAGCAGCTGGTCAAGCGTGTCTTTCTGGTAGGTGTGTCCGTCGGTTGTGTGGTTCACTAGGCCTAGTCTGAGCAGCTGAATGCTGATCACGGCAGTCAGGAGGGACACCACGGAGAAAGCGGAGAAGCAGAGAATCTGAAATATGGGATTGGGATTGAGACTGTTGGGTATCGGAGAATGGTGGATATTGTGTCCTGGTGTGTCTTATCTCATAGGACTATTGTGTCCCGGGTTGCCTCTAGATGTGGATTGTGTTCTGGGAGTGGGATGTCTAGATGAGAGTTGTGTCTTGGGGTGTCTCTGTCTCTAGATGAGGATTGTGTCCTGGGGTGTCTCTAGAAAAGATGAGGATTGTGTCTTCGGGTGTCTCTAGATTAGGATTGTGTCTTAGGGTGTCTCTACATGAGGATTGTGTCCTGGGGTGTCTCTAGATGAGAGTTCTCTTGGGTGTCTCTAGATGAGGATTGTGTCCTGGGGTGTCTCTAGATGAGAGTTCTCTTGGGTGTCTCTAGATGAGGATTGTGTCCTGGGGTGTCTCTAGATCGTAGAAGCTGTCTAGTTGGAACTTGGACCTGTGTGATTAGTGCGATTGGAGAACCGAGCATTTGCCTAAGCCATAAGTCGGTGTGTCGTACTAGCATACATGTGTCATGTACGCATAGATAAGCAGCTCTTACAATGTAGATAGTCTGCCTTCGCACGCAGGCAATCCCGATCATGCCGGTGACAAAGAACTGAAATATTGGAAAAGCGGTTTATACGACCTATAGTAGTTACAGAATAGAATAGGATTCACTGAAATTGTAATAAGAGTAACATTAATGTTGATTTGAGATATCTAATTGATATTGAGGATAAATTTTCTCAGAGACTGAACACAGACACTCGCTGATTGAGGATAAAGACACGGTGATGAGAATAAAAGCACAGTTTTTAGGGATAAATACACACTGATAAAGGATAAAGACACAGTTAATAAGGACAAAGGGTACACTTAATGAGGATAAAGACACACTAATAAAGGATAAAGACACACTGATAAAGGGTAGACAGACTGACTGATCGATTGCAAAGACTCACAAATCCGCCAGACCAGATAGGCGACACCCGATGCGCCATCCAGACCACAGCTTGAATGGTGGACACGGTGCCCAACATGATGGACAGAGAGCCCAGAATGAGGTGGATCACGGCCAGCACCAGTACAGAGGCCAGTACAGACTGGTAAAGCTGCATCTCGAGGCACCAGCAAAGTCCAGCAGGCAGGCGGAGGCAGATATGCTTATACAAAGCCTATTGGAAATATTGTTCAGTCTGGCAAGAATTTTTCAGAGTGACTTTTTAAAGGAGAATTCCTAAGCGGCAGCTCACACAGACGGCAGTCCCTCCTCTGTGCCTGAGAATTTTGTTCCTCCATCTCTACCTTCCTCGCGGATTTTCTCAACTCTCAGCCGCTGGCAGGAGGGAGCAGAAACTCCCTCCTGCAGTTCCCCCTCCTCCCTCCGTCTCCTTTACTAGATGAGACTCAGTTTCTACTGCTCAGTTCTGCCTCTGTACTTCTTGGTCCTGCTGCCGGACCCTGCTAGACGGCAGCGGGGTGGGGGAGACGTCTGAGAGAGAGGAGAAATGGGTAAGAGAGGGAGATGGGCAGAGATGACTGGCAGGGAAGGAAAGGAAGGGCGAGAGATATTGAACGAAGTAGGGCGGCATATCCTAGTCCTCCTCAGTCCTGGGACTCCTCTGTTCCCTCTAATACTTTAATCTCGCCCCCCTCCTGCACCCGAGATTCTCTCAAGCACTCAAGCTCGCACGCCGTTAAGATCAATGAGAACGGCCCAGCCAGCCAAGCCCAGCACCCCCTCTGACAGGACAGCAAGGCACGCAAAAATCGATACTGCTGTGCATTTAGCATGGAGAAGCTCGGTCCCTGATTCGGTCGGACCCACCTCCCCCTACTTTTCGAATTCACGTAAACAAACGGTTGCCGCCCATTATAGCGAGATGAGGAGAGGAAGTTTCTCGAAAATTCTAAAAAGTACACTATGCTCGCCGCAGAGGATGCAGCTAAAGTGATGCATCATTAGTCAGGTGTTTAAAAAATGTAAATACATGTATAACAGGATTTTATTGCGACTTACATGTATAGCATGATCGCTAAGTGAGTTGCTTACGTAATCAATTTGAATGTCGCTAAGTGTATCGCTTAGAATGTCATATAAATGTCGTTACGAATGTCGATTTGAGTGTCGCTTACGCTCGCATAATGTCGATATAAAAAATCGCTTAGAATGTCGTTTGGAGTGTCCCCTAAAATGTCTATATAAATGTCAATTGGAATGTCGCTTATACATGTAATGTTGCTAAGAGTGTCGCTCAGAATGTCGGCAAAGTATCGCTTGGAATGTCGTTAAGAGTGTCGCTTAGAATGTCGATAAAACTTTCACTTAGAATGTTGCTAAGAGTGACGCCTAAAATGCCAACATAAATGTCGCTAAGAGTGTCGCTCAGAATGTCGGTAAGAGTGTCGCTAAGAATGTCGATATAAATGTCGTTAAGAGTGTCACTTAGAATGTCGATATAGATTTCACTTAGAATGTTGCTAAGAGTGCCGCCTAAATTTCTAACATAAATGTCGCTAAGAGTGTTGCTTAGAATGTCATATAAATGTCGTTATGAATGTCGATTTGAGTGTCGCTTACGCTGGCATAATGTCGATATAAAATCTCGCTTCGAATGTCGTTTGGAGTGTCCCCTAAAATGTCTATATAACTGTCGATTGGAATGTCGCTTATAATGTTGCTAAGAGTGTCGCTCAGAATGTCGGCAAAGTATCGCTTGGAATGTCGTTAAGAGTGTCGCTTAGAATGTCGATAAAACTTTCACTTAGAATGTTGCTAAGAGTGACGCCTAAAATGCCAACATAAATGTCGCTAAGAGTGTCGCTCAGAATGTCGGTAAGAGTGTCGCTAAGAATGTCGATATAAATGTCGTTAAGAGTGTCACTTAGAATGTCGATATAGATTTCACTTAGAATGTTGCTAAGAGTGCCGCCTAAATTTCTAACATAAATGTCGCTAAGAGTGTTGCTTAGAATGTCATATATATATATCGTTAAGAATGTCGATTTAAGTGTCGCTTACGCTCGCATAATGTCGATATAAAATCTCGCTTCGAATGTCGTTTGGAGTGTCCCCTAAAATGTCTATATAACTGTCGATTCCAATGTCGCTTAGAATGTTGCTAAGAGTGCCGCCTAAAATGCCAACATAAATTTCGTTAAGAGTGTCGCTTAGAATGTCGATATAAATGTCGTTAAGAGTGTCGCTCAGAATGTCGATATAAATGTCGTTAAGAGTGTCGCTCAGATGTCACTTAGAATGTAGGAAGATATAATTATATACGAGCGTGTATGCCAATAAACCTGCCACTTAGAAAGTCGCTAAAATAGTCGTTAACGTGTCCCTGAACAGTAAGCCAGACCCAATCGGAAGTAATAAAATCAAGAAAGCACCAATAAGGCAGTCAATCATCATGTTATTATTTAGGCATATGATTATTGTATAATCAATACTTCTGTGCATCGAGCTCAGAATTGCGGAAATGACAAGTTGGATTGAGAAAGAAACCAGTAAGCATTTGTTAATATTGCACAGCAATAACCGTTTATTTGCATTCTTCCATCTGGTTCGCTCGCCAAAATAAACGAAATGTGGGCATAAGCAACAACAAAAATACTGTCGTTAAAAATTGTTTACTCAGGCGCACTATGAAGGACTGCTACTGAAGTACATACAGATAGGTGCGCGAGCAGTGGCAGGAAAAGCAAGCTCACTGGATTGATATGAGCGGCAGATATTTGCAGACAATTTTATTCTGTCCGTCTGTTATTGTTGTGTTTGTGTAGAAAATCAATGCGAAATTGGAATAATTGGTGCCTTTTTACACGGTGATGACTGGGCCAAAAAAGCGGCCTCACAGCGATTTTTTAATAAACGTTTTGCGCTTCTAGTTGACTAAGTGGCTGGCTTTACAGCAGGAGTCGGCAAGCCCAGCCAGATGAGACTAGGGAGAGCAGAGAGAGGAGGGAGACGAGAGGAGGGAGATGAGATAAGTGGAGATGAGAGAGGAGAGCTGAGAAGAGACACAAACCTTGAGCGGGCCGGATTGGTTATTGTGCGGTTTCACAGGACCCGAGAGCCGGAGTTGTGCCGACCCCTGCCTTACAGTAATAAACAGCTAGCTAAAAAGTCAGCCAATTTGCTTACACACAGTCGAGTGTTCGGAGAGCAAAATGTTTCAAATTAATTGCAATTCGGTGGGCTGGGCATATTTTCAAGTGTTTTTTTGTAAAAATAACAAAATTATAAAACAAGATATAAAAGACAATGTATAACAATGCAGGTTTATGCGGGAAAAATAAATATGTACAACTAGATTACCTGTATAGATTATATAATAATACAATTGGTGCTCGCCCTTCTGGAGACAATGGATCTTGCAACTCAGACGACTATGACCCATGCAGGTGAGAAGCCAGCCTGCTGCAGTTCATAGCTGTTAGTTGAGTTAGTAGAGTTAAAGTTGAGTTAAAAAAAGGAGACAATTTCTAATTTAAAAAACAAACAAAAACTTGGAGATTTACACAACATATCGGCGACACTGTGGTCCCCATATTACAGATTGGTTGGGAGTGCGGATGCACTTCTAATTGCGGCATGTTATTAAAATATGATTTCTACTTGACAACTTCTTTACATCCTTTGGGATATCCGACATTATCTTAGAATCGTAGGCATGTCTCATAATTAATGTTTATTTTTATGGATCTGTGACAATTTATTAGAATATTTAGGGATGCCTGACAATTCTGGTCTCTGACAATATCATTGAATTGTCAGGGATCTTCGATAGTCACTTAATCAATTCTTGGATACTAAAATTCGACAACATAAATTTAAAAATTAATCTTTTTAAAAAGCAGATAAAAACGGTAAAACCCGTGCCAATGAGACCCCGCTACCAGCACTGCAATCACTCCACCAAGCTCAGATACTGCTGAGGCTGGCCAGCTCCCGCTTCACCCGGTCCATGTCCACGCAGCAGGCGTGAAAGCTCTTCTTAATATTGTCGATCTCCTCTTTCAGGCCCGCGATGTTGTCCACAGCCGTGCGCTTGAACCTGCTCAGCTCCAGGATCTCCCGGTCGCGCTGGGCCGCCTCCGAGCGAAGGCGCTGCACCTCCTGAAGCAGCTCAGCGAGCGTCTCCGGCTGCTGCTGACCGGACCCGCCAGCCGCGCTGTAAGACGTGGCGGCCGTGGTCAGCTGGGAGCTCTCGGTGCGGCTGGCCTCCTCTTCCAGATGCTGCGGGGCGTTCAATGGATTGCTGCTCAGTTGCTATGCGGGCCTTAGCAACCAGCGGTCACCTGGATTTGGCTTTACCGTGTTTTACACTGTGGGATTCCCATACCCTACAACTGTGGGATTCCCATACCCTACACTGTGGGATTCCCATACTACACTGTGGGATTCCCATACTACACTGTGGGATTCCCATACTACACTGTGGGATTCCCATACTACACTGTGGGATTCCCATACTACACTGTGGGATTCCCATACTACACTGTGGGATTCCCATACTACACTGTGGGATTCCCATACTACACTGTGGGATTCCCATACCCTACACTGTGGGATTCCCATACCCTACACTGTGGGATTCCCATACACTACACTGTGGGATTCCCATACTACACTGTGGGATTCCCATACTACACTGTGGGATTCCCATACTACACTGTGGGATTCCCATACCCTACACTGTGGGATACCCATACCCTACAACTGTGGGATTCCCATACCCTACAACTGTGGGATTCCCATACCCTACACTGTGGGATTCCCATACCCTACACTGTGGGATTCCCATACTACACTTTGGGATTCCGATACCCAGTGGGACACTCACCGGGCCCCTGTGATTGGCTCCGTTTGGCGGCCTCTTGCCGGCCACCGGCCGCGGCCTGCCAGCTGCCGCGTCGGCCAGCGGCTGCCGCTGCGGGTGGTCGCCAGCCAGCAGGCCGTTGCTGCCGGCGTGTGCAGCGGCGGAGTCCAGCCCGCCGGACGAGTTCTGGTGCCGGGCGGCGGCGCTGACAGGCGGCCGGGCCGGCGCGGCGGCGGCAGTCGAGGAGGCGGCCTGTCGGGCAGGCGCGGCAGCCGAGGCGGAGCAGGGCTCAACAAAGTTGTCGGGGAACACGCCGACCTGGCCGTGCAGCTCGCCCTGCCACCAGCCGTCGTCGCTGAGGTTGCGGTTGGTGACGCGGATCACGTCGCCGATGTGGAGGGTCAGCTCGTCCTGGTGCTGGGCCGTGTAGGCGTGGATCACCTGCGTTGCCATGGAGATGGGGATTCGTGAATGGGGATATTTTCATGGATTCGGGACCCGGGCTTCTGTAATTGGAATCTGGGTGTCTGTAATTGGGATCTGGGTGTCTGTAATTGGGATCTGGGTGTCTGTAATTGGGATCTGGGTGTCTGTAATTGGGATCTGTGCCCCAATACCCGAGCCACTCCAACCCAGCCTCCCTAACCTTCACATAGTCCGAGTGCATCTGCAGCTTGGCCTTATCAGACAGCGAGGCCGATGCTGAACTGCCAGCAGTCGCCGACTGCGCAGGCTTCGGCTGGTGCTGCCTGACTGCGCTGGTGGGCGCCATCCCGGGCAGGGGGCGCGGCGGCAGCTGCTGCTGCTCGTGCGGCGGCTGGCCACCCCCGCCGTCAATGTCCAGATAGGCCAGCGGGACGGGGAACTTGGCGGCCAGCTTGGGCACGTAGACGGTCGCCACAGCGGCGGATCCGGCAGCTGGCAGCGGCTCCATCGCATAGACAGCCGAGTTGGCCTCCAAGCCGGAGGCGCGCAGCTTCGGGTCAACCCGGCGCAGGGTGGCCAGGCGGCACGGCTTAACAAAATTGTCAGGGAACAGGCCGCGCCTGCCCGCCGAGTTCCGGCCGCGAAGCCAGCCGTCCTCCTCCGGCTCGGCGTCGTACAGCAGCTCGCCTTTGACTATGGAGAGCTCGTCCTCCTGGTCGGCTTTGTAATCGAACTCCACTAAATAGCAGCACTTGTCCGACATTGCGCAGCTGCAGTGTGTTTTTGTTTTAATTCGCTAAATTCCAACTGATTTCTCTGTTCCACTGCGGGATGAAGAACTCAAAAGCATAGATGAAGAAAGATTGAGTGAATAGTCTATGGCTGAGACTTCCTTAAAGCTGTGTGGCATTCGGGAATTCCCTCAATTTAATTCTATTTTAGCCTGACTATCATGGCCATCCAAAAGCCAAATGCAAGATTATTTATGGTATACAAAACAGACATTTTCTTTGCCATATAGTGAAGAGCACATGCTAAAATTGTACCATAAATACCATACATGCGCAACCCCAGATTAACACCGGCTGTGCAACACTTTTTAGCCAAAAATGCGACTTACCTAAAAACCTAAGCAAAATTAACATTAAAATAGGTAAATGGCAGAAGTAACTATAACTGTATTATAAGGGCTAAATGCCTTATCATCTAATTAATCGGGAGTTTTGGCTGTATGATAAATAACATTCATTTAAAATTGAAAAAGTAGATTTTAATTGTCAAGTTTCAAATTCTAAGTTAAACCTATCAGTTTAATGGATAAACCTATTAGTTGCACTTTCATAAGGCCTAAATTTTACATTGTAAAAATGTTGTGGCTTATAAAAGAAGGGCTAATATGCTATGGTTTTTAATAGGGTTAGGGTTCCAGTAAAACTATTTTTCTTAAATTGATCATACACATACCTGCCAACAGACATTTTTGGTATATGGATATAAAAGAATTGCTTTGTCAAATTTATATAAATATTTGTTAGGGAATTGCTAAGATAAGATATAAAGATTCATGGGAAGAATTGCTAAGATATCACCATACTCTCAAATCTGTTATACAATATGCTAGAAAAAATGACCCCCTACACTATAAATTTAAATGTATACCAGAAAAACAAATTTACTTGTGATCTATATGCCAGATTATCAAAAAATCATTATGACAATAAAGGACCTTTTTTGCATTGTGACAATTAAGGACCTTGTGAGTTGGGGTTGCATGTGTACCTTACTTATATACATTAGGCCACAATATGAATCGGAGGGGTGCTGCACCCCAAATATATATTCACTGGTTGTGGGCTCGTGTGAGAGCCATACTATTTTTTACCTCATGCTAACCATCTGAGTTTACTCACTACAATGGCCTTGCAAGCCACAAACTAATAAGCAGCATGGCAGCAAATATCACTAATGCCACCTAGCCCGTTTGCAATAGACAGCTACACTCACACCACTGCGCAGCATTGGGCAGCTTGGGCTCACAGGTTTGAGACCTACATTGCAGCAGCCAGAATTTTTTATGAGAAATGGGTGTAGCAGCTGCTTCTTTATATGGAAAAGAACTGCAGAATATAGTTGAAGAAAACCAGATTGTAGCAGGTGAGGGTCACAAGGACCTTGTGAAAAACATCCAGCAACACTAGGACAGAAGGAACAATATTGTCTTCCTCCCCTTCAAATTTGAGACCCGTTGACAGCAGGCAGAAGAGTTAGTGGACAGGTGGCACTAGCGGCTGCGTAAAGCAGCCAATGCCTACAACTTTGGATAGCTGCAAGACTCTCTTGGCAATGACATGCTGCAGCATCGCATTGGAGCTTAGAAGGTTTGATGCCATTTGAGAATGGTGCTTGGAAAGTCAAACGAATGTCTAGAAACTCCTTGAAGCTGCACCGCAATGGCGCTTCCTGTTGATGTCATTGCATAGCCATCAAGCTGGTCATCTTGGATCTGATCTCAGATGCTTTACTAGTGACAATGACTGGCACCCTTCCTGGAGATCCAGACTCCAGGGGCTGCTAGCAATGCAACCATATCCATGTGCAACAAAGTGCAGTACAAGTGATTTGAATAGTCAATATCTATCAACTGTCAATATTTGTAAACTGTCAATTTTTTTAAATCTACTTTTGTGACATCAATATTTCAACTTTTAGTATCTAATATTTGCATTTTTATTTTTCTATTACTTGTTTTTTGAGTGCCAAATTGCAAGTCATTTCTGTGAAAAGAGGAGAGATGTGAATTGGGGTTGCATGTGTATTTTACTTATGTATATCGAGCCACGCCCAATCAATATAACTTGGAGGGGTGCTATACCCAAAATATATATTCCCTGGTTGCTGGCTCTTGTAAGAGCCATATTATTTTCGACCTTGTGCTAACAGTCTGAGTTTACTTGCTATAGACATTTTTTTTGCTCTGTGGCACAATTTTTCTGCAGATTGTTCTATATATTAGATACTTTATGCCAAGCATTTTTTCAGGTCTACTCATTGTATGCAGATATTTTCTGGCATATATATAAGATTCAGGAGTAGGAATATATCAAGGCTTGGAGAAATTGCTATAATGCTATGTCTCTTGGGAAGAATTACTAAGATATCAAGGCTCATTAGAAAGAATTAGGCCCTACTAAAATACTGACTATTAAAAGAAATTTTAGGGCTTATTGGAATATTACTAAGACACTAAGGCTTAGATTATAGGTACAATAATATATTAAGACTCATAGGTCATAGTGAAATTGCTAAGATAGGCCTACAATACTTATAAAGAGATTGCTACTATGGTTTATAGAGAAGAGGGTTGGTAAGATACTAAAGGACAAAGTAAACATATATGCCCAACTTCAAAATTTTATCCAGCTATATGACTTAATATAATTTTGGATAAGTGGCAAAAGTAATTATAACTATATTATTAAGGCTAAATGCCTTCTTATCTAGGCCCCCTAATTAGTAACTATCTATGCCTATATTTTTCTAGTCAGTATTTTTGCAATTTATCTTGGCTAAGCCCCTCACTACTTAGCCAAATAGGCCAGGTGTTAGGCATATATAATGGTCAATTAGAAGTTGATAATAAGCCAAACCAAACTCAAAGGTAGATCAAAGAATTAGAAGTAGAATTAGGATTAAGGCTAAGCTATATACTAAATAATAGACCTAGCCTAGCACTATATCTGTAAGCCTAATTAAAGCAACAATGTTTATACATTGTATAGGCCTATGTTTATAAAATTTAGAACACTGAAAAATATTTGAATTTGAATAGGTCAAAAATATAGCCTAATTCAATGTTGATGTTGAATTTTTTAAGATAGAGCCCTTAAGATTTTAGTAGGCCTACGCCTACGGCCTACTTAAATAGTGTACAAGTACTTAGCTAGGCCTATGCTTATTGGCCTATTGCTAATTATTTTTGTAAATTGTATGCACGCAATGCTAAACATAATAGGCCTATCTGTAGCTTTACCTTAAAATAGGCTATTTTTAATAAGCTTGGGCCTACTACTAGGCCTACTATTTATAATTTATCCAATAGTCCTGTAACACTACTGGACAAAAAAGCTTATTAATATTTAGCCAGCAGTCCTACCCTACTGCCACTCAAATAAGCAGATCACATAGCTTAAAATACAAAACGTACTGTATAATGCATGCATGTAGAACAACAAGCTGTTGAAAATGGTACCCGGTAAAATGCGGAATCCGCAACGGAATCGGAATGGAATAGTACGGTAAAACGCGGAATCCGCAGCGGAATGGTAAACTGCGGAACGAAGTGCGGATTCCGCATATTAAAGTAAAACGCGGAATGCAAAAATGAAAAAAGTAAAATGCGGAATGAAAACTAACTGAATTATACTTTTATTCATCACCTTATATTTAAAAAAACATCTGAAATTTATGTACATTTTTGCTGAACAAATTTTTTTTCATTGTCACTATGACACTCAAATCAAATCTGTTGATCTTCCCTTAGCAAAATCCTCAGCAGAATGGTTAAGATACAGTAATTTTCGGAATGAAGATAGAGCTTTGGCAACTTATTTAAGGTAAATTCATACTCTGGAAGCGAAAGTGCATACTACGTACAATTTTTATATTTAATGTATTTCAAAAGTGCCCGCTGACATGTGGCGAGAAGTCATCCTACATCCTATTGCTGTCAAAAAAAATCATAGCATTAAATGTGCATTTCTAAAAAAAAATTAAATCCGAAACTTTAGGACAAGATTGATTTTAGCGAAGCTAAAATTACGATTTGCAAGACGCTTTTACGTTTTTAGTGTCAAGAAAGGCAATAAATAGTACAAGGAAGCATGGAAAGTCAGATCAGTCAGATCAGTATGGAAAGTCAGTACCCTCTGGGAAAATCGCCGGCGAATCGCAAGCGAATTGTCAGCGAGACAGCGAAGTAGTGGCGACATTTTTTTCTTCATTTCCCATATAGAACGTTTCAAAAAGCTGTGTTTGTCTGGAACTTTTCTTCCTGCAGCATAAAACATAGTTTTTCCACCTCGGTCGCATTGGCGAATCGTCAGCGGAACATTAGCGAAGTTTCGCCAGCAACTTTTCGCCAGCGACGGGACAGCGAATCGCTAACAAATAAGTGCTTGATTATTTATTATTGGGGCTCTATTTTGCTAGTAAATATAAGAAAATGTATAAAATTATTTGATTTCTCACTTGCATAACAATCCCTTCATTCTATTCTATCGAATTAACCACTGCTTGGGGGTATGAATCAGATAAATCATATATAGTAACTTCTCTAGGCAATAGAAAGTTAGGTATAACGAGTGGAACTCCTCCACTGGAGGACAAACCCAAGAAATTCGACTCCCGAATTGTAATGTTTATGCAGTGTTTGAATCGCAAAGTCAAGTCATAGTATGGAAATTATCAATCTGGGCATACGTTTATATTTATAGTTGCACATCGGGTTCCGGAGTAACTATTACAAAAATGGGCATTGTTTTTATCGCAACCTTTTTGTTAACTTTATTAATCTATGCCTGCAAATAGTGCTTACTTCTAAGGACACAAATCAACTGCTGGGCTGTTGTTTCGGGTCATAGTCACATAGAGGCTCTACCCGCACACCCGTAAAGCGGGTTGTTGTCGCCTGTAAACCCTCTTCGGAACTTAATCTCGTGGGCTTTGTCCACAGAAAAGTTAATGCATAGATTCAATCAAACAGTACATTTAGAAAATTAGCTGTTAATAGTTGGTCACATCAAAAAGGATGTCCAGGAAAGGGTTTTGCTTGTACGTTAGGTTCCCTTGTAGCACATTTTGGCACTTGGAAATCAGGCCAGGTCCATGCATAAGCACTTTTTAATATCATGATATATTGTGATAAACTGGTGCGGAAGCCTAGCGCAAGTGAGCATCATGGTAACACTTCCGAATGCATTTGCAAGATAGGCAAATGGAATATTTAAACATTTCTTGCAAAGAAATTTATTTTTGTATTTTTAGCATATACTTATTTCCAAAAACTGCACAATATGTTGTTAATATACATTCCGATGATAGAAACTTTATTTGACACTACAAAAAATCAGCTTCTAAATAAATTAAGCTATATATACATGTAGCTAGATAGCTATTTGTAGTCTTTAGTACATGTTGATGTTGATGAATAAAAGTATAATTCAGTTAGTTTTCATTCCACATTTTACTTTTTTCATTTTCGCATTCCGCGTTTTACTTTAATATGCGGAATCCGCACTTCGTTCCGCAGTTTACCATTCCGCTGCGGATTCCGCGTTTTACTGTACTATTCCATTCCGATTCCGTTGCGGATTCCGCATTTTACTGGGTACCGTTGAAAATTGAAACCCACGGATTTTGAACCCACCGTCGAATTCGAAACTCCGGAAGTATTTTTGCATGCATTTATAAAATCTAAAGCCATACTCAAACAAATATTGTTAATAGTTGGGATGAATACAGGTAAACACCTAATGTATTTTTTAACTATATTTTTTAACGTAATAGAATAAAATCAAATTAAACTTACAGCGTCCGGACAGAAATTTAACAGAATCTTTTTTATGTAAGACAAGATTAATTTGTAGCTGTGAAGTAAAATGAAGAAGCGATAAGCAATTTCTGCATCCCTCATCAGCTGGCAAAGCATGTGGTGCTTTTGCATGTGACACTCTTGCAAGTATGCAAGACATCAGCAAGACCCAATTCTTAATTGTTCCCCCCTCCTCCTTGCACAAAAGATGAAGAGGCCAGCTGCAGTTCGACGCATGAGCATGCTGCATGCAACATAAAGTTGGCCATATAAGAAGCAAGGTGACCAAGTTGATCCCTTGGAAAAAAGTCAAGTCCAAGTTCCTTGGTTAGTCATGAAAAAGCAAACCTGCAGTGGGAACTGTACTTGCTTGAACGAAAAGAAAGATTCCATGAATAATTTTGAATTCCCAGAATAAATACAGATTGCTCTTTGCTGGATCCTGTCACTATTGTTGCCTAAATCACATTCGAAAAGAGTTGATTGACGATTAGCCTTGACGAAGAGAAGAGGGGAGAGAGGGGGAGAGGGAGAGAGAGGAGAGAGAAGAGAGGAGAGAGAGGAAAGAGGAGAGAAGATGTGTTTGCCGACCCTGTTCCAGAGAGTTAAGGAACTCAATGGGAAACTGTTGACGCCGCTGCTGATGTCAATGTTCTATTCTGGGTTTGCTCTCCTTCTGCTGCACTTGCACTTGCCGCACTCGTGGATAACTGAGGCTGCCTCATCCGTCTTTGGTGGTAAATTGTGCATCAGGGTTCCATGCAGTACTCACACCAAGGGACTTCTGATGAGGCGGCCAGGCTGTGGGGCCCGTGTGGGCAGGAGCACCCTGCTACCCTGCTTTTAGGCATCCGACTATAAAAATGATCTGTTGCTGCTGCATGGCTTGAAGCCTGACTCATAAAGTCATGAACACTCGATAAGTATACTATTTTTAGTCTCGAAAGGTTGCTCGAATTTCGCGAAGCAATGTGATTTGCTAGCTACTTCCCCCTTACTTCCCCCATAGCTCAGGCTGTAGAGGTTCAATTGCAAAGCAGTTTTTGAAATCCGACAGAACTTTTACATATTTGCTTCTTTACAATACAACAGTTCCAAGGTCCGCCGACCACAAAGTGGTCAGGGAGATGGAACAATGTCAAACAGTCTCTGATGCGAGGTAAAAGCAACACCGTTGGCCTTGTTAGGAGACTTGGCGTTTTCTGTCAAACAGTCGACGAACCTCCGGGTCCGTGCCTGCATGCCTCCGCCGGAAAGGGGCCCGCGCTGTGTCCACAACAACAACAACAACAAAATACGCTGTCATGATGGTAAAAGTCAGCGTCACAGGGCGCGCTTCATGGCTTGGGCGCGAACAAAGGCCGCGCCACCGGCAGTGTCCGGGGCGCCGGCGTCAGCCAGCAGACAGTCGACATAACGCCGAGTTCGCGCTTGACCTCGCCGGTAGGGTGCCTGCAGCGTGAGCAGCAGCACCTCCTGCACCGGCTGTGGGCAGTACGACTCGGCGCGGATGAGATGGCCTGCGAGCTGTAGTCGCCGACGGCGCAGTAGATCACTTGGACGTGGCAGGCCAGCGCGGCGATAGAGTGCCGCGTTGGTGACTCGCTCGACGCCGATGTTGAAGGCGGCGCGCAGCAGACCAGCGTGCGCCGCATCGACTTGCTGTTCGAGTGAGTCCGTCAGCGTCCAGGTCTCGGCGTTGTACAGCAGGACGGTCTCGATTACCGCCTGGAACAGCGCCGCCCTCTGGCGGTCTGGTAGGGCCTCGGACTGCAGGACTGCCCTCACAGAACGAAAGGCAGCCCAGGCAAGCCCGCGGCGGCGTCGCAGGTCCTCGCGAGCGTCTGGAACCAGACCGCCCAGGTAGACGAACTGCTGACATCGCGGGAGTTCGGTCGCCTGCCCGTCAGCGCCTCGGCAAAATATTGCAGCCTCGATGTCGTCCGGCACGCAGAGCACAACGGTCTTCTGCGTGTTGACCACCAGGCCGACACTCGCCGCAACGGCAACCAGCCTGTCCAGCTGCCGTTGGGCGCCCTCGACGGTCGAGGACAGCAGGGCGAGGTCGTCGGCGTAGCCAAGCACGCTGAGCCGCTTCTCCGGTTGACGTCGACCCACGCGTCGCTGCAGCAGAAAACCGTCGTCGTCGGTAGGAAGAGCAGTCCGCAGCACCCAGTCAAGCACCAGGACGAACAGGAACGGCGCCAGCGTATCTCCCTGAAGCACTCCGGAGGATGTCTCAAAGGAGTCCGATAGGCCGTCCGGTGTTGTCACAGCAGCTGTCGTATCACGGTACATCGCCATGATGGCGGAGATCAGCTGCTCAGGCACGTTGTACGCGCGGAGCACCATTGGAAGCACGGCTCTGACAACCGAGTCGAATGCCTTCTTGAAATCAATAAAGATTAAAATCAGGATCGACTGACGAATCCGCGCCTCCTCGATGACTCGGCGAAGAGCCAGGATCTGCGCCACTGTGCCGCGATGGGGCCGGAACCCGTTCTGCTCTGGGCGCAGGTACGGATCCAGCACGGGCTGCAACCGCGAAAGCAGCATCCGGTTGAACAGCTTCGCTGCACAGGACTGAAGGCAGATGCCTCGATGGTCTTCAAGCCTAGTGGTGCCCGGCTTCTTTGGAACAGCGACGATGTGCGCCGTGGTCCATTCGTTGGGCGCCGCCTCACCGAAGAGCACGCGGTTCATCACTCTGGCGACCTCAGCGGCCACACAGGGGATGCGCAGCGCCTCGATGGGCACCTCGTCCGGACCCAGCGCTTTCCCGCCCGGTGACTGCTGGGCGAGCTTGACAACGTCGGCTGCGTTGACTGGGGCTACGCTGAAACTCTCCTCTGCCGGCAGCGGCGTCTCCGGCGGCAGCGTCAGACTGTCTGGCAGCGGGGGTGGCGGCGCGTTGACGATGGCGGCGAAGAACTCGCGCAGCTCGTTCCTACGCTCGTCCGGCGTGTCACCAGCCAGGTTCAGCGGATTGCGCCGCTTTCTTCCCGTCAGAGCGTTGATGGCGGACCAGGCCACGCGCCCTCTGGCATCGGGCCCAGCGGCAGAGACAGCCTGAATGGCGTCATCGACAGCCGCTTGTTGGCGCTGCAGGTAGACAGCTGCCAGAGCTGCCTCTGCCTCGTGTGTCCACAGCAGAACCTCCTGCAGCGGCGCCGGGCAGTATGACTCGGCGCGGATGACGTGACCCGCCAGCTTCAGGCGTCGCTGTCGCAGGGTCACGCTGGGAGGGCTCAGCTTGATCCGTTGATAGAAGGCCTGGTTGGTGACGCATTCGGCGTGACGGTGGATGTTAAAAGCAGCACGTAGCAGGCTGGAGTGCACGCGACCAGTTGTCGCTCCAGGACCTCTGTGGTCATCCATGTCTCGACGTTGTAGAGGAGCACCGTTTCCACAGATAGTATAGTACACCGGACAAGTACAAGTAAATGGACAGTACAATACACCGGATATGCTTCTTTGGACACCAATATCATTTGAAAGTACCCGTTTTTCTCGAAGTTCCACATGTTTTACCGTGAAAGCGTCATCCATAGGTATTAAAAACAAATGGCAGAAGACATCCAGTGGCAATCCAAGATCCTGGTGTCAACAGAGTCAGCAAAATTGGCTGCTGGGAGTTCAAAATTTTGGATACGAGCCGAAATAGAGCTTCTTAGAAAGCACTAAAAGATTATGACAAACATTTTTCTGGGCGTTAGAAGTCAATGCAAAACTTATTTTTATCCATCCAAAAATCTATTTTTATAGACCTACAAGCTGTTGAAACCCGCGGAATTTGAACCCGGGAATTCCAATACCCGGAACTACTTTTGCATGTATTCTGAAATCTAAGGCCATACACAAACAAAAACTTGTTAATAGTTAGTAGGATAGGGGTAGACATAAAATGGAGCACATTCGTGTAAAATTAGGGTTTGAGACATTGTTGGCTGGGGTACTGCGCAGAATGTCAGGCAATGTCTGTCTGACTCTAAAACATATATTGCTAAACTCTGGTCTCTCCCTGACTCTCCCTACGTCCCTTGGATCCTTTAAAATTTCTATCGTCTCTTTGTTTCCTCTCATCTTTCTCGTCCCTCGTCTCTCCTCTCTGAGGCTCTCTCCTCTCTCCTCTCTCCCCTCTTCTCTCGTATCTTCCCTCATCTCTCTTCTCTTTCATCTCTCTTATCTCATCTCTTGTCTCTTCTTTTCTCTCTCCTCTCCTCTCTCCTCTCCTCTCTCCCCCTCTCCTCTCTCCTCTCACCCCCTCTTCTCTCTTATCTTCCTTCTCCTTTCTATTTTTTTCTCTCTTCTCTTAACTCTCTCCTCTATTCTCTCATCTCTCGTCTCTTCTCTCGTCTCTTCCCTCACCTCTTTTCTCTCTCGTCTTTGCTCTCTCATCTTTCCTTTCTCTTCTTTTATCTTTTCTCTCTTATCTCTTCTCATTTCTCTCTGCTCCCCCCCTCTCTCTCTCTCTCTCTCTCTCTCTCTCTCTCTCTTCTCTGTTATCTCTCCTCCTCTCTCTACTCTCTCCCCTCTCCATTCTCCTATTTCCTCTCCTCTCTCCTCACTCACTTCTCTACTTTTGTCTCTCCTCTCTCCTCTCGTCTCTGTAACCTCTCCTCTGTTCTCTCTACTCTCCCATCTTTTATCTGTTCACTCTCGTCTCTGCTCTCTCATCCCCCTCTTTAATCTGGCATCTCTGTCTTATATGTTCTCTCACCTCTCTCCTCTGTACTCTTTTCTTTCCCCTCTTTTGACTCCTCACTTTCCTTTCTCCTTTCTTCTTTTCTCTTATCTTCCCTTTTCTATACTCTGTCTCCCTCTCTTCTCTCACTCCACTCTCCTCTATCCGTTATCTCTCATCTCTCATCTCTCCTTCCACCTCTCATCTCTACAACCTTAGAGATGTAGAGATGTATCTTTCTCTTCTCTCTTCCCTGTACTCTCTCATCTCTTCTTTCACCTGTTTCCTCTCTGCTCTCCTCTCTGCTGTCTCCTCTCTCCTCTCATCTGCAACTCTCTGCTCTCTCATCTCTACTCACTACTCTCGCTTTTCCTCTCTCCCCTCTTCTCTTCCTCTCTCTCATCGTCATCACCCCCTCATCTCTCCTATTATCTTTTATCTTTTCTTTTATCCCCTCTTTCGCTTCTCTTCTCTTCGAATCGTCTATTCCTTCTTCTTTCCACTCTCATCTGCCCCTCAGCCATGAGCTGGATTCTTTATCTGGCCTTTGAGGTAAAAGTCTGCCCATCCCTGCTTGGAAAGCCAGTTTGTGAGACGTAGTACTCTCATGGTTGTTATCATGCTTTGATCACGTCATTTTTCTTGCAAATTTGCAGCCCTGAAAGGAATTTGTGTATCTTCAGCTCCACTGCAGTCTGCATCAGTCTAACAACCAAGGAAATACGCATTTCTTAGAAGGCCATTTAAAATTTACACGGTACCTTTAAACGAAACCTAAAATTTCCATGGTGTGCCTAATTTAGTAGGGTTGTATGTATTTCATTGCATCGCATCGCCTTTTCATAAATCTTTCGCTTTTACAAACCATGCTGGTTAGTGGATTCCCTCGATTTGCCAATTGCCATCCACTGTTAAACTGCTGCAGAGTTTGCCAATACAGAGGGGAGGGCAGTGGTTAGAATTTCTCACTAAACTGTCATGGCTAAACGTAGCTTCTCCACTCTGGGGGTGCAGAGAAGGCTATTAAAAAGTTATTCCAAAACACTGTACATTCGCTATGTACATTCAGTCCTATTGCCTGACCCTTCGTCTGGCTCTGGGGGAATGAGTGAGTGAGTGGCACAAACAACAGAAAAAGCAGACAAACTTCACATGCTTACAGTTTCTTTTTCTGTTGAGTTACAGAGTTGAAACTTTACATTTAGATAGAGAATGAGTCAATGAAGAATTGTGTCAAGTTTGAAGTCAATCGCTTTACGTGGAGCAAACTTATGGCAGCTGAAAGTTAGTCAATTTTGAAACCCTTTTACACATCTGGGCCCAGATCGGGAAAGAGAGGCAGGCGGGCGGAGGTTGGGGTGGTTGCTACGCTGAAAAAACAGCCTAACTTTAAAAGTGCACAGCGGCTTTCAGGATTAACTTTGAGATTTAAAATTTTACACGATTGTGTCAAAATAGTTGAAAATTGCCTGTGTCGGTAGAGTCGGTAAAGAGAATCGGTAGAAGTGGAGCGGCGCTATGGAGGATTTAGTGAAAAAATCGCGCATTTTGAGCAGTTTTTTGTACTTTTAGGTAGGAAGACTTGAGTCTAGGAAATTAAAAGGTAGCCTAAGACATTCTCCGTAGTGAGTTTAGGGTGGGTGTAAAGTTTGGTGTAATTTGGTTGAGTGGTTTGGGAGTCCATAGCGATCAAAATTGTCCACACACACACACAGAGTTTTGATTTTTATAGGTAGAGACAAGCTGTTGAAACCCGCGGATTTTGAACCCGGGGAATTCCAATCCCCGGAACTACTTTTGCATGTATTCTGAAATCTAAGGCCATACACAAACAAAAACTTGTTAATAGTTAGTAGGAAAGAGGTAGACATAAAATGGACACATTCGTGTAAAATTAGGATTTGAAGCAAACATTGATATTGTTGGCTGGGGTACTTCACAGAATGTCAGGCAATGTCTGTCTGACTCTAAAACATGTATTGCTAAACTCTGGTCTCTCCCTGACTCTCCCTATGTCCCTTGGATCCTTTAAAATTTCTATCGTCTCTTCTGTTTCCTCTCTTCTCTCTCGTCCCTCGTCTCTCCTCTCTCTTCTCTCCTCTCTCCTCTCTTCTCTCATATCTTCCCTCATCTCTCTTCTCTTTCATCTCTCTTATCTCTTGTCTCTTCTCTCTACTCTCCTCTCTCTCTCCTCTCTACTTTTCGTTTTCTCTCTTCTCTCCTCTCTCCTGTCTCCTCTCTACTTTTCGTTTTCTCCCTCCTCTCTCCTCTCTACTTTTTCGTTTTCTCTCTTCTACTCTCTCCCCCTCTTCTCTCGTCTCTTCCTTCTCCTCTCTATTCTTTTCTCTCTTCTCTTAACTCTCTCCTCTCTTCTCTCACCTCTTTCCTCTCTCTCTTTCCTCTCATCTCTTTTCTTGTTTTATCTCTTCTCTCTCCCCTCGTCACTCGTCTCTTCCCTCACCTCTCTTCTCTCTTGTCTGCGTTTTTATCTCTCCTTTCTCTTCTTTTATCTTTTCTCTCTTATCTCTTCTCGTTTCTCTCTGCTCTGCGCGCTCTCTCTCTCTCTGTCTCTCTTTCTATTTCTCTCTCTCTCTCTCTCTCTCTCTCTCTCTCTCTCTCTCTCTCTCTCTCTCTCTCTCTCATCTCTCCTCTCCCATCTCTCTTCTCCTCTTTACTCTCTCCCCTCTTCATTCTCCTATTTCCTCTTCTCTCTCCCTGTCTCTCCTCTCTCCTCTAGTCTATGTAATCTCTCCTCTGTTCTCTCTACTCTCCCATCTCTCGTCTGTTCACCCTCATCTCTGCTCTCTCATCTGTCATCTTTACTCTCTAATACGTTCTCTCACTTATCTCCTCTGTACTCTTCTCTTTCACCTCTTCTGACTCCTCTCTTTCCTTACTCCTCTCTTCTTTTCTCTTCCCTCTTCTATACTCTCTCTCCTCTATTATCTTCTCTCGTCTCTCTGCACTCTCCTCTCACCTTTTTCATCTCTCATCTTTACTCTCTCATCTCTCCTTTCATTTGTCTCATCTCTACAATCTCATCTCTCCTTTCTCCCCTCTTCTTACACCCCTCTCTTATCTCTATCTCTTCTCTTCTCACTCCTCTCTCCCCCTCTTATCTCCTCTCTTCTCTATCCTTTCTACTCTCTCCTCTCCTCTTGACCCTCTGTCATCTTCTTTCTGCTCTCTCATCTCTACTCTCTTCTCACTCTTCTTTACTCTCCTCTCATTGATCCTCTGTCTCATCTCTCCCCTCTTCTCATCTTTACTCTTTCCTCTCCCTCCTTTCTCCCCTCCTCTCGCTTCTTCCTCCCTTCTTTTCTGCTCTCTCCTCACCACTTGTCTCTCCTCTTATCTTCCATGTTTTCTCTAATCCCCCTCTCGCCTCTCCTCTCTTCTAAGAGTCTATTCCTTCTCCTTTCCACTCTCATCTGGCCCGCACATGAGCTGGATTCTTTATCTGGCTTTTGAAGTAAAAGTCTGCCGATCCCTGCTTCGAAAGCCAGTTTGTGGGACGTACTACTCTCATCGTTGTTCTCATGCTTTGATCACGTCATCTTTCTTGCCAATTTGCAGCCCTGAAAGGAATTTGTGTAAACTTCAGCTCCACTGCAGTCTGGACTCTGGATCAGTCTAACAACCAAGGAAATACGCATTTCTTAGGAGGCCATTTAAAATTTACACACTACCTTTAAAAGAAACCTAAAATTTCCATGGTGTGCCTAATTTAGTAGGGTTGTATTGCACTGCATTGCCTTTTCATAAATCTTTCGCTTTTACAAACCATGCTGGATTCCCTCGATTTGCCAATTGCCATCCACTGTTAAACTGCTGCAGAGTTTGCCAATACAGAGGGGAGGGCAGTGGTTAGAATTTCTCACTAAACTGTTATGGCTAAACGTAGCCTCTCCACTCTCGGGGTGCAGAGAAGGCTATAAATAAAGTTTTTCCAAAACACTGTACATTTGCTATGTACATTCAGTCCTATCGCCTGACCCTTCGTCTGGCTCTGGGGGGAATGAGTGGAGTGAGTGAGTGGCACAAACAACAGAAAAAGCAGACAAACTTCACATGCTTACAGTTTCTTTTTCGGTTGAGTTACAGAGTTGAAACTTTACATTTAGATAGAGAATGGGTCAATTGTGAAGAATTGTGTCAAGTTTGAAGTCAATCGTTTTACGTGGAGCAAACTTATGGCAGCTGAAAGTTAGTCAATTTTGAAACCCTTTTACACATCTGGGCCCAGATCGGGAAAGAGAGGCAGGCGGGCGGAGGTTGGGGTGGCTGCCTCGCTGAAAAAAACAGCCTAACTTTAAAAGTGCACAGCGGCTTTCAGGATTAACTTTGAGATTTGAAATTTTACACGATTGTGTCAAAATAGTTAAAAATTGCCTGTGTCAAATTTGAAGAGAATCGGTAGAAGTGGAGCGGCGCTATGGAGGATTTAGTAAAAAAATCGCGCATTTTGAGCAGTTTTTTGTACTTTTAGGTAGGAAGACTTGAGTCTAGGAAATTTAAAGGTAGCCTAAGACATTCTCCGTAGTAAGTTTAGGGTGGGTGTAAAATTTGGTGTCATTTGGTTGAGCGGTTTGGGAGTCCATAGCGATCAAAATTGTCCACACACAGACACACACACACACAGAGTTTTGATTTTTATAGTTAGAGACAAGCTGTTGAAACCCGCGGATTTTGAACCCGGGAAACTCCAATCCCCGGAACTATTTTTGTATGTATTGAGATTAAACTCAAACAAAAACATTTATTAGTTGGGATAGAGTTAAACATAAAATAAAGTACATTCGTGTAAAATTAGGATTTGAGGCAAACATTGATATTGTTAGCTGGGGTGCTGCGCAGAATGTCAGGAAAACTCTGACTCTCCCTATGTCCCTTGCATTCTTTGAAACTTCTATCTTCTCTTCTGTTTTCTCACTTCTCTCTTGTCTCTTGTCTCTTCTCTCTCTCTCTCCTCTCATCTCTTCTTTCTTCTCTCCTCTGTCCCCTCTTCTTTTGTCTCTTCCCTCTATTCGTTTCTCTCTCCTTTCCTCTCTTCTCTCTCGTCTCTGCTCTCTCATCTCTCCTTTCTCCTCTCTTATCTCTTCTCATTTCTCTCTCTCTCTCTCTCTCTCTCTCTCTCTCTCTCTCTCTCTCTCTCATCTCTCTGCTCTCTCCTGTCTCATCTCTCTTCTCCTCTCTAATCTCTTCCCTCTTTCCTCTCCTCTCTCGTCCTTCCCCTCTTTCCCCTGTCTTCTCGATTCTCTCCCTCCCCTCCTCTCTCCTCACTCACTTCTCTCTCCCTTTGTCTCACCTCTCATCTCTCATCTCTTATTTCTTATCTCTCCTCTTTTCTCTGTCATCTGTCATCTTTACTCTCTTATACTCGTATGCTCTCTCACCTCTCTCCTTTGTACTCTTCTCTTTCCCCTCTTTTGACTCCTCTCTTTCCTTTCTCCTTTCTCCTTTCTTCTCTTCTCTCCCCTCTTCTATACTCTCTCCCTCTCTTGTCTTCTCTCTTTTCTCTCCACTCTCCTCTCATATATCGTCTGTTCACTCTCATCTGTCTCACCCCCTCTCTCTTCTGTCATCTCTACTCTCCTCTCTCCTGTGTACTCTTCTCTTTCCCCTCTTCTGACTCCCCTCTTTCCTTACTCCTCTCTTCTCTTCCCTCTTCTTTACTCTCTCCACTCTATTCTCTTCTCTCGTCTCTCGTCTCTCTGCACTCTGCTCTCTCCTCCTACATCTGTCATCTCTACTCTCTCATCTCTCCTTTTCTCTCTCTTATCTCTACAATCTAATTTCTTTCCTCTCTCCTCCTCTTCCCTTTACTTTATCTCTCCTTTCTCCTCTTTTCTTTCTCTCTCTCTCTCTCTCTCTCTCTCTCTCTCTCTCTCTCTCTCGCTCTCTCTCTCGCTCTCTCTCTCTCTCTCTCTCTCTCTCTCTCTCTCTCTCTCTCTCTCTCTCTCTCTCTCTCTCTCTCTCATCTTTATCTCCTCTCTTCTCACTCCTCTCTCTCCTTCTCTCCCCCTCTTATCTCCTCTCCTCGATCCTTTCTAATCTCTCCTCTCGATCCTCTCCTCTCTACTCTCCTCTCTCATCGATCCTGTCTTATCTCTCCCCTCTTCTCTCTCCCTCTTCTCACCTCTACTCTTTCCTCTCTCTTCTCTCTCCCCTCCTCTCGCTTTTTCCTCGCATATTCTCTGCTCTCTCCTCACCCCCTCGTATCTCTTGTTATCTTCTATTATTTCTCTTATTCCCCTCTCGCCCCTCCTTCTCTTTCTAATAGTCTATTCCTTCTCCTTTCCACTCTCATCTGGCCCGCAGCCATGAGCTTGATTCTTTATCTGGCCTTTGAGGTAAAAATCTGCCGATCCCTGCTTCGAAAGCCAGTTTGTGGAATTGTGGGACGTAGTACTCGCATGGCTGTTATCATTTCTTATCCTTTAATCACGTCATCTTTCTGGCCAATTAGCAGCCCTTGAGAGAAATTTGTGTATCTCCAGCTCCACCACCAAAGTCTGCACTCTGCAGCAGTCTAACAACCAAGGGAAATACGCATTTCTTAGGAGCCATTTAAATTTTAAAGTTACCTTATGCGAATTTTAATGTTGAAAGCTTCATGCTGTAACTAACTGATTTAGTAGAATTGCATTGTAATCAGTTGTTATTCATTTATTTTTCGCTATTTTTACAAACCATCCCACCATTGTCTTGACTCTTGATTTGCCATCCACAGTTAAACTGCTGCAGACTTGTCTATACAGAGGACAGTGGTTTGAATCTCTCGCTAAACTGTCTCTCCCCTCCACGCCTCTCTAATCGCAGTCGCGGGTACAGAGAAGGCTATTAAAAAGTTATTCCAAAACACTGTACACTCGCTATGTACATTGAGCCCCATCGCCTGACCCTTCGTCTGGCTCTGGGGGAATGAGTGAGTGAGTGGCACAAACAACAGAAAAAGCAGACAAACTTCACATGCTTACAGTTTCTGTTCTGATTGAGTTAGAGAGTTGAAACTTTACATTTAGACAGAGAATGAATCAAAGAAGAATTGTGTTAAGTTAGAAGTCAATCGCTTCACGTGGAGCAAACTTATGGCAGCCGAAAGTTAGTCATTTTAAAACCCATTTACACCCTTTGCCCAGATCGGGAAAGAGGCAGGCGGGCGGAGGTTGGGGTGGCTGTCTCGCTGAAAAAAACAGCCAAACTTTAAAAGTGCACAGCGCCGTTCAGGATTAACTTTGAGACTCGAAATTTTACACGATTGTGTCAAAATAGTTGAAAATTGATTGTGTCAAATTTGAAGAGGATCGGTAGAAGTGGAGCGGCGCTAAGGAGGCTTTAGTAAAAAAATCGCGCATTTTGAGCAGTTTTTTGCACTTTTAGGTAGGAAGACTCAAATTTAGGAAATTTAAAGGTAGCCTAAGACATTCTCCGTAGTGAGTTTAGGGTGGGTGTAAAATTTGGTGTAATTTGGTTGAGCGGTTTGGGAGTCCATAGCGATCAAAATTGTCCACACACAGACAGAGTTTTGACTTTTATAGGTAGACGAGTGGAACTCCTCCGTTGGAGGAGAAATCCGCTGAATTGAAATCCCCGGAATCCCATGGTTGGAATGTTGAATCTGCAGAACTCCATATCGTAACCCTAACCCTAGCTCTTGGGCCAGCGAAATTGAGCTACTGAAACGATCGCCTGCCCCCGTTGATGCATATGCATTGCGCCATCACTGTCGCAGCCCGGTTCTCACAAATGTACACTGCATTTAGCCGAATTTATTCATTTATATTCATTTATGTCGGCCTTGTTACTTGCAAGCGTACAGTAAATATCTACAGTACAGTCTATAGCCCATGCACCTCCCCAAATGCACAGGGAGAGTCTAGGCTTGTGCATTGCACAGTCAGAATTGAAATTAATGAAACCCCTCCCCAGCCACTTAACGTTTTCACAATTGAAATCAAGAAATTTTCTATGACAAATTGCTCTGATGCAGTTGAGATTTCGGAACAGAAAATTATACCATTCTGTTCAGTTTTTCAAACTCTTTCCAACGGTGTGATTCACTTTTCTGTAGCTTGAAAATTAAAAGCAGAAATTAAGGTGCAAGTTTTCCCGTTTCTTACTTGCAGAGCGCAATGTACACTCTGTGATGAGTTAAAAAATCAAGCCATCCATTCTCGCGCAGTGTGCACCTCCACCCCTTTTTAACACTGAGCAAGTAGGCCGCCAATTCTCAAGTGCCGGCGACCCTCCCCCAGCTGAAATGAAATACACTGCAGAGATAGGAGAAAAGTTGTGGCGCAACCATACAAAATAGCGTCAAGTGGGAAGTCCATGGAATGCGATATATAGACATCTGGCTGTCTGGTTTGTGCTGTTTTCTGCTTTTTTGAAGCACTTAAAATTGAAATTTGAAAATGAATTTTAAATTGTAGCATCGTCGGGACATTTGACATGTTTTGGTACCGGTTTGAAAGTTGAGTTGCAAGAATCCTAGGAGGAGATCGTCGACAAACCCGGCCCACCGGACCACGACGTCAGCTTTAGTATATAAGTGGAACTCCTCCTTCGGAGGAGAAAGGGGAAGAACTCCCATCACCGGAATTCCATTCCCTGAATTATCCATCAACTGAAATTCCATGTCTTGAACCCCATCTTCCAAATCGTCTCCAAATTCTTTACAAACCTTTCAAAGACCATAGCTCAAAGACTCTTACGTCTCTCATATCTACTCTCTCCTCTCTTCGCTATTATCGTGACTCGCTTCTCTCTCCTCTCTCTCATCTCATCTCTACCCTACTCTCTTTTTTATCTCTACTCCCTTATTTATCTCTTCTCCCTCGTCTTTCGTCTGTACCCTCTCCTGTCTACTCTCCTATCTTCTCTATTATCTCTCCCCTTTTCTCTCCTCTCTCATATCTCATCTCTACTTACTTATCTATTGTCTCCGCTCTACTTTCTCTCTTCTCTCTGCTCTCATTTCTCGTATCTCTTATACGCTCTCACCCTCTCCTTTCTTATCTACCATCTTTCTTCCCTTTCTACTGCATCACCTGTCTCCTCTCCTCTCTTTTCTCTCCTCTCCATACTCTCTTCTCTCCTCTCATCTCCCCTCATCTCTTCTCTAATCTCTAATCTCTTCTCTCTCTTATTTTCTCACTCATCTCTTTTCTCATTGCATCTCTCATCTCTCCTCTCATCTGTACTATCTTATTTATCTCTTCTCCCAGGTCTTTCAAATTTACTCTCTCCTGTCTCCTCTCTCCCCTCGTCTTTCCTCTCTCATATCTCTTCTCTACTCACTTATCTATTCTCTCTCCTCTGCTCCCCTTTTACACTTTCCTATATGCTCTCACTCTCACCCTCCCCTTTCTTATCTGCTGTTTTTACACTCCTTTCTACCACCTGTCTCCTCTCGTTTCTCTCCTCTCTGCACTCTCATCTTTACCCTCTTCTTTCTCCTCACTACTTTCTTCTCTTAAAACTCTGATCTCTGATCTTTCATCTCTCTCCTCTCACCTCTCACCTCTCTCCTCTCTTTCCTCTCTTCTATTGCCTCTGTACGCTCTTATCCCTCCTTTCTTCTCTCTCCTGTCTCCTCTCTGCTATCTCATATCTCCTCTCTCATATCCTCTCCCTTCATCTCCTCTCTTCTCTTCTCTTCTCTCTCCTTCGTTCCCGCCTTACTCCCCTCTTCTCTCCCATCTGTCATGTCTAATTTCTCCACTCATTTCTACTCTGTTTTCTATCATCTCATCTCTCTTCTCTTTTCATTCTTCTCTTTACTCTCTTCTCTGACTGATTGAAGATGCCAAATCCATCAAGATCCTCTCCGCGAAACAGAAAAATCCTGTCCGTGCAACTGAAAACCATCGAAATCCTCTCCGTGAAACTGGACTCCTTCGAAATCCTCTCCTTGAAACTTAAATCCATCAAAATGGTCTCCATAAAACAGAAATCAATCATAAATTATCTCCGCGAACCAGAAATCCTCTCCGTGAAGCTGAACATCATCGAAATCCTCTCCGTGAAACTGAACATCATCGAAATCCTTTCCACAAAACTGAACACCATCGAAACCCTCTCCACGAAACTTAACACCATCGAAATCCTCTCCACGAAACTGAACACCATCGAAATCCTCTCCACGTAACAGAAATCCTCTTCGTCAAAATTAAAACATTGAAATCGTCTCCGCTAAACTGGACTCAATCGAATTTTTTCCGTCAAACAACTCAACTCTCCGGATTCATTGGTTAGGGTTAGGGTTAGGGTTAGAACTACGCACAGCTTCGTGTTAAAAGACACTGATAAAAATATTGAACTAATTGAATCAATTCATTGCGCAACTGCACAGTCAGTCAGTCAATCTAAATCAACCCTCCAATACACAGCAGCAGTGAGAAGTTGAACCCTCCCCCCAACTTTATCTATTACGTCTCGCAAAACTGAGTACAATCTTTGCAGCAAGTTAAAAGTATGGAAATAGTTTTTCAAATGCTGTGCTTTTTATTTTCATATTTAAAGCAAACAACTTATATCCCTAAACTCAGCGTTGCAAGATCTTTCCAGCAATATAAGTCTCTCCTCTCAAAGTTTAAAACTCAAGGAACAGTTAGCGTTTGAAATTTACCGATTTCCCGACTGCTTGCTAGAGAAGCTCGCAATTCATTGAATTTCACTGCCAAACTAATACACAGGGCTGCCTATAGAAAAAAGGCGCCAATAATAAAACCAAATGAATCTCGACACAGTCTATCTGTTTACACTGTACAACTGCTATGTACACTCAGCCCAAGCCCAACCCCCGTTCTGGGGAAGCATTAAATTTAACTCAACCCCCCAACACGCGGGGGTTTTATTTGCATTGAACGCAGAACACGCGCACCCACCACCCCTCAATACACAGCGGCCCGCGGGCGGAGGTTGGGGTGGCTATTTTTACAAACTGGCTGCAGCCCCAGGCAGAGTGGCCAAAGAAGGTTATTGGGGGTTTAAAAAGCAGTTTTCTGCTTTTTTAGGGATGTTAAAATTGGAAAATTAAAAATTAAAATAGCCTAAAGCCTGCTCCGGAAAATTTGCAGTTTTCCCATATAAGTTTCAACGCTGACTTGGCAGAATTGTAGGAGTTCACTTGCTACATACAGACAGACAGACAGACAGACAGACAAACATCGCAGCAGTTTTAGTATTAGGGAAGGCCAACTCCTCCTCTGGAGGAGAAAGGGGAAGAACTCCCATCACCGGAATTCCATTCCCTGAAATCCATCAGCTGAAATTCCATGACTTGAATCCCATCTTCCAAATCATCTCCAAATCCTCTGTAAAGCCTTTCAAATACCATATCTTGTTTTCCCTGTTCGCAAAAACTGACTGCCATTGTCCAGACTCAGATTCTTCTGTCTCCTCTCTTCTCTTTTCTCTCCTCTCACGTCTCTCATCTCTACCACCTTATTTATCTCTTCTCCCTCGTCTTTCGTCTTTCTCTTCTGTCTCCTTTATCCCCTGTTTTCTCCTCTCTCCTCTCTCCTCTCTTCTCTCCTCTCTCATCTCTCATCCCTCATGCCTCATCTCACTATTTCTTTCTCCTCTACTCTCAGCTCCTCTCTTCTCTCTCCTCTCATCTCTCCTGTCTCCCTCTGCTATCTCATATATTCCCTCTCATCTCCTCTCTCCTCTTTTCTTCTCTCTCCCTCTTCGTTCCCGCCTTACTCCCCTCTTCTCTCCCATCTGTCATGTCTAATCTGTCCTCTCTCATCTCTACTCTCTTTTCTATAATCTCTTCTCTCTTCTCTTTTCACTCTTCTCTTTACTCTCTTTACTGACTGACTGAAGATACCAAATCCATCAAAATCCCTCCGTGAAACAGAAATCCTCTCCGCGAAACAGAAATCCTCTCCGCGAAACAGAAATCCTCTCCGTGAAACTGGGCTCCATGGAAATCCTCTGAGTGAAACTGACATCCATCAAAATCGTCTCCGTAAAACAGAAATACATCTAAATTCTCTCCACGAAAAATAAATCCTCTCCGTGAAACCGAAAACCATCAGAATACTCCGTGAAACTGGACTCAATCGAAATTTTCTCTGTCAAAAAGAACTTAACTTTCAGAATTCATTGGTTAGGGTTAGGGTTCGAGCTGCACAGAGCTGCGTGTTGAATTAATTGAATCAATTAATTGCGCAAACCATTTCTCAGTCAGACAGTATCAGTCTTATTTAAAGTTAAATAAACAGTTGCGCAATCTAAATCAACCCTCCAATACACAGCAGCAGTGAGAAGTTGAACCCTCCCCCAACTTTATCTATTACGTCTCGCAAAACTAAGTACAATCTTTGCAGAAAGTTAAAAGTATGAAAATAGTTTTTCAAATGCTGTGCTTTTTCTTTTCATATATAAAGCAAACAACTTATATCCCCAAACTCAGCGTTGCAAGATCTTTCCAGCAATATAAGTCTCTCCTCTCAAAGTTTAAAACTCGAGGAACAGTTAGCGTTTGAAATTTACCGATTTCCCGACTGCTTGCTAGAGAAGCTCGCAGTCGCAATTCATTGAATTTCACTGCCAAGCTAATACACAGGGCTGGCTGCCTATGGAGAAAAAAGGCGCCGATAATAAAACCAAATGAATTTCGACACAGTCTATCTATTTACACTGTACAACTGCTATGTACACTCAGCCCAAGCCCAACCCCCGTTCTGGGGGAAGCATTAAATTGAACTCGACCCCCCAACACGCGGGGGTTTTATTTGCATTGAACGCAGAACACGCGCACCCACCACCCCTCAATACACAGCGGCCCGCGGGCGGAGGTTGGGGTGGCTATTTTTACAAACTGGCTGAAGCCCCAGGCAGAGTGACCAAAGAAGGTTATTGGGGGTTAAAAAAGCAGTTTTCTGCTTTTTTAGGGATGTTAAAATGTGAAAATTAAAAATTAAAATAGCCTAAAGCCTGCTCCGGAAAATTTGCAGTTTTCCCATATAAGTTTCGACGTTGACTTGGCAGAATTGTAGGAGTTCACTTGCTACATACAGACAGACAGACATACAGACAGACAAACATCGCGTCAGTTTTAGTATTAGGAGATAATCTTACCTCAGAAACAGTTTCCCACCTTGATATACAACAACTTTGGTGTCCTGTATAAATCAGCAGAATGGTCTAGTGTGCCTACGAGCTATTCCTCCATCTTTCATGAGCACACGCACACGTGCAGTACACACCGATACGGTACACAGATATCACTGAGCAGACAATGAGAAACGTGTATACTGCGCGGTTAGGGTTGACCCACATCGGAATATGCTGCAGGAACGGCCCAAGTTGCTTCTCAGTGACAACCTCAAATTCGTGTGGTGCACAAGGTTTCGAACCCGGGAACTATCTTTTCTGTCATTGAGACATAAGTGGCGATTAGTTGGTTATCAAATGCAATAAGTGATAACAAGCCATAAATATACATGTATATTTGGTTGCGCAAGAAAGTACATTTAAACGACTAAGCTACATTTACTGTGTGCGACGTTATACTGTTATCGAAATGTTTTGTTAAAAAGGCAGGAAACATATAATACTCTACGAATAAAACTGATACACGGACGCTTTTATGCTAGTTCTATTGATATATAGGCGAAAATCTGTCAGGTCATGTCAAGGAACAATCGTTGCGACGGCGTGTCGCCGCAAAAAAATGACACATCAGCACCGCAGCAGCATAAGGCCAAATTACTGTTTATAATTCCCTATGCTAGCTCGCAATTTGCTAAAAAATTACCTTTGCCATCTTATCAGTTTGTTTTTCTCTTTAACAGTAGGAATGCAAAGCCATTTTTTCCGCCCGTCGAACTACCAATGGGTGGAAAATTTTTTTTTGCTGCGCCGGAACGGAGCAACGCAGGCACACGAAATTCAAGAGCACGGGCCAGCTTCTTTTGCGCACCTTCTCAAACAAAAATCAAGTCGCCAGCCCTCTGGACCGACGAGATATTCGACTATTCTGCCAGAAGGTCGGATTTTTCCCATAAGCGCCAGTGTATTCAGTACAACCCCTGTGCGCCAATCAGCACTGCACCTCAGTGCAGCCTTGCCAAGCCTTCAAATTTCATCAGCACGTCGACCGCATGTGTCTGCGTCAGCTCTGACTTCGTTGGTCACTGGTTTTTACCCAGGCGGAGCTTCTGGACCTTCAACAGGTGGCACGTCCATGTGAATATGGAAACCCTGTTACGAATTTCTTTAGTTTCGCTAATCAAGCCTCGACGACAGTGGCAATTGCCTCAACTGCTGGACATCCTCAGCTGGTCTCTCAAGCATTCAGCCATCACCACGACGCCGTCGGGACCTTCAACAGGCGGCACCAAGTGAGTTTGGAGATTTGCAACTATGTCAGATTTTTGCCTGCGTTGCTCCGGTGCTGGGAAAATTGTCAGGGGAATTCCCCCCTTAGTAGTTCTCCTGTAATGCAAAAAATTACAGGTAAAATTTCGCACAGTTGATCACAGTTTATTTCAATGAGGTCTGAATGACAGTATTAGTGAAAGTCACTACTAAGGAATTACGGCAGCTGAGAATTATACCAATGAGGCGTGGAGGTATTAAAGCATATGCATAAGATAATTTCAGGTAGCAAATGACGGCTTCTCGTTAGAGTTCAACCTTAAGGTAGTGTTAGGGTTTAGTGAGAAGGCTAGGGGTTAGAATCATGCAGCGTTTGGTCAAGTGCTGGGCAAGTTGTTAGAAAACAGAAAAGCCATGTTTTAATGTTTGGTTAAAGTTTAACTCCAGCTAAGTATACGCTGTTATCTGTGAACTGCCCACCAGATTCTGCTTCTCTCTGTTTGCTCTCTCCCTCATCATGTCTCTTCTGTGTCTCTCCCCGTCTTCTCTCTGCCTCTCCCCTCCTCTCTGTTCCTCCCCCTCCTCTCTGTTCCTCCTCCTCCCCTCTGTTCCCCCCTCCTTTCTGTTCCCCCTCCCTCTGTTCCCCCTCCTCTCTGTTCCCCCTCCTCTCTGTTCCTCCCCTCCTCTCTGTTCCTCCCCTCCTCTCTGTTCCTCCTCCTCTCTGTTCCTCCCCTCCTCTCTGTTCCTCCCCTCCTCTCTGTTCCTCCCCTCCCTCTGTTCCCCCCTCCTTTCTGTTCCTCCCCTCCCCTCTGTTCCCCCTCCTCTCTGTTCCTCCCTCCTCTCTGTTCCTCCCCTCCTCTCTGTTCCTCCTCCTCTCTGTTCCTCCCCTCCTCTCTGTTCCTCCCCCTCCTCTCTGTTCCTCCTCCTCCCCTCTGTTCCCCCCTCCTTTCTGTTCCTCCCCCTCCCCTCTGTTCCCCCCTCCTCTCTGTTCCTCCCCTCCTTTCTGTTCCTCCCCTCCTCTCTGTTCCTCCCCTCCTCTCTGTTCCTCCCCCTCCTCTCTGTTCCTCCTCCTCTCTGTTCCTCCCCTCCTCTCTGTTCCTCCCCTCCTCTCTGTTCCTCCCCCTCCTCTCTGTTCCTCCTCCTCCCCTCTGTTCCCCCCTCCTCTCTGTTCCTCCCCTCCTCTCTGTTCCTCCCCCTCCTCTCTGTTCCTCCCCTCCTCTCTGTTCCTCCCCCTCCTCTCTGTTCCTCCCCTCCTCTCTGTTCCTCCCCCTCCTCTCTGTTCCTCCCCTCCTCTCTGTTCCTCCCCTCCTCTCTGTTCCTCCCCTCCTCTCTGTTCCTCCCCTCCTCTCTGTTCCTCCCCTCCTCTCTGTTCCTCCTCCTCCCCTCTGTTCCCCCTCCTCTCTGTTCCTCCCCTCCTCTCTGTTCCTCCCCTCCTCTCTGTTCCTCCCCTCCTCTCTGTTCCCCCCTCCTTTCTGTTCCTCCCCTCCCCTCTGTTCCCCCTCCTCTCTGTTCCTCCCTCCTCTCTGTTCCTCCCCCTCCTCTCTGTTCCTCCCTCCTCTCTGTTCCTCCCCCTCCTCTCTGTTCCTCCTCCTCTCTGTTCCTCCCCTCCTCTCTGTTCCTCCCCCTCCTCTCTGTTCCTCCCCCTCCTCTCTGTTCCTCCTCCTCCCCTCTGTTCCCCCTCCTCTCTGTTCCTCCCCTCCTCTCTGTTCCTCCCCTCCTCTCTGTTCCTCCCCTCCTCTCTGTTCCTCCCCTTCTCTCTGTTCCTCCCCTCCTCTCTGTTCCTCCCCCTCCTCTCTGTTCCTCCCCTCCTCTCTGTTCCTCCCCTCCTCTCTGTTCCTCCCCTCCTCTCTGTTCCTCCCCTCCTCTCTGTTCCTCCCCCTCCTCTCTGTTCCTCCTCCTCCCCTCTGTTCCCCCCTCCTCTCTGTTCCTCCCCTCCTCTCTGTTCCTCCCTCCTCTCTGTTCCTCCCCTCCTCTCTGTTCCTCCCCTCCTCTCTGTTCCTCCTCCTCCCCTCTGTTCCCCCTCCTCTCTGTTCCTCCCTCCTCTCTGTTCCTCCCCCTCCTCTCTGTTCCTCCCCTCCTCTCTGTTCCTCCTCCTCCCCTCTGTTCCCCCTCCTCTCTGTTCCTCCCCCTCCTCTCTGTTCCCCCTCCTCTCTGTTCCTCCCCTCCTCTCTGTTCCTCCCCCTCCTCTCTGTTCCTCCCCCTCCTCTCTGTTCCTCCCCTCCTCTCTGTTCCTCCCCTCCTCTCTCTTCCTCCCCTCCTCTCTGTTCCTTCCCCTCCTCTCTGTTCCTCCCCTCCTCTCTGTTCCTCCCCCTCCTCTCTGTTCCTCCCCTCCTCTCTGTTCCTCCCCCTCCTCTCTGTTCCTCCCCCTCCTCTCTGTTCCTCCTCCTCCCCTCTGTTTCCCCTCCTCTCTGTTCCTCCCCTCCTCTCTGTTCCTCCCCTCCTCTCTGTTCCTCCCCTCCTCTCTGTTCCTCCCCTCCTCTCTGTTCCTCCCCTCCTCTCTGTTCCTCCCCCTCCTCTCTGTTCCTCCCCCTCCTCTCTGTTCCTCCCCTCCTCTCTGTTCCTCCCCTCCTCTCTGTTCCTCCCCTCCTCTCTGTTCCTCCCTCCTCTCTGTTCCTCCCCTCCTCTCTGTTCCTCCCCCTCCTCTCTGTTCCTCCTCCTCCCCTCTGTTCCCCCTCCTCTCTGTTCCTCCCCTCCTCTCTGTTCCTCCCCTCCTCTCTGTTCCTCCCCCTCCTCTCTGTTCCCCCTCCTCTCTGTTCCTCCCCTCCTCTCTGTTCCTCCCCCTCCTCTCTGTTCCTCCCCTCCTCTCTGTTCCTCCCCTCCTCTCTGTTCCTCCCTCCTCTCTGTTCCTCTCCCTCCTCTCTGTTCCTCCCCTCCTCTCTGTTCCTCCCCTCCTCTCTGTTCCTCCCCTCCTCTCTGTTCCTCCCCTCCTCTCTGTTCCTCCCCTCCTCTCTGTTCCTCCCCCTCCTCTCTGTTCCTCCCCTCCTCTCTGTTCCTCCCCCTCCTCTCTGTTCCTCCCCCTCCTCTCTGTTCCTCCCCCTCCTCTCTCTCTATCTGTCTCTCCTCCCTATATGTCTGTCAATATTTTTATCTCATCCACATCTCGCCCTCTCAATCCCTCCCTCACTTCCTCTCCTTTTTCTCTCTTTCGTTGTCTTTGCGTGACCCAAAGTACATTTATCTTTGTTCATGCTCACCACTCCTTGCGATTCACTAAATAAAGCTGATTGACTGCCTGCCTATGCTTGCCTCTCTCTTCGTTCTGCTACATACTCCACCATCAGTACGGAGGCTTTTACGCTCGTTTTATCGTGCGCACATTTCAGTAGTTTTAATGCACTCAAGCTTTCTATTCATTACAGAAAAAGGTGAGGGGTTGACACTTCAGATTTAGGGCTGCAGCTAAATTTCTTTTGGTTACGATTTAGAGTTAGACCCGAAGTTGCAAAACATGCACGTTACTGGCATACAGCCCAGCGACAGTCTAGCAGCCCGACCGTCACAGAAAGCCGTCCAGATGGTGAAACCTTCCGCCACCCGGAGCATTCCGATTGCGCATCGTGTTTGTCCCGGTTACGTAATACTGCTCACATGGTACCACTTCATCTCTGCCAGGCCAGTCCAGGCAGCAGGCCACTTGAAGGCTGATCCGCATGTTTCGAAAAAAGCCAAGCAAGTTGAGCATGACGCTGACCTCAAAAAGCGTCACCGTCGGAAATGGCCACGCGTTGTCGCCGAAGGTGAAGTAGGGAACCACAACGGAGTCAAATTCTGGCATTCTGACATTCAGCATTTCCCGCAGGGAGACAACCGCTTGGTCGGACAGTTGCAGGGGTGTAAAGGTTACGCTCGGAATCATGCCACCGCTCGACCGATGCAGCTCGTTCCATCCGCTGGGGCGAGCCTCCCTGTGCCCTTGGACAGCATTGAATGCATACACTGGCCTGTCAAACTGCACATTGCGCATGCTGAGCGTGTCTGTTATGATACCGCACGTCACGGAAGCATTGATGCTGCAGCCCCAGGGCGAGTAGAGGGCGATTTTCTGCAGCTCTCCCCTTGTAATGCTTGAAATACCGATGGGAAAGTGGAAGCCAACTGGAAGCTGCAGGCGTGGGTCAATTCCGCCGTGGGAAAGAATCGTGACAGTCACGTTGCTCGGCGGCTCGGCTGGAATCTTGCGTGAGAACAGCTGGTACAGCCTCGCAAGCCTAGAGGTAAACTCCACCCGATCTTTCATCTGGGGAACGTATTGGAGAAAGGTGAGACGCCAAGTCTCATCAGTGAGCTGCTCCAGAGCCTGCTGCGCGTCTCGGGCATCTTCCGAGCTAGCTCTGCGCTTCTCACCAATTTTCGACAGCGTCTCAAACAATTTCCTCACGTGTTCCATCCGTCCAAGCCACTCGCTGCACTCTTGAGCCTACCCACACGCGCACGTGACCTAGGGGTTTTTTCTCATGAAAGTTATAGATTGCACTATGGGGCGTTCTTTTCCTTGCGTTCGTCACTACGAGTGTTTTTAATTCAAATTCGCGCCAAAAAAACTCTACTTTGTATAGGTTAGGGCTGGGGCTTAGATTAAGGTTAGGGTTTAAGTAAGGGTTTGGGCTTAGGTTTAGGATAGGGTTAGATTGAGTTGAGGATTGAGTTAAGGTTTGGTTTAGAGCTTAGGTTAAGGAAATGCATTTTTGGCGCGATGACGAATTGAAAAAAGTTTAACGAGCAAAGCGAAACATTGCTCACTAAGGGTCCTGAGCTTCTCAACGCCGTTTCACTCCAAACAGAAAGAGGCATCGTTGTGGTTTGGGGTTTAAGTACATAGAAGACTTTTGTAAGAAATTTTTTTAAGATTGGAATGCTCACCTCTATAGGAATACAGTGTTCTTGATGCGGCGCCAGTGCAACGCAAAAACTCAATTTAAGTGCACTGCAGATCAGATTGTGGAGCAAGTTCTGCAACAGCACAGCAAAGTCAGCTACCCTGCTTTACCTTAACAAGTACACTACTGCTACTTAATTTATTGACACCGAATGGATGGAAGTAAATTAAATCAACGAGACTATTCTCTGTAGAAATTTTTCATTCAAACTCGTAGTGATTAATTAGATTGGAGTTCCTCCCCATTCATGCATTTTGAAAAACACGAGTACTGAAAATCAGCACTCAACAATACCATCGCAGCGCCCATCTGGCAGTTCATCGTCTGCCTATTTTGATGCTCTTTCCTCAGCCTTCGCACAAAGTGAAGGTGGGATGCGTCTCTCCCTCTATCTCCCCCCTCGTCTCTCTCCGGCTCTCCCTACCTCTCTCTTTCTCTCCGACTGTCACTACCTCTCTCTTTCTCTCCGTCTGTCACTACCTCTCTCTTTCTCTCCGTCTGTCACTACCTCTCTCTTTCTCTCCGCCTGTCACTACCTCTCTCTTTCTCTCCGCCTGTCACTACCTCTCTCTTTCTCTCCGCCTGTCACTACCTCTCTCTTTCTCTCCGCCTGTCACTACCTCTCTCTTTCTCTCCGTCTGTCACTACCTCTCTCTTTCTCTCCGTCTGTCACTACCTCTCTCTTTCTCTCCGTCTGTCACTACCTCTCTCTTTCTCTCCGCCTGTCACTACCTCTCTCTTTCTCTCCGTCTGTCACTACCTCTCTCTTTCTCTCCGTCTCTCACTACCTCTTTCTTCACACTAAAAGAGTCCCACTAACCCAAGAATTTCAACAAATATTCTCCGGATTCACCTGGGACCCATCCTGGCCTTGGACCACACTAGTAACACTATATCATTGGACTGGAGGCCCTGCAGTCAACTATGAGAAACAACTTACCGAGCCTCTTCTAGCTGAGCTTCAAGGCTGTGCACCTCGCTCTCCAGTTCGGTAGCGATCTGCCTCAACTTGGATCCTCCTTTCATATCTTTGGCCGTTTTCACCAGCTCAACCACGTCCCAAACAATAAGTGCCGACGCCACGGCTGCTCCCAGAACCGAGCCCACAGTGCGTGTCAGAGCCTTCGTGGACACTTGCCCGACAGCCTTTGTTATGCCTTTGCCGGTAGTTCTGACTGTCGTCGTGAGAACTGTGCGCACAGTAATGATGGTACTGCAGGCAAGAGTCAATGGAAGCAAGTTGCCGAGCATGCCAGAGTAAGGCTGCCTGCCGCCCATGCTGGACATAAGGAATAGGCCGGTAACTGCTTCTGGTTCCACGTTGAACTGTTTAGACAGTTGGACTGCTCGAGCGTCCAGCTTCCGATGCAGCGTCTCAATCTCACCGACGGACCTCTTGTCCTGGTCCATGGCTGCCTGGGCCTGCTTCATCTTATTGTTGGACAGCAAATCTCCGGTGATGGAGGCGCCGCCCGAGGTTGCGGCGCCGGCAACGGCCACGCTTCCTGCGATTAGCGGGGCGGCGAGGCCACCTGTGCGTGGGATCGAATTCAATAATTGAGATTGAAGAATACAAGATTTCTATAATCATTCATGAAGGATCGTACTCATTCTCCGCGAGACAGTGAGCAGAATGTCATCCCTAAAGTTTTGGAAGTAAGTAAGTACCTTCGGGATGTTGGCGGAACCAGAACTCTCGACCTTCCTGTCGTTAGTCCGACGCGCTAGACTATTAGGCCAGGCTTAATCTAGCTTAAACTAAGCTAAGTTCGAACCTGGGCTGTGGACAAAGATCGAACCTTTAAGGTAAGCTCCGTTATAATTTAATCTGAGGCCACCGATACTAGAATAACTACAATAGATGGGGCTACTCAGCACATTTGCATGTAAGCTACTTTCAGTTCAGTAGTAACGTGAGTTAAACAGAAGCATTTTAATGTATTTTTAAAGCCAATACTTCATTTATTTTTACCCCCCCCCAGCTTAAAGCTTCCAACGCGCCTTTCCCTCACTACCCACCCCCAAATTTTTATTGCCTTTCTCGGAATTCCAGCCTAAAGCTGCCATGTACATCTCAGTGGACTGGCTAATGTACATTATTGCTGAACCAGTTAGCAAGTTGTTTACGCCTGCAAGCTTGTGGCCTTCTAAACTTATCAAATTCATTTCAGCTGCCTTTATTTTTATAAAATAACTTACGGATTCTTATTTGCTACTGAACTGAAAGTAGAAAGCTGTTTTACGAGTACTATGCCTATGCCTTAATATGCCTGAGTGGCCCCTCTAGGCATTTTAGTATCTGTGGGTGAGGCTAAGGTAAGGATTATGGAGAGAGATACTAAAAAGAGGAGGGAGTATGACAGAAATAGTAGGATAGAGCAGAGAGGAAAGGGGAACAAGATGACTGAGCAACCCTGGAAGCAGAGGCCGTGGACTGGAAAACAGAATCGATATAATAAAGTGTTCCCCATCACCTGTAGCAACAATGGCCGCAATGGATGCCACTCCACCCAAGATGGACACTGATGTGCCCACAGTCTTGGAAATATTCACATCCTTCTCAATCTTGTCAATCTCGTCCGCGATCTCTTTTAGCCGACTGACGACCTCCTTTCGCTCGGTTATCCACGGCACGAGCTTGGCCATCAGCTCTTCGGCTATCTTTGCAGCTGCTGCGATGCTTTTCTTCTGGTCCTCTGAGGGCTGCATCTCTTCAAAAGGAGGCAGCATAGGAGAGTGGGAGGCAATCTTTGTCTCGGTGACGATTTTTTATAAAAAATAGTGCAAAATATTCTGTACACTATACCTTACCTATCAGTAATTATGAACATTTATTAGTTAATAGTCAACAGGGGTTGTAGCCTAGTGGTCAGAGCGTCGGACTCACGACTTGAAGGTCGAGGGTTCGATTCCCGATCTCACTCGGAACACTTTGTATCCTTGAGCAAGACACTTAACTCTGCATTGCTTCAGTTCACCCAGCTGTAAAATGGGTGCCAGCATTAGCTGGGGTAATTGAGGGTGTGTGGCGACCCCCCAGTCCTTGGACTGAACAGCAGTAGGCGGCCTTCAGATGCGCCGCGCAATAGCTGCGGCTGAGCTGTCGGTTGCACATCTGCCCATTGGGGTAGGTGCATTCAGTTATTACTCGTATTATTATTATCAGTTAATAACCGTTCTAGCTGGCCTGAACTCGACTTTCCAAAAGACCAGGTGTAATAAAAAATCAAGGCAAGTCAAAACTCGCTTCATTCCGCAAATCCGTTATTTTAAAAAGATTAATATCTTAACAAATTTGCGTTCTCAAATAACACCTACCTTTTATTGTAAGACCGTCAAGTGCTGGCTCTGTTCGTTAAGTTCTTGCTACCTGTGTTTTCAAAAAGAAACGCAATATGTTCGAAATGTCAAGACTCACTAGAAAAGGCGTATATTGTACTTGAGAAAAGTTTCGTCTTAAGTTGGCCAGAATATGCTACGCTTCGCGGGTTTTATGACGCCAATATTTATTTGCATGTCATTAAAAAATATATGTACCCAGGAGGCACAAAGCAAAGCGAATCTGAATACGAGTACAATGGAATGTATGGAGCCACGAAAGATTACAGACGCACGCCATTTGCTTGCTCTGTTGTTTGTTTCTGTCAGAACCGAACAACAGCCCTGGGCGAGCGAGTTGCATGTGCAGTATCGACTGCGACCAATACATACGTCGGGAAACACGAGCCTCTTGTGAATTGAGATACTTATAGAAGTATGACTCGAAGTACGAGCTATACAAATAAAATAAACAGTGAGAAAGAGAAAACTAAAAATTGTGTCAGAGTCGGAGAGAGGGTGGAGCATCAAGTCGCTATTCTATCCAAGAGTGAGAACGAGAGCCACGGATTACTAAAATGACTAGATGGGCCACTCAGGCATATACTTAGTAAAACAGCTTTCTACTTTCAGTTCAGTAGCAAAGAAGAATACATGGGTCCGCCATCATAAGCTCGAAAAATCACATCGTCGAAACAGGGCTCCATCACAAGCTCGAAAAGGCACAAACCCTAACCCTAACCCTAGCCCTAACCTAAGCCTAACCCTTTTCGAGCTTGTGATGTGACTCCGGGGCGGGGCGGGGTAGTGAGGAAGGGCGTGATTATTGGAGGGTTTAGAAGTTGGAAGTTAGAAGTCGGGGGCAACCGGGCAAGAGCCAATAAATGAGCCTTGGTTTTAAAAATACATTAAAATGCTTCGGTTTAACTTACTACTGAACTGAAAGTAGCTTACACGCAAATTTGCTGAGTGGCCCATCTACCCTAAAGTAGTTATTTTAGTATCTGTGACAGGAGCGAAGCATTTAAACTGAATAAGTGGGGTTTAACAGATATGCTGAGCCTGACTTTTCTAACGTCAGGTGAGACACATCCCCTGTGCCTTATAAGAGGTCGATCCACATTGACGTATATTGCACGAGCAGCCCAAGTTGCTCCTCGGTGCATGTGAAGCAGCCACTCCACTCCACATATACTATGCAGAGTGCTCCAGTACAACAACAGTGGTTTTCGGAAGACTGAGTTGTTGGTTTCAGCGTTCTGATTTTCAGAAACGGTGTCTCAGTGACTGAAGGCGAAAAGTCTGGGCAGAGTTGTAGTACACCCTTGTGTGAGCGTGGGCCTGCGTACTGCACCCGTGTGTAATGAGCGTGTGTTCAAGGGAGATGGCGTCATGTGCAAAAACTGCCTTCCTGTCATGGACTGCAGGATGGCGCCAATGGTGATGCGCACCGCAATGGAGCACCGCATGCAACCAATAAACTAAATCTTTGTGACCCCATGGCGATCTATCGAATGTTACGCTGATTTTTTACTCCGGATTCATATCCTTGGTGCATATAAAAATTGACACATCGAACTTTCCATGGCCAATGACCATGGCCACCAAAGAGACAGGGGCACCCACCAAGAGACAGGGGCACCAACCAAGAGACAGGGGCACCAACCAAGAGACAGGGGCACCAACCAAGAGACAGGGGCACCAACCAAGAGACAGGGGCACCCACCAAAGAGACAGGGGGCACCAACCAAGAGACAGGGGCACCAACCAAGAGACAGGGGCACCCACCAAAGAGACAGGGGCACCAACCAAGAGACAGGGGCGCCCACCAAGAGACAGGGGCACCAACCAAGAGACAGGGGCGCCCACCAAGAGACAGGGGCGCCCACCAAAGAGACAGGGGCGCCCACCAAGAGACAGGGGCACCAACCAAGAGACAGGGGCACCAACCAAGAGACAGGGGCACCAACCAAGAGACAGGGGCACCCACCAAAGAGACAGGGGCACCAACCAAGAGACAGGGGCACCCACCAAAGAGACAGGGGCACCAACCAAGAGACAGGGGCACCCACCAAGAGACAGGGGCACCAACCAAGAGACAGGGGCGCCCACCAAGAGACAGGGGCGCCCACCAAGAGACAGGGGCACCAACCAAGAGACAGGGGCACCAACCAAGAGACAGGGGCACCAACCAAGAGACAGGGGCACCAACCAAGAGACAGGGGCACCCACCAAAGAGACAGGGGCACCAACCAAGAGACAGGGGCGCCCACCCAGACACCAAATATCGGCGCCCCTTTGGGTTGCGACCCTCTCCAATTAAAATTCCTACGCGAGCCACTACACAAGTCACATGCTATTTATTTAGCTTAAACTTCACAAAGTTTAAAATTGGATGAAGAGGATAATCCGCGTGCTACTAACCGCGGCCACTTCCGCTTAACCTGCATTGCTAATTGTGACATGTCCATCAGCGCGTTCCCATGGTGTCCCCGTCTGCTTGACATTCAAGAAAAAAGAAAATAGAACACACTGGCAGACGCGCAGACAGAAAACCACATGTATACACAAATTTCCTCTATAGAAGGGCCGGCGCGGGGGTTCTGGCACAGTTGCCAGACACGGCAGGATGCAACAGCAGAACTCCAGTCTGAGGAGTATGGAACGGGGGGGGTTGGAGTTCTGTGATTCGTGACCATCAGGCTCGATGCTCAGGGCAATTAAACACTCGTCTCAGACGGGATGGGCAAGGGGCTTAAAAATTTGAAATAAAAGAAGACAACAAGCTTATAGAGGCGGAAAATGATTTCAAAAATTCGTCTGAGAGCTGGCTGCTTCCGCCAGGGTGCGTGCCCTACCTGAGTAGCCGCAGAAACTGGACTGTGAGCACTATAAACTTAAACCTGCAGTATCCCCAGCGGGTGGTCCAGAGGCAATAAAAGATTGCTGCAGGAAATCTATGGTGGAAGCTGTGGCTCATTTCGTAATCTCGTAGTTTACTGTGGCGACGCCAAAATTTTAAAGCAACTTTTAAATTGCAGCTTTTATTGGATTGTGCCCTTGTAAAATAATGATGACGGTGAAGCTGGAATGAGTATTGCTGTCGTTTGAGCTGCCGGTGCGGCCGTCTGCGTCGGTGAACCACCTGATCTACCTGTGATCTGGAGCAGACACCAGATGACCCACACTCAGTGACCTATCTGAGTCAGGGCAGACACCAGCTCTGACCCATGACCTACACTCAGTGACCCATCTGAGTCAGGACAGACACCAGCTCTGACCCACACTCAGTGACCCATCTGAGTCAGATCAGACACCAGCTCTGACCCATGACCCACACTCAGTGACCCATCTGAGTCAGGGCAGACACCAGCTCTGACCCATGACCTACACTCAGTGACCTATCTGAGTCAGATCAGACACCAGCTCTGACCCATGACCCACACTCAGTGACCCATCTGAGTCAGGGCAGACACCAGCTCTGACCCATGACCCACACTCAGTGACCCATCTGAGTCAGGGCAGACACTAGCTCTGACTCATGACTCACACTCAGTGACCCATCTGAGTCAGGGCAGACACCAGCTCTGACCCACACTCAGTGACCCATCTGAGTCAGGGCAGACACCAGCTCTGACCCACACTCAGTGACCCATCTGAGTCAGGGCAGACACCAGCTCTGACCCATGACCTACACTCAGTGACCCATCTGAGTCAGGGCAGACACCAGCTCTGACCCATGACCTACACTCAGTGACCCATCTGAGTCAGGGCAGACACCAGCTCTGACCCATGACCCACACTCAGTGACCCATGTGAGTCAGGGCAGACACCAGCTCTGAACCATGACCCACACTCAGTGACCCGCTGACCATCTAGCTAAATCGATCTGTGACGCTAAAATAAGTATCAGAGGCTGCAGTCTGTCCTGCAGCACCAAACCCAGATTCCCAAAGTAACCTAGGAAGTAGTAGTTTTTGGATTGTTGGTTCTGTTCCCCACTACGATATGATCCACTGCGTACATCAAATTACTCGAATCGTAAAAAAGTACAGCTTCGGAGAGAATCGGCCTGAAACCGGTTATTTCTAGGCTTGTATGCCCCGTCTCGACCTGGGTGCTTTCTGCCTCTTGAGAGAGAGAGAGAAAGGCTCCGAAAATTATTTGTAGCGAAAAAAATTTCCGCGCGCCAGCTCGGTGCCGCCTGCCCCCGTCACCCCTTCGAGCGCAGCGCACACCGCAGGCCGCACTCGAATCGCTACATCGGCCCCGGGGCCCAGCTGAGCCAAGAAGACTTTCGCTTACTTATTATAATCCGAGACACTGCATGGCGCATGCACGAGTCGCGCATGCATTGCATGTAGCGTTTTTTTATCGCACTGGGACGGGGGCTTGAGAGGGAAAAACGGAGCAAGGAGCGGCCTCCGTCCGAACCCCACTTGTTTTTCTCGAATCCGTCCGTGTCTTCTGACTCTGCCTCTCTCTCTCTCTCTCTCTTAAGGGCCGCCGCATTCGAGAGAAGTTCGACATTTCAGACATTGGGAGTGAACCGGCTTCTTAGGGGCCCTTAAAACCTGAGTGAAGGCGAGTCACCGCTTATTTAAGCCACTGTTTTTACCTGCTTGATCGAAATCTAATACAGATTGTGTCTTTGTGTCGTTGTGTTTGGGCGGTTGTGTCTATAGAGTCTGCCCTGACTCAGATGGGTCACTGAGTGTGGGTCATGGGTCAGAGCTGGTGTCTGCCCTGACTCAGATAGGTCACTGAGTGTGGGTCAGAGCTGGTGTCTGCCCTGACTAAGATGGGTCACTGAGTGTGGGTCATGGGTCAGAGCTGGTGTCTGCCCTGACTCAGATGGGTCACTGAGTGTGGGTCATGGGTCAGAGCTGGAGTCTGCCCTGACTCAGATGGGTCACTGAGTGTGGGTCAGAGCTGGTGTCTGCCCTGACTAAGATGGGTCACTGAGTGTGGGTCATGGGTCAGAGCTGGTGTCTGCCCTGACTCAGATGGGTCACTGAGTGTGGGTCATGGGTCAGAGCTGGTGTCTGCCCTGACTCAGATGGGTCACTGAGTGTAGATCATGGGTCAACTGGTGTCTGCCCTGACTCAGATGGGTCACTGAGTGTGGGTCATGAGACAGAGCTGGTGTCTGCCTGACTCAGATGGGTCACTGAGTGTGGGTCAGAGCTGGTGTCTGCCCTGACTCAGATGGGTCAGATGACTGTTTCCGGAGGTCAGCTAGGATCTATCTAGGGTGTCAGCTAGGATCTACGTATCTAGGGTGTCAGCTAGGATCTATCTAGGGTGTCAGCTAGGATCTATCTGGGGTGTCAGGTAAGCTTATTAAGGTGTCAGATCTGTTGTGTCAGTCGGGATTAAGGTGTCATTAGATTCGATCTGTATAGACTATGAGGTGTCAGAAGATGCGGGAATGTTAGAAATTGGGTGAACTTGGCTCTGAAAAGGTCAATTTTTTTTTGTCTTTAGGTGCAACGTTAATCCCGTCTCCACCGAAAGTCCGAGTGGACTTGCTCGCCCTGCAGGCAAGGGTTATACTGGTATCGGAGCTGCAGGATCCCATTCTATCGTCGGGGCAATTTTTTTTCCATTCGAAACAGCCGCTGGCCTTTTTTTAGGCCCAGATAAATTGTGCGGATTTCTGCGCGCCCCTTTTATTGCGCTCTGTGATTTCCCACCTTGCACTGACTATTGATGACAGGATATTGGCAGGCTGATCTGTGGGTACAGGTGTGGCTTTTGCCTGGCTGGCCTGAAGAAGAAAGATTTATATAAATCTAGACCAATCTCGGTTTCTTATTGAATTCCATTTCTCTCTCAGAAAAAAAAATGAGTAGAGTAGAAGAGGGAGAGATGAGAGCAGAGGAGGATAGAGCTGAGAGGGTAGAGCAGAGGAGGATAGAGCTGAGGGGGGAGTGCAGAGGAGGATAGAGCTGAGAGGGTAGAGCAGAGGAGGATAGAGCTGAGGGGGGAGAGCAGAGGAGGATAGAGCTGAGGGGGGAGAGCAGAGGAGGATAGAGCTGAGGGGGGAGAGCAGAGGAGGATAGAGCTGAGAGGGGAGAGCAGAGGAGGATAGAGCTGAGGGGGGAGAGCAGAGGAGGATAGAGCTGAGGGGGAGAGCAGAGGAGGATAGAGCTGAGGGGGGAGAGCAGAGGAGGATAGAGCTGAGGGGGAGAGCAGAGGAGGATAGATCCGAGGGGGGAGAGCAGAGGAGGATAGAGCTGAGGGGGGAGAGCAGAGGAGGATAGAGCTGAGGGGGGAGAGCAGAGGAGGATAGAGCTGAGGGGGGAGTGCAGAGGAGGATAGAGCTGAGAGGGGCTTCACGAGAGACCAGTGCCTGGGGGCTTCCTGAATAGCGGTTCCCATGCTGCAAAGGAAATTACACACGCAGTCTCTTCCTGCATCATCTTTATCTGTTCCTCTCTAGCTGCAGTTCCCATTTGCTACTGTGCGGCAGGCAGTTTCCCCAATTTTTTGTTTTCTTGCTCGACCTCGACTTGTAAACAGAATTTCTTTAACAGGAGTTGCCATGCAGTCGGTGGTTCGATTCGCTAATAAGAATTAACAGACTTGCAGCATTGCTTATAGGCAGACAAATGTCCGGCAGGTCTTGGTTACTGTCTGGGACAGTGAAACTGGGCCAGATGTGGACCCTAAAATTGTTTGTAAACTTTTGGTTCAACTTTTGCTCGCGTGCATCCTCGAAGGTCGATGGGAATGAGGGGGCGTGAAGTGAGGTAATAAAGGCCGGAGTTTGGCGGAGCGATTTCCCCAAACAAATCTCTGTGTTGTCCTTTCGATACAAATTTATTGGACTGAGCTGTCACCCTTGTGTTGCGGTTTGTGAATGGCATCGGGGCTTAACGATAAAGATTCATTAAGAAACACAGACACCAGGGACACCAGGGATAATAGGGATATCAGGGACAACAGGGATGCCAGGGACAAGAGGGAAACCAAGGAAAATGGCAAGGAATGCCAGGGTTAGGGTATTCTTGGTGTCTGTCTTAGTGGCTGTCTGCCTGTCTGTCTTAGTGGCTATCTGCCTGCCTGCCTGTCTGCCTGTCTGTCTGTCTGTCTGTCTGTCTGTCTGTCTGTCTGTCTGTCTGTCTGCCTGCCTGCCTGTCTGCCTGTCTGTCTGTCTGTCTGTCTGTCTGTCTGTCTGTCTGTCTGTCTGTCTGTCTGTCTGTCTGTCTGTCTGTCTGTCTGTCTGTCTGTCTGTCTGTCTGTCTGTCTGTCTGTCTGTCTGTCTGTCTGTCTGTCTGTCTGTCTGTCTGTCTGTCTGTCTGTCTGTCTGTCTGTCTGTCTGTCTGTCTGTCTGTCTGTCTGTCTGTCTGTCTGTCTGTCTGTCTGTCTGTCTGTCTGTCTGTCTGTCTGTCTGTCTGTCTGTCTGTCTGTCTGTCTGTCTGTCTGTCTGTCTGTCTGTCTGTCTGTCTGTCTGTCTGTCTGTCTGTCTGTCTGTCTGTCTGTCTGTCTGTCTTAGTGTCCCTCTGTCTGACTGCCGCTGCGACAGACCCTTGACCATGGTCTTAGCGAAAACAGGGATCGGTCCTGTGCTCTCTCACTCGCTCACTGCAGCCCGTCATTGAAAGTAGCGAAACTCAGCAGTCTGGGGGTTGCCTGGGACTGGCAGCCAGGAGGCCGAGGGCAGAATGGGGCAAACACGATCGTAAAAAATGGATTTAGGATCAATATAATGCGTTATCTATAGGCGTTTTTTAGCTCGTGTTTGCAGCCAGAGGCGGCACAAGTCCGGCAACTGGGGCACTGCAGGGGCTGTGGGAGTGGCTGATCCTGCACCATTCAAATGCATACATGGTGCATGCAATGCATCAACAGGCAGGTGTTAAGCCTTCACACGTCAAATTCTTACCTGTAACCTGTTCACTTTACCTGAATAAATATATAATGTCGCTAGTAATAACGCACCCCATGCTGCCACAATTCATCAATGCTGACAGGCTTTGGCTTGAAAGATTTCTTCGCCATTTCTGAGCGAGTGGCCTCATAAATTATCAACATATTAATTTTCACTTTTACAAATCGCTTTCTGCTTTGCAAAATATATACCTGGCAGATTGAGTTACCTCTTTGTCCGGCCTTCGGGTCCTTTGAAACTTCACCATAGCAATCAATCATTAAACTCAAGGTTTAATGTGTCTCTATACTCAGCTCTCTTCCCTCATCTCCTCTCCACTTCTCTCTCTTCTATTCCCGCAACCATGAGCTGGATTCTTTAGCTTGGAGTTACTAAACCGTGTATTTGTAGAAGAATTGCAGCAGGATCTATCTAGTGTCAGGTAGGATCCGGGGTGTCAGGTAGGATCCGGGGTGTCAGGTAGGATCCCGGGTGTCAGGTAGGATCCGGGGTGTCAGGTAGGATCCGGGGTGTCAGGTAGGATCCGGGGTGTCAGGTAGGATCCGGGGTGTCAGGTAGGATCCCGGGTGTCAGGTAGGATCCGGGGTGTCAGGTAGGATCCGGGGTGTCAGGTAGGATCCGGGGTGTCAGGTAGGATCCCGGGTGTCAGGTAGGATCCGGGGTGTTAGATAGGATCCCTGGTGTCAGGTAGGATCCGGGGTGTCAGGTGAGCAGTAGAGAGTGAGCAGTAGAGAGTGAGAGTGAGCAGTAGAGAGTGAGCAGTAGAGAGTGGGCAGTAGAGAGTGAGCAGTAGAGAGTGAGCAGTAGAGAGTGAGCAGTAGAGAGTGAGCAGTAGAGAGTGAGCAGTAGAGAGTGAGAGTGAGCAGTGAGAGTGAGAGTGGGCAGTAGAGAGTGAGAGTGAGCAGTAGAGAGTGAGAGTGGGCAGTAGAGTGAGCAGTAGAGAGTGAGAGTGAGCAGTGAGAGTGAGAGTGGGCAGTAGAGTGAGCAGTAGAGCAGCATGAAAAAATCGCAATAGGCCAAAAAGCAAAACCGAATCAAGCAATGAACCAAAATAAGTCGTGACAAAATCGCGCGCCAAGCCAGTCCCGCGGTGTAGCGGATGGATTGAGAGACGAAGGCAGAGGAGACGGAGCCCCGGATTGGCTGGCCGCCCACCCCAGCCTCCGCCCGAGGGGGAGGCGGGGAGAGCGGCAGACGCGGCCGCTGCGCAGTTAAGAAATAATCCTGGCTCGCCGGCCTCCCCCCGCAAGTAGAATCGAGAACATCAGCCTCCGTCCGCAACACGCTTTGGGAAGATTTTTGGTGAGCGAGGCAACCGTTGAGAGGAAGCAGCACAATCCCCGCTAGTGTAGCGAACTCCAACACCCCCCGAGGAACTTTGGCCCTCCTCCTCCAGGCTTTGGTCTTTTTTTCTGCTCCGAAAGCAGCCGGCCCGACCTCTCTTCCCTCTCTTGCGCCGCAGCCCGCAGCCCTGAGTCTGTATTGAAATATAGGAGCCAAGAAGGCTACATTGTCGCCCCACTCGCTACCGGGTTGCTAATATAAAAAGCATTAACAAAAATATTGCCGCAGCCCTCGCATGGAGGAAACCGGTTTCAAATCATTGGGAGCCGCCGATTCCAGAAGCTTCATTGCCACCAACCATCTCGTTGGGTAAGTCTTCCAGCGTTGTCTCCGCCTGATGCTGGCTAGTCTATACCATGGGAAACCCTTGAGCTATCCGCCCCTACCATGGGAAACTCTTGAGCTATCCGCCCCTACCATGGGAAACTCTTGAGCTATCCGCCCCTACCATGGGAAACCCTTGAGGTATCCGCCCTTTCATCCGCCCCTACCCATAGGAAACCCTTGGGGTATCCGCCCTTTCATCCGCCCCTACCATGGGAAACTCTTGAGCAATCCGCCCTTTTATCCGCCCCTACCCATAGGAAACCCTTGAGCAATCCGCCCTTTCATCCGCCCCTACCCATAGGAAACCCTTGAGCAATCCGCCCTTTCATCCGCCCCTACCCATAGGAAACCCTTGAGCAATCCGCCCTTTCATCCGCCCTGCCCGTAGAAACCGTCCAAACAGCACCGCCATTACAAAGTCAAGCCACTGTACTTTAACAATGCATCTCACTCCTGATTCATTGTATATAATCGGGGAAATGCTGCACACAGGCACTGCTATAATTATAGTGGGAGGTTAAATCAGGAATCATAACAAGCCATACTGCAAGGTAGGCACAAAACCTGAACTCTATATGGCTGCAAAGTATTGAATGTCGCCAGAAACTAAAAGAAATTGCTCAGCAAAGTGGTCAAAGCGTCTTACCTGCGACGCCAATTTAGCATGTTATTTCCCCAACAATGTGGCTGGCCAGGTTGGAAGATGAATATCGAATGTCGCCCTGCATGCCCGCGGGTCATTAATGTGAGGAAAAACGGGAATTGTTGCACCTGTATTTGTTTCTTTGCTTTTCTGACAAGCCCCCAGCCAAACCTCGGTTTCCTGTCGCGCATGATTTATGATTCATAATGCAGTTTTTTATCTTTTTGTCACGGTTTTCATAAACTTTAAGGACATTGTCTCACAACCGGCGAGAGGCATTACTGCCTATTCCGCCGACTCCCCTGAGCAGGCACACAAGCGCGCGGATACGTACGCAGTCACACGCACAGGCACACACTCACACAGGAGTGTACAGCGGCCCTAACTTTATTTATCGTTAGGCATGTACACTTCACTGTGCCTTGGGGGTTGGCCCCCTCACGGCCGTTGATTGCACGAGCAGAGCCAAGCCGAGATTCCAATTTAGCCGCAAATTAATGCGACTGCACTGGGAATCGAGCCTGGGCCGCTGGTAAATCAGAGCGCCGCCCTAGACCACTGGGCTACGGCCCCCCTTTGAACTTTTTCTATTGTACCTCAAGGGCCAGATAAAGAACCTGGCTAATGCCATACGAGAATAGAGATGAAATAGAGGAGAGAGAAAAGAGCATAGGAAATAAGAGACAGGAGATTAGAAGAGAGAGGAGGTAAGAGAGCTGAGAAGAGACACACTTTCTATTGCGATTGCTATTGTGAAGTTTCAAAGGACCCGAGGGCCGGATGGGGAGGCTTCGCAGGCTGTAATTGCCCGACCCCTGCTCTAGGAGTCTAGAGTAAAATGTATTGCTGTGATTCGGGAAAATTAATCTATTCAACATAAAAATGAGTGACCAGTCTCAAAGTTATTAAATAGCCTGCATGTTAGCGGGTGACAATGGATGGCCATAGAAGTCACTGCACCCGAAAAGCTTACTGTAAATTTAGACTCACAAGGGCAATAAATCATTAATTTTTTGACGACATGCTTTTTCACTGCAGGAAATACACGCTATAGGGTTCTATGATGGTAGACAGAACACTATTGCATAAATAACTACATAGATGTTAATCTGATTATAGAGTTCACTTTTATGCTCTGACACTGAGACACCTGTCTAAGGGAAAATATCCTCTCAACAGCTGGGCTTGGTGGCGCACTGGCTGACTGTTCCCCTTTCCCCGCAGAATGATCCCCCAGAAAACGGCCAGGCGTGCCCTCGGGGTCAAAGCGGATTGCTGAGATCACAGAGAGATTTATGAAAGACCAACATCAACATCAAAGCCCAAACAATCGAATTTGCTGTTGCAAAAAACAGAGTTAATCCTTACGGTCAGACAAATTGGAGCTCGCAGTTTTAAACTGCTGACTGACACGTGCGAGCTCCACAGGTTTAAAACAATTAAGTTTCCCTTTTACAGGAAATATGAACGAAGAGAGTTGTGCTGGTAGCGTGCCTGGGATGGCTTATCCTGATGGCATTGCGTTTCATTCCAAGCAGTTTCAAGCTCATTAAATCAGGATTGTTCATATGCATAAGTTAATGGGATTAGTGAAATCTCAAAGCAGAAGCTCTTGCTGATTGTGCTATTGATGAGAATCAGTGCTATTGATTCAGTGCTATTGATAGAATCAGTGCTATTGATGAGAATCAGTGCTATTGATGAGAATCAGTGCTATTGATGAGAATCAGTGCTATTGATGAGAATCAGTGCTATTGATGAGAATCAGTGCTATTGATGAGAATCAGTGCTATTGATGAGAATCAGTGCTATTGATGAGAATCAGTGCTATTGATGAGAATCAGTGCTATTGATGAGAATCAGTGCTATTGATGAGAATCAGTGCTATTGATGAGAATCAGTGCTATTGATGAGAATCAGTGCTATTGATGAGAATCAGTGCTATTGATGAGAATCAGTGCTATTGATGAGAATCAGTGCTATTGATGAGAATCAGTGCTATTGATGAGAATCAGTGCTATTGATGAGAATCAGTGCTATTGATGAGAATCAGTGCTATTGATGAGAATCAGTGCTATTGATGAGAATCAGTGCTATTGATGAGAATCAGTGCTATTGATGAGAATCAGTGCTATTGATGAGAATCAGTGCTATTGATGAGAATCAGTGCTATTGATGAGAATCAGTGCTATTGATGAGAATCAGTGCTATTGATGAGAATCAGTGCTATTGATGAGAATCAGTGCTATTGATGAGAATCAGTGCTATTGATGAGAATCAGTGCTATTGATGAGAATCAGTGCTATTGATGAGAATCAGTGCTATTGATGAGAATCAGTGCTATTGATGAGAATCAGTGCTATTGATGAGAATCAGTGCTATTGATGAGAATCAGTGCTATTGATGAGAATCAGTGCTATTGATGAGAATCAGTGCTATTGATGAGAATCAGTGCTATTGATGAGAATCAGTGCTATTGATGAGAATCAGTGCTATTGATGAGAATCAGTGCTATTGATGAGAATCAGTGCTATTGATGAGAATCAGTGCTATTGATGAGAATCAGTGCTATTGATGAGAATCAGTGCTATTGATGAGAATCAGTGCTATTGATGAGAATCAGTGCTATTGATGAGAATCAGTGCTATTGATGAGAATCAGTGCTATTGATGAGAATCAGTGCTATTGATGAGAATCAGTGCTATTGATGAGAATCAGTGCTATTGATGAGAATCAGTGCTATTGATGAGAATCAGTGCTATTGATGAGAATCAGTGCTATTGATGAGAATCAGTGCTATTGATGAGAATCAGTGCTATTGATGAGAATCAGTGCTATTGATGAGAATCAGTGCTATTGATGAGAATCAGTGCTATTGATGAGAATCAGTGCTATTGATGAGAATCAGTGCTATTGATGAGAATCAGTGCTATTGATGAGAATCAGTGCTATTGATGAGAATCAGTGCTGTTGATGAGAATCAGTGCTATTGATGAGAATCAGTGCTATTGATGAGAATCAGTGCTGTTGATGAGAATCAGTGCTATTGATGAGAATCAGTGCTGTTGATAAGAATCAGTGCTGTTGATAAGAATCAGTGCTGTTGATGAGAATCAGTGCTGTTGATAAGAATCAATGCTATTGATGAGAATCAGTGCTATTGATGAGAATCAGTGCTATTGATGAGAATCAGTGCTGTTGATGAGAATCAGTGCTATCGATGAGAATCAGTGCTATTGAGGAGAATCAGTGCTGTTGATGAGAATCAGTGCTATTGATGAGAATCAGTGCTATTGATGAGAATCAGTGCTATTGAGGAGAATCAGTGCTATTGATGAGAATCAGTGCTATTGAGGAGAATCAGTGCTATTGATGAGAATCAGTGCTATTGATGAGAATCAGTGCTATTGATGAGAATCACCCCAACATACAAGCTTGATAGTTGGTTATTCATTGATTATTGCAACCACCATCAACCAATCAGCACAGCATCCTCGTTTTCCTCATCCAGCAAGAAGTCCGGCAGCAGTGCCGCATCCAGTGTCGCGGGAGCCGCCAACCGGAAGCAGTACTTCTGCCGCAAATGCAAGAGCCACGGCATCTGCATCAGCGTCAAAGGCCACAAGCGTCAATGCCAGTACAAGGACTGCAACTGCCCCAAGTGCATGCTGGTCGATCACGGCAGGCAAATTGTCGCCAAGCAGATTAGCAATTACCGGAAACAGCGCTCAGAAGACATTTTAGAGCAAGCCAAAGGCAAAGTGGTTTTAATTGGTGAGTGAGTATTCGTTGTAAATGGGTGAATGAAAGACCGTCATTCACTATGGATTGGGTGAATAACTGCCCATCACAGAATGTGAATTGGATGATTGGCTGACTAAGCCAGGAATGTGAATTGGGTGAATGGCTGACCAGCAAAGGATGTGAATTGGGTGAATGGCTAACCAGCAAAGGATGTGAATTGGGTGAATGGCTAACCAGCAAAGAATGTGAATTGGGTGAATGGCTGACCAGCAAAGAATGTGAATTGGGTGAATGGCTAACCAGCAAAGAATGTGAATTGGGTGAATGGCTAACCAGCAAAGAATGTGAATTGGGTGAATTGCTGACCAGCAAAGAATGTGAATTGGGTGAATGGCTGACCAGCAAAAAATGTGAATTGGGTGAATTGCTGACCAGCAAAGAATGTGAATTGGGTGAATTGCTGACCAGCAAAGAATGTGAATTGAGTGAATAGCTAACCAGCAACGAATGTGAATTGGGTGAATGGCTGACCAGCAAAGAATGTGAATTGAGTGAATGGCTAACCAGCAAAGAATGTGAATTGGGTGAATGGCTAACCAGCAAAGAATGTGAATTGGGTGAATTGCTGACCAGCAAAGAATGTGAATTGGGTGAATGGCTGACCAGCAAAAAATGTGAATTGGGTGAATTGCTGACCAGCAAAGAATGTGAATTGGGTGAATGGCTGACCAGCAAAGAATGTGAATTGGGTGAATTGCTGACCAGCAAAGAATGTGAATTGGGTGAATTGCTGACCAGCAAAGAATGTGAATTGAGTGAATAGCTAACCAGCAACGAATGTGAATTGGGTGAATGGCTGACCAGCAAAGAATGTGAATTGGGTGATGGCTAACCAGCAAAGAATGTGAATTGGGTGAATGGCTGACCAGCAAAGAATGTGAATTGGGTGAATGGCTGACCAGCAAAGAATGTGAATTGAGTGAATGGCTAACCGAAACCCGAACTGCAGGCGACTTCCCGCACTGCCGCCGCTGCCGCAACCACAACAAGATGCAGCTGTGGAAGGGCCACAAGAAGACCTGCCCGTTCGCCAACTGCATCTGCGAGAAGTGTGAGCTCATTGCCCTGCGCAAATCCAACGACAAAACTCTGCGCGAGCAAACCCTGGCCTTGCAGCAGCAGCATCAGATCTTGCTCAAAGACGAAAGCAAACTATTTGAGCCCCGCCAGATGTTCTACCATTGCCAGCAGCAGCAGCATCAGCAGCAGCAGCAGCAGTTGCTTCAGCATGAGCAGCACCACCAGGAGTTTCTGCAACACCTGCCCCACGATGGCGAGGTGAACGAAGGGGCAGCGGTGAAAACGGAATCTAACGAATCGTTTGAAGGCTCCAGCACCGATGCCGGTGAGAGCTGATGAAACTTGATTTCGGCAAATGTTGAACATTCTACTGTTTGCTTGTCAGTAGCATAGTAAGGATCACTCTAGTCCAGAGATGTGCTCTGCACGAGGCTGTTTCACAGGTTAATGGCATTTAAGCGCTGGTGCTAAAGCCCCTGGTGCTAAAGCCACTGGTGCTAAAGCCCCTGGTGCTAAAGCCCCTGGTGCTAAAGCCCCTTGTGCTAAAGCCCCTGGTGCTAAAGCCCCTTGTGCTAAAGCCCCTGGTGCTAAAGCCCCTGGTGCTAAAGCCCCTGGTGCTAAAGTCCCTGGTGCTAAAGCCCCTGGTGCTAAAGCCCATGGTGTAAGTCCCTGGTACTAAAGCCCCCGGTGCCCTCAGATGCAATCGCAGCTGGCCACCAGGGATACTATACAGCACAGGCCAACCCACCACACCTGCCTTCTATCAAACTCCACAGGCAACGCCAGTCTGTCATCCGAGTACCAGATGACAGCGATGCAGGCAGCCGTGGCCTCGGTGTACCAGCCGCAGGAGCAGCCGGCCATCCACATGAATGCCGCTCCGTACCTCGATCAGTTCGGGGAGGATGCAGCTCTGGCCGCGCCCTCATCAGGGCTGTCTCCGGGCACAGGGATGGCCAACCCGTCCTGGGCGGAGCTGGCCTACAGCTGCCCGGCTAATGCGCGTGAGTGTCACCGAACAGGTGCTGATTGACAGGCTGCAGCTGTAGAGTTAAGGGGGTCCACTGCACTTGCTGTTGTATATTGCAGTCCATCGTTGAAGAGATACAAGGGTCTCTATAGGGTATTTACGAGCTACAAAGTTTTCTAAAATGTGCCTGGGTGTCTCTGCAGGGGTATTTACAGGGATCTCTAGCGGGCATTTACAAGGGTCCCTGCAGGGTATTTACAAGGGTCCCTACAGGGTATTTACAAAGGTCTCATGAGTTTCTGGGTCTCTAACAATACCCTATAGATCCTGACTCCTGCAGTCTCCTGCAGTGTGCTGTTTTATTGTGCGAATGGTCTTCAATAATATTTATTAGCTGTAGAAAATTATGCACGTAAATTTCAATTTTCAGCGGAGGCCTATCAGCAGTACTATGAGCAGATGCGAGCTCGCTACTCAAGCTGCCATGCAACTGACGGATACCAGCAGTTCCCAGATGTTCAGCAGCAGCAGCAGCAGCAGTACCAGCATGAGCACCAGCACCTGCAGTATCACCAGGAGCACCTGTTTACCGGCACTGTGCTTCCCTATTACTCGGCTGGTTGGCAGCAGCAGGTTGCTTATCCCTGATCAACTTGCTGGCAACCGTGAATGCTTCTCCATGCGATGCAATGTTTAAAGTTGACCATCAATGCGCGGTATTCCCGGAATTCCAACCTACTGAAGACTATAACTGAAGACGTTTGTTTAGCATGTGTTGAAACAACAAAAAAATCGGTTTATCAAATAAGCTGATGCTAGATAAGGAATCCAGATGAATCGATGTGAAATTAAATAATCAAATATTTACTATATCAATTGTTAGAGTAAAAAATCCGTTTTTTATAGACACTGAAAATCTCGATTATCGATTTTCTCTAATTAGAAATTTTTCTGGGATTCCCCCTAGCTGGTTAGCCAATCAACGATGGAAAATTTTAGGCTTGATCTAGGAAGGCAAGAATGTATTGTACCACTCTCGTACATTGGGTGGATGGAGAGAGTGGGCTGCCATCAGTTAAATGTACGCAAGCAAGCCAGCTTTGTACATAGAGAATGATGTACATCGTAGACCAAGGGCACAAACAGCTAAATTGTATCATCGCAAAGGAAATGTCACAAAGTTTTTATGCCAATAAATTTCGCCATTTTTACCCCATCTAAAAAATAGGTATAAAACATAAAAAACGTGTTTTAATGAATAATAATCATCAAGGTACTGATCAATGAATAATGGTTATTTTTTATTTGCCGCCACATAAGTGTTTAGTCATTCAAATAGATTCGCTTAACACATTAAAGCCGAAAAAACATTCAAAAGTCAGTTTTAATTTGTTATAACTCAATATAATTTTCTCGTAATTGAATCAAAGCAAGTTTCTTATTCTAAATTCTGAATAAAACTATTTGTATTTATAGGTAAAGTTGTTGGTTCCAGATTGCTCTTCTGCCAATTCCAATTCAATACAAACATTTTCGTTATTTTTGTTCAATACGTTAATTTATACACTGTATATGCGGCCGTGCATCATCTGTTGTTTATATTATTTATTACTATAAATGTTCGTTGGAAAATTTAACCTATTTCTTATTCTACTGCAATTGGTGTTGCACAATGCTCCTTTTTAATTTTAGCTCATTTCATTACAAAATAGCTAATTGCTTTTTGATAATCGTTGTGAATAAATATGAGCCGTAAAATTCATTCAAAATGATTTTTCCACAGCTTTTCGAATCATATCTGCAGACGCAATAACTGTACATGTGTCGCACAAAGCAGGCTTCATCGCTTTTGGAAATTAGGCATTTTGTTTTCCTAAATCTGTAAACTTGTTTTAATGTGCTGCAGCTGTGTCCACTAAATTTTTCTATATTACGCTTTTCGCTTTTGATGTTCTGCTTGTTGTACTAATTCGTTTTTATGAATGTCGATCAATAAAGCGGCTTAATTCAACTCAAACTCAAATTTATAGCAAGCTATCAACTAGATCCTTGCAGCTGGCGCGTAGCCAGAAATCTTAATTCTTCTGGGGGATTTAGCTAGGCCACCAGAAATTTTCCTCTCGGGGGATAGGACGCCCCTAGGGATTGAAAATGCTTGTACTAGAATAACATACTTCAAATTTTTTAGGCTGTTCGGGAGGATATACATTCCCCAACCCCCTTCGATCCCTGTGCCCCTGATTTCTTGCTTATATTCTTTAATCGCGTGTGATAATAAAGTAATAATTTGTTCCAGTTGGAACGTGACAAAAAATATTCATGTCAAATATATGTATGCAACAAATCGAAAAAACCTCGCTCAATTATCCAACAATGAATTCAGGTACGATTCCCAGCTAATTTTCGTCTTCAATCAGATTTAAAATATAGAACTTTTACCCCGTACTTAGAAACTTTTCTAATCATTTTTTGACAGAAAAAGATGTTGCCTTCAATGAATAAGCCCTCATTAGGTCCTCATCCCCCAAATATCTAGTAGTCCGTGACGTACGTGTAGCTGTACAGCTGAACGTTATACTCGTACATGTACAATGCAAATAAGTCCAATAAAAGATGCAAGGCAGAGAATCGAGCAGTCGATCAACAAGCAACCTGACTGTCTCGCTGATCTCACAGCTGAAAAAAGCAATTTAAAACATGCATAGATTTTCTATCTCGATAAATATTAACAACAACTCTTGCTTGCACTTTCACGGTTTTCTTTTTATAAAAATTTAAACGATATAACAAAACTCATTGATCTTGCAACAAAGCATCTTTATAGGTTTTGTAAAAGAAAAATAAATAAACAAATAAAGACTAATAATAAAAGCTTCAGTGAGAAAAATAATTTTTTTGCTAGTTTCTGTTGACAACAGGAGTATCTACAGTACAATAAAAAATTGAACCTACGAAATAATAACTACAAATTATTTAACATGCTTCGTATATGCTGCGAATATATAACTTTTGAAAGATTAGTAAGATTCATTTGAGTCCCTTTTGGGCTTCAATATAAAATAATCAAGTGAAACATTGAACGAGAACGAGCTATATACGAGCGTATTTGAAGAACTAAATGTATGGTATCCATCTTGCCTTCCCACTTCCTACTTTTGAAGTACTAGGAGAAACTAGGAAACTGGGTACTTTTAAACTAGGAAAAAGCTGCCAAAATATTTGTATATTACATTATTGTGCATATAATTATTTCACTTCTTAATTAAAAAAATATTAGACTAGAGCTTTTTAGACTATATTCATATTTGTATTTCGACATAGCATCTTTTTGTAGGTTCTAGCATATAAATTGATGTTTTTGTTAGTAAATTATAAAATTATCATATAATTGGTAAACTAACTAATACTATTGCACGAATCAAATCAGAGTTGACTAATAAACTTTGAATGTGCAAAAATAGACTCAACTTATCAGGTCATTTACAGGATTGTATATTGCAACTTTAGCCCTTTAAATTATACTCTGTAAGGTAATTTTCGATTATCAGACACATGCCAAAATCTAGTGTATTGGTTTCAAGCTGTTTAAAGTTTTAGTATATAGGAAGGAAAGATTTTGAATCAAATGATATGGTTAACTTTTTTATTTAGCTCTAATGATTTTAGGTCAAATTGATATTTTTTAAATTTGTAAACAAATCTGAATTTAACCAGAATCGATGAAAATGATAGTAGATTTAAAACACCATTTTCAAGGTCTAAGAAGCCATAAGCTTGTAAATATTTTTACTTTAAAAAGACAATTTTTATAAAGTGTCTTTTTATCCTTCTAATTTTTTAATTCAGAAAAATAAAGCATATCTTTGTCTTTGCTTCTAAATAGCCTATATATTAATTATTATGCATGCTCAAGCTGTCAGGCAACCAGCCACCATGTCAATCGCCGGTATCCAGCTGAGGCACGCCTTCGGCCTGCGCACCGGAGTCGCCGGGAACATCTACTTTGTCGACGAGCAGACGGTGGTCTATCCGTGCGGTAACAGCATCGTGCTGCACAATGTCGACCAGAAGACTCAGCGATTCATCTCGCTGTCGGAGAAATGCTCCGGCATCACCGCCATGGCCGTGTCGCCCAATCGGCGATTCGTCGCCGTAGCCGAAGCGGCCAGAGCCGAGGAGAAGCCGCTGATTCACGTCTACGACGTGCAGACAACCAAGAAGAAGAAGACGGTGAGCTCGGCCGAGGTGGCCTCAGGAGACTACGTGAGCGTGGCCTTTTCGCCTGACTCAAAGTACCTGGCCGGGCAGTCTGGCAAGCCGGACTATCACCTGGTCTACTGGAGCTGGGAGAAAAACAAGCAGCTCGCCATTGTCAAATCGCTCAACGTGCAGGTGACGCCGCACGCTTCTGTTAATCAGGTGAGTCACAGTGCGCCAATAGAGATTAAGAGGTCACAGAAGGTCAACAGACACCCTTTATTGAGCCTAGACTTCTACGTGGAAAAAATGATTGATTTCGGTCCATAAAAAAACTTTCCAGATTGCTTTCAACCCGCAAGACAGCACCCAGGTGTCCGTTGTTGGCAACGGCACCTTCAAGCTGTACCGCTACTCCGAGAACAATCTCAAACAGTTCGCCGTGTCAAAAACTGAGCCGCAGAATTTTGTCAGCCACTGCTGGGTGTCGGACGAGAGAATTGTTGCCGGCACAGACAGCGGCAAGTGGGTGCTGATGGAGAACGGCGAGCAGCGAGCTGAGTTCACCATGGCCGAGTCGGCCAGCGAGTCCGGCGACCGCGAGTCCGATCTCAACGCCGCGATGGCCAACCAGGCGCACTCCATTGCCGCCTACTCAAAAGGCTTTGCTGTCTCGTGCGGCGCCGGCCGGGTGCATCTGTTCGAGCGCATGGAGGACGGCAAAGAGTACTACAAGAAGGCCAGAGAGATCAGGGTAAGGCTGAACCCCCCGTTCCATTACCCTGAAAGTACCATAATGTAGGCTGGTTTTCTGTCTTATCCCTATCAAGCCTGAAATGTACAGTCGAGGGTGGGATGGCTTTCTCTCTACCCCCGTCAATCCCAGAATGTACAGTCTAGGGTGGGATGGCTTCCTCTCTACCCCCGTCAACCCCAGAATGTACAGTCTAGGGCGGGATGGCTTCCTCTCTACCCCCGTCAACCCCAAAATGTACAGTCTAGGGCGGGATGGCTCTCTCTTTTACCCCGTCAACCCCAGAATGTACAGTCCAGGGCGGGATGGCTCTCTCTTTACCCCCGTTAACCCCAGAATGTACAGCCTAGGGTGGGATGGCTTCCTCTCTACTCTCATCAATCCCAGAATGTATACAAAGTCTTTGTGCATAAAAACTAAAGCCAAACCCGTACATCTTTATTGCGCAGATCCCGGCAGACCCATTTAGCGCAGATCCGTCAGTTTCGGAGCAGCAGATCATCATTCAGCTCAGCATCAGCCCCTCTGAGGAAAACCTGGTGGCAGCCACTGACCGAGGCCAAATCTACCAGATCTCCCTGGCCTCGTCAGAGCTTGGCAAGGTAAGAAGCAGGGGAAGAAAATTCTGGCCTAAAAGTTGAACAAGCAATGTATAACAATTAAAAAAAACTTCGCAAATCCAGGGCGGTGACTATGCTCAATTTGAGCAGCTGTCGCACAGTTTCCACAGCAGCCAGGTGCTCGGACTGGACGTTTGCGCACGAAAACCGCTGGTCGCCACCTGCTCCGTGGATCGTTCGGTTCGAATTTGGAACTTTGAGACCAAGTGAGTTCGCGTAGCTGGGGCTCGAGAATGGCCCAGAGCTAAAGTTAGGAGCAAAAATTGTATTAAATCGCCACCCCAACCCACCCAGCCAATGCGAGCTGTACAAGGAGTTCGCTGAGGAGGCCTACAGCGTGGCCCTGCACCCGTCCGGCCTGTTCCTGCTGGTAGGATTCAGCGACAAGCTCCGCCTGATGAACCTGCTCATTGACGACATTCGCACCTTCAAAGAGTTCACTATCCGCGGCTGCCGCGAGGTGAGTCCCATTGAATAAAACTTTGAACGCGTGAGCCTGCCTGATGTGGTCCTCGAATACAGACTCAGAAACTCATAGCGATGAGCACACGATTCATCTCATAGTGTCAATTATTTCCTCTCCAAACGTCTCCCCCCGCAGTGCGCCTTCAGCAACGGTGGCCATCTGTTCGCCGCCGTCCACGGCAACATCATCCAGATCTTCTCAACCATCAGCTTTGAAAATGTCGGCAACTTCAAAGGCCACAACGGCAAGATCAAAGGCTTAGTTTGGTCCAACGACGACAGCAAGCTGGTGTCCTGCGGCATGGACGGCGCCGTTTACGAGTGGGAGGTGGCCACCGGCAAGCGGCTGCGCGAGCACGTGCTCAAGACCTGCAGCTACACGGGCGTCGCCGCCACGGCCGACGTGAAGACAACCTACGCTGTAGGCAGCGACGGCAAGCTGAAGGAGATCACCGATGAGGAGCCGATGCCGGCCATTGACGCCGGCGAGGCCGAGTTCACCTCGCTGGCCATGTCCAACTCCGGCCGGATGATGTTCGCCGGCACCAAGTCCGGCTCAGTCCGGGCCATCAAGTTCCCCTTCACGGCGGCCTCGGTTGGCGGCGGCGCCGGTTCCGACTGGCAGGAGGTGGCAGCGCATAGCGGCGGCGTTAACAAGATGCGCCTGGTCTGCACCGACGAGTACATGGTCACCGTTGGCGACGATGGCTGCGTGCTAATCTGGAAGGTGACGGACAAGGAGGGCCGCGGGCTCAAGCGCGACAAGGAGACTGGCTGGGCCGAGGAGATCCTCATCACCAAGTCCGACCTGGAGGAGAAGAACGCGTTGACCGCCGAGCTCAACCAGCGCGTGGAGGAGTTGAAGATCGGCAACGAGTACCAGCTGCGCATGAAGGACATGAACTATAACGACAAGATCAAGGAGCTCACTGAGAAGTTCATCCAGGAGATGGAATCGCTCAAGACAAAGAACCAAGTGCTGAAGACGGAGAAGGACAAGGAGGAGGCCAAGCACGAGGAACAGTTGCAGGAGGTGATGGAGAAGCACAGCAAGGAGGTGCAGGACATGGAAGCCGCCAACAACCAGAAGCTGATGATGGAGTACGAGAAGTACCAGGAGCTGCAGTCCAAGTCGCAGAAGATGCAGGAGGACTACGAGCGCCAGCTGCAGGAGATGGAGGAGGCGCGCCAGAAGTCGGAGGAGGAGATCACCGAGAAATTCGAGGAGCGAATCCGGCAGCTGGACGAGAAGATCGAGGAGCTAGAGAGCCAGATCCACCAGCAGACGGAGGAGTACGAGGAGACCAAGAAGCTAATCGAGGAAGACGCCGACCGCGAGATTCTGGACTCGAAGATCAAGTACGAGAAGCGGCTCCGCGAGGAGAAAGAATCCAACACGAAGCTGAAGAGCGAGTCCGGCATCATGAAGAAGAAGTTCACCTCGCTGCAGAAGGAGATCGACGATCACAAGGACGAAATCAAGAAGCTGCAGACGGAGAATCAGAAGCTCAACAACGTCATCCGCAACCTGCAGAAGGACATCGACGGACTGAAGAAGGAGATCCAGGAGCGAGATGAGACCATCCAGGACAAGGAGAAGCGAATCTACGATCTGAAGAAGAAGAACCAGGAGCTGGAGAAGTTCAAGTTCGTCCTGGACTACAAGATCAAGGAGCTCAAGAAGCAGATCGAGCCGCGCGAGCAGGACATCAAGAACTACAAGGAGCAGATCCAGGAGATGGAGTCCGAGCTGGAGCGGTTCCACAAGCAGAACACGCAGCTGGAGCTCAACATCAGCGAGATGAGGGACAAGCTCAAGGCGGTTGAGAACGATTTGAAGAATGAGAAGACCGAGAAGTTCAGGGTCGAGGCGGCGGTGCGCCGGTTCAAGACCGACCTGCACAATTGCGTAAACTTCATTCAGGAGCCAAAACAGCTGAAGGAGAGCATCATGTCGATGTACAGGAAGCACGTCCGTGATGACGATATGGTGAGTTCGATGCTGTGAAGTTGTGGACTCAATATGAAATAATCAGAGAGAAATTTTTAAATACAACTTTCCCGCACTAACTACCAGGCTAGCGAGGCCAACATGGACGCCGACATACAGAAGGAGTTCGCCAGGCAGCGCGAGCACCTTGAAAGATCCGTGGCCTCGCTGCGAAAGAAGCTGGCTAAAGAGAATGACATTCACAGGGCTGATTACGTGCGCATCATGCAGGTGAGTGGGATGCCTCTGATGATTCTGGAAGGTGTGAGGTCGGTGGGCGTGGCGGAATGAGAGGGTTGACGGAGTGAAATGGTTGGCGGAGTGAGGTGGTTGGCGGATTGAGATGGTTGGCGGAGTGAGGTGGTTGGCGGAGTAAGGGGGTTGGCGGAGTGAGGTGGTTGGTGGAGTGAGGGGGTTGGTCGAGTGAGGGGGTTGGCGGAGTGAGGGGGTTAGCGGAGTGAGGTGGTTGGCGGAGTGAGAGGGTTTGCGGAGTGAGGTGGTTGGCGGAGTGAGGGGGTTTGCGGAGTGAGGTGGTTGGCGGAGTGGCGTGGTTGGGTCCAGAGAAATCCTAGGAATTTCTCCCTAGCACGAATTAAAACTTTTCTGATTCCGGACCCTACCAGGAGAACGTGTCGCTAATCAAGGAGATCAACGACCTGCGGCGCGACCTGAAGAAGTCACGAACCCAGATTCATGACCTCGAGGCGGCGGTCGGCCTGCACAGGAAGAACAACGACCAGGCCAAGCAACTAGTAGCCATGGTGACGTCCAACAAGTCCAATCCAATTCTGGAGAAGGACATGGAGGAGAAGGAGCGGACAATTGAAACCCAGCGGCTGCTGATCCAGCAGCTGCGCACCCAGATTCACGAACTGGAGACCCGGCCGCTGTCGGCGGGCAAGCAGCAGCTGCCGCCCTTGGTCAGCAACTAACAATAGTTAATTATACGAGCTAAAAGACGAGATACTCGAAAATCCGACAAACAACGTCCGCCTGAACAGAAGAAACTCACTTAACATTTCTTTCTATGCCTTAAGTGTACTTCAAGCTACTTTTAGAGGCCCATGAAAATAGCGGACGCCTGTTACAGTACTGTACTGTGTTTATATATACGTTTAATGATGGCCTATAATTAATGATTTATGAGAAGCCCTGAGCCCCCAGTCGCTTATTTTTATTCCCACCCTCACCCTGGCTACTGCACTTCTTAATAGTTATGGAATTTCGAATCTCCGGCAAAATTCGGTGTAATTTTAATATCTCAACTTTTACAGCTTAAGCGGGCATGCGGATTCTCTCACAGCCTGATTTGGCGACTATTTCGAGTGTTGGACAACCAGCTGATATATTTTTTATTTTCAAACTGGCAAAAGAGAAACTTTATCGCCCTGTTAATTTGCTGTCAATTCTGTCTCTCTCTCTCTCTCTTATGTTTTCTTTTTTCTTCTTCCAAAGTAAATGAGCCCAGCTGTCGCACGGATTTGTGAAAATCAAAAACAAGTTGATAATAAGAAATTTATGGACTTTATTGAGTTACATCTGTCAGGTGCTAGCAACATCTTCCCAATATTGAGAACTTATATTTATCACAAAACAATCGTAAATGGCTACTGAAAAACTAGTGTGGACAGTAAGTAGTGAGATCTAATATATAGAGCAAAAAGTGCGTACAAAGTTACACAAAGCACTCCTACTAGAGATTATCTGGTTGCTGCAACAAAACTCAGAACAGAAAAGAGAAAAAACGGCTCAAAAAAGTCACCAAAACAAAGGAAAGATTAAAAATGAGACAATAAAACGGCAGTTGAAAATACAATTAACTAATTTCTTTAAACAGTGGCACAGACTTTGAGATCTCTCTCGGGACAAAATTGCATTGAATTCAACACATTCCAGCGCGCATTTAAACCTAATAGATTCTGCAATATTTTCATTGCAACAAACAAAAAAGACACAGAAACACTGGAATGACAACAAAACACCCAAAAAAACGAAAAATGGCGTTGCAATAAAAATCGAAATTTATCTGTTAGGGCATTGGAGCAAAAAAGAGTAATTTGTTTTCCAGGACAGAAAAGAGAACAAGATGCAGCGGTCACTCCTGCATCTTGAGGATAAAGTTGAGCAGGTCGATGCGGGTGAGAATGCCGTACACGAACTCCCTGACCGCCTCGCCGGCGCTGCCGACTGAGGACAGGCGGTGAGGGGTGGCTTCAATAATTCATATTTCAGTCAATGTCCCACCAATACTACTGAGCCTAACTGATGCTAGCCAACGAAATACTAAGCTAAAACTGCGAAACCACCTGCCTACCGCTAAACACCAAACAACACCAACAAACCTCCAACTACACCACAGACTATTTAAAACACCCCACAGGCTGCACCAGCTACCCCAAAAACTGCACTAACTACCCACAAACTACACCAACTACATCACAAACTACACAAACTACACCATTAACTACACCAACTACATCACAAACTACACTAACTACACCACAAGCTACATTAACTACACCACAGCCACAAACTACAAAAACTACACCACAAACTACACTAAGTATCCCACAAACTACACTAACTACACCACAAACTACACTAAGTACCCCACAAACTACACTAAATACACAACAAACTACATTAACTACACCACAAACTACACTAAATACACCACAAACTACATTAACTACACCACAAACTACACTAAATACACCACAAACTACATTAACTACACCACAAACTACACTAAATACACAACAAACTACATTAACTACACCACAAACTACATTAACTACACCACAAACTACATTAACTACACCACAAACTACACTAAGTACCCCACAAACTACACTAAATACACAACAAACTACATTAACTACACCACAAACTACACTAAATACACCACAAACTACATTAACTACACCACAAACTACACTAACTACACCACAAACTACATTAACTACACCACAAACTACATTAACTACACCACAAACTACATTAACTACACCACAAACTACACTAACTACACCACAAACTACATTAACTACACCACAAACTACATTAACTACACCACAAACTACATTAACTACACCACAAACTACACTAACTACACCACAAACTACATTAACTACACCACAAACTACACTAAGTACCCCACAAACTACACTAAATACACAACAAACTACATTAACTACACCACAAACTACACTAAATACACCACAAACTACATTAACTACACCACAAACTACACTAACTACACCACAAACTACATTAACTACACCACAAACTACATTAACTACACCACAAACTACATTAACTACACCACAAACTACACTAACTACACCACAAACTACATTAACTACACCACAAACTACACTAAATACACCACAAACTACACTAAGTACCCCACAAACTACACTAACTACACCACAAACTACATTAACTACGCCACTAACTACACTAAATACACTACAAACTACACTAACTACACCACAAACTACACAAACTACGCCACTAACTACACTAAATACAACACAAACTACATGTCAAGTCGCGCCCAGTAAACGATGACAAGGCCGCCCGTGAGCTTGGTTTGAGTCAAGTACGAAGTTGTGTATTTGAGATGAGCGAATTATTGCAATGATTGTGAGATACGAGGTGGTAGGTGGCGAGACCAATATATAGGCTTAAAAGACAACAAGTAAGTGGGCTTAAAACTCAGAATCGATCACTACTGAATATTATCATGTCAAGGGGGAGAGAGAGAAAAAGTACGCAGAGCAGCGTACACCGGAGTAGGCCGGTTTGGTTAGTTAGGCTGGCTGGCTAGTTAGAGTTACTCATAATTGGACTCAGGTGAGTCAGGTGCAGTGCAGTACATCAAAACACGCCCGGCACCTCATCTCCCCCTTCGAATCGCAACGGGGGCACGCCTCGATTCGCTCGGAGGTTGTAGCTCGGTCTCTGAGCCGTAGTCGCCTTGTCAGTTCCGGCTCTGCTCTCCGCTAAGCGGTTGTGGCCACCGGACTCGGGAGTACTCGGGACTGAGCTCGCCGCCGGCTGGTTCTCCACCTGCTCTGACGTGGCCGAGACCGGAGGTCCGTCGCTGCCGGGCGTCACTGTTGGCAGGTCGGCGGGCTTCGCCGCCCCCTCGGAGCGGAGGTTGCCGTTCAGGTCGGTTGTCGCAGTCGCGCCGCCCTCATTGTTGTCAGGCTCGTGTCGCCGAAGTTGGTCAAGGTGGGCGAGTGTGACTCTGTTGCCTTGTCGCACGATCAGCGCCGTGTTGGATCCCTTCTGCGCTAGGAATTCTGCCTTTTCCGGGATCGCGCCTCTCCTTGGGGCGTACCACACCTCGGACCGGATTGCTGTTCTCATGGTGATGGGGTTCCGCAGCTGCCTGCCCATCAGCTGCGCTGGACTGAACTCTCTTCCGGCATGCGGCACGCATCGGTAGTTTAGCAGAATCCGCGCGAGGAACGCGTCGTACGACTCCTGCTGGTCCCAGCCCGCCGAGGCCACCTTGATCGTCTGCACCATGCGCTCAGCCAGGCCGTTCGACTGGGGGTGGTATGGCGGAGTTTTCACAGCGCGGCAGCCAATTCTGCTCAGCCAACTCACCAACCCTTCATCATGAAATTCAGCAGCATTGTCACTCACCAGGGTTCGGGGAACTCCATTGCGGGCGAAGACCTCCTGGAGGACCTTCCTGACGGTCGCGGCGCTCTTGTCCGGCACTCGGACGGCCTCCGGCCAGGCGGACATGGCGTCGACCAGGACCAGCAGGAGCCCGACCTTTGGGACGTGAGCGTGGTCCATGTGGACGCGTCCCCAGGGTTCAGAGTCGGCCGGCCATTGATGGACGCTGCTGTGGCCGCTTTGGCGTTGCTTGGCGCAGGTGTGGCAGGCACGGACGAATCCTTCCACGTCGCCGCAGTAGCCTGGCCACCAGACGGAGTTGCGGACCAGCGCTCGTGTGCTCGAGGCACCGGGGTGCGCCCCGCTGTGTACCAACTCCAGGACGCGGCTTCGCAAAGACGAGGGAATGACTGGCCGGTCTCCGTAGCACACTACCGAGTCGTCTATTGTAAGCGCGTGACGAATTGCCTTGAAGGGCCGCTCTGCAGGGGAGCAGCCCGACCAGCGATTTCCGGCTATCCTGCGCATGACATCTGCTAGCAGCCTGTCACGTTTTGTCTCCTCTGCTAGCTCATTCCAACCAATGACGCTTTCACCAGCCCAATGCACCAGGTGGTGGTGGTGAGTCGCAGCTTCAGCCTGGTCGTCCGGAACGTCGGCAAAGTCGAGCCGGGAGAGCGCATCGGCGTGCGGAATTTGGGCTCCTCGGACGTACTCAATTGCGAAGTCGAACCCCATGAGGCGGATGGCCCAGCGAAGCAGTCGAGCGTTGGCGACCTTGGGGAGTTGTTGTCTTGTTCCAAACAGGAACTCTAGAGGGCGGTGGTCCGTTCGCAGTATGAAACGCTTGCCTAGAAGGAACTGTCGAGCCCTCTCCATCGCCCAAACAATCGCCAGAGCCTCCCGCTCGATGTTGGAGTAGCGCGCCTCCGCCTGTGTCAATCGCCGGCTGAAGTAGATGACGGGGTGCCCTTCCTGCGTGAGCACGGCGGCCACCGCCTTTTCACTGGCGTCTGTCGTCAGCGTTGTCTCTTTGGCTCGGTCATAAGGCTGGATGATCGGGCCGGAGCTCAGCAGCTTCTTCAGCTGGTGGAAGGCCGCTTCTTGCGCAGCTCCCCACACAAACTCCGCTCCCTTCTTGCGCAGCTGGTTCAAAGGCTCGACAACGTGCGCATAGTTGTTGACAAACCTTCCGAAGAAATTGCAGAGACCAAGGAACGACTCTAACTGGCGACGGTCGCGTGGCGCGGAGATCTCCATGATTTTGCTGACCAGGCCGGGGTCTGGCGAGATTCCGTCTGCGCTGATTCTGTAGCCCAGGAACTTGACTGTCTTGGCCCCCAGGTTGGATTTGGCGAGATTTATATTCATGCCGGCCGCCTGTAGGGTCTTGATTACTTCATCAACTTTGGCCTTGAGACCCTCGGCAGATTGACCTCCGATAAGGATGTCGTCTTGATAAATGACCTTGCCGCTTACGTCCTCGAGGGTGGTCTCCATTGCCTTTTGAAAGATGGCGGATGCTGACTTGAGGCCAGGCACTAGTCGGGTGTAGCGGAACAGCCCTAAAGGAGTTGCAATCGTGGTGACCTCCCTGCTCTTCTCCTCGAGCTCGATCTGTAAGTAGGCGTCAGATAGGTCGAGAGTGGCAAAGTCAGTCATTCCGGCAACGTCCGAGAAGATCGTTTCGACGGTTGGCATGGGGTAGGTGTCCCCGCACACCTGATGGTTGACCCCCGCTTTGTAGTCGGCGCAAATTCTGACATTGCCATTAGGTTTTAGGACGCAGACGATCGGGGACGCCCATTCGCTGCCGCCCTCCGTCACCGGCTCGATGATGCCCTCAGTCACGAGACGCTTTAGCTCCTGATTGACGCGGTCACGCAGGTGCAGCGGCACTGCTCTGGCTGCGCAGTAGAAAGGCTTGGCACCCTCAATCAGCTTGATCCTGGCCTGGAAGCCTTTCAGACAATCGAGATGTTGAACTACGGAATCCTGAGCACTGGCTGCCTGGCCTTCGGGGTTCCAATCCAGATTGTCAAGACCCAGCAGTCCATGTGACTTGCGCGCTGCTGTGACCACCAAGTCGACTGTGCGGAACTTTTCTTGGTCATCCCACGTGGCAGTGAACTCTCCCAGGGTTTTTATGATCGATCCGTCGAACTGTCTCGGAATTCGTCTGGATTTCCTCAGTGCTGGGCATCCAAGTGTCTCCCAGTGGCCCCGTGGAATGAGACTCACATCAGCGCCCGTATCTACCTGCATTTGCAGCTCCTTGCCGTTGATTTTTACCTGCCGGAAGATGCCGTTCCGCTCTCTGCGCTTTGGTCTGATGACGAAGACGTTGGCAGTATCTCGCTCCATATCGGCGCCTTCGTTCTCCTCCCAGGTCTCTAGATGCACGGTGCGGGACCTGCATACGGCAGCGAAGTGGTTTTTCTTGTTGCAGGCGGTGCACCGCTTGCCGAACGCAGGGCATGCGCCTTGCTGGTGCAAACCGCCGCAATATTGGCACTTCGTCTTGCTGATGTTCCTCGGTGGTCTGGTGTCCGGCGCTGGCTGTGGGGGCGTGCCGCGCCGCCCTGCATAGGCGATGCTGGCCTCGGTGTTGGCAGCGGCCCCGGTGCTGGTGTTGTAGCAGCGGATTTGCTCAAGTTGCTCAAGTGTTTGCAGCACCTCGTTCAGCAGCATGTCGGTAGCTTGCATTCTCTCCAACAGTCTATGTTTGTGGTCCACAGAGGCGAGTCCGTCCACGAGCCGCATGGTGATGAGCTCGTCCTCGCTTGACTGTTTCGTCCCGAGCTTCTCAAAGCTACACGTAGCCGCTGCTGCACGGAGTCGGCGGTAGTAGGAGGCGACACTTTCGCTTGGGTCCTGCCTGAGGGCGAGGAATTTTGCTCGTTCGGCAATATCGAGGCGCTTCTTGGGCCGGATTGTCTCCTTGATGATGTCTCGAATTTGTTCAAATGTTTTTTTCTCCAGGCTGGTCGGGGCAGCCATGAGGGACAGCGTTCTCAGTGCCTTGAGACCTGCCCTGGCGAGGAATAGATCGGTGATCTGCCGATCTTCTTCTGTGTCCGTCAGTTTCTTGGTTCGTGCGGCAGCCGCAAAGCTGAGCAGCCAGGCTTCGGCTGTGTCTGGGTCATCCAAGTTTAGTTCGGAGTTGTTTGCTTGCGACGCCATTGTCAAGTCGCGCCCAGTAAACGATGACAAGGCCGCCCGTGAGCTTGGTTTGAGTCAAGTACGAAGTTGTGTATTTGAGATGAGCGAATTATTGCAATGATTGTGAGATACGAGGTGGTAGGTGGCGAGACCAATATATAGGCTTAAAAGACAACAAGTAAGTGGGCTTAAAACTCAGAATCGATCACTACTGAATATTATCATGTCAAGGGGGAGAGAGAGAAAAAGTACGCAGAGCAGCGTACACCGGAGTAGGCCGGTTTGGTTAGTTAGGCTGGCTGGCTAGTTAGAGTTACTCATAATTGGACTCAGGTGAGTCAGGTGCAGTGCAGTACATCAAAACACGCCCGGCACCTCACTACATTAACTACACCACAAACTACATTAACTACGCCACTAACTACACTAAATACACCACAAACTACACTAACTACACCACAAACTACACTAACTACACCAAAAACTACACAAACTACACAAACTTCTTCCTAGAACTCACACTGCCGCTGCTGCTGCACCACCAGCACGAAGTGGTCGGTGTCCAGCCTCCGACTCACGGCGCCCAGCTTGGCGTCGGGCGTCACCTTCGTGAACTTGTCGAAGGCCGCCGAGCCAACCGGGTCGGTGGGTGCCAGGCTGCCTCGAATAATTCTCGACGTGATGTTGCTCAGCGTTGCCATGCCAACGATGGCGCCGCTGGACCGTTCAACAACTGGCACCTGGTCGATGGATTCGCGGTTGAACAGCTCCAGGGTTTCGCTGACGGACACGTCAGGCGCCACGGTCAGGGGGGCGCGGAGGTCGAGGCTGCCGACCCGGACGGACATCCAGGCATGGGACGGGCCCAGGCTGGGATCGTCCTGGGCAGCAAAAAAGCAATTAAAATCGTTGTTTGAAAATTACTCAACTTTAAAAATTAAGCTACTTTCAAAACAGTAGTATCGCTTCTTCTTTCTACAGCATTTTCATAACAATGTATTGCCTACCTGCCGCGCCGATAACAATGTACATTGCCTACCTGCCGCGCTGATAACAATCTACATTGCCTACCTGCCGCGCTGATAACAATGTACATTGCCTACCTGCCGCGCTGTTAACAATGTACATTGCCTACCTGCCGCGCTGATAACAATGTACATTGCCTACCTGCCGCGCTGATAACAATGTACATTGCCTACCTGCCGCGCTGATAACAATGTACATTGCCTACCTGCCGCGCTGATAACAATGTACATTGCCTAACTGCCGCGCTCGCTGATAACAATGTACATTGCCTAACTGCCGCGCTCGCTGATAACAATGTACATTGCCTACCTGCCGCGCTGATAACAATGTACATTGCCTACCTGCCGCGCTGATAACAATGTACATTGCCTATCTGCCGCGCTGATAACAATGTACATTTCTCCGGCACCAATAATACGCTCATAAAGTATGTCATCCTTTTTATCTTCCTTTCTCAACAGAAAAATAAATATTTTTTCCAACTCGTAAGTATTAGAGCTCAGAAAATGTACCAGAATCTTTAATAGAATACAATAAAAATAGCGAAAACCTTCTTTACTGGCTACTGATTTAAGAGAGTTAGTAGTAAAACTAGCCAGCCAACCTCGGGATCGGGCATGTGTCCCCGTTCAATCATCCAGTCGTCGCTGAGAAATTTGGTCATGTAGTTTCTAACCGAGTCGGGCAGCAGCACAACAACCCGCTTGCCGGCGCCGAGGCCAAAATCGCGAACGGCGCGCAGCGCGCAATCGAAAGCGCTGCCACTGCTGCCGCCGCAGAGGAGGCCCTCGCGTCTGATCAGACGGCGGGCCATGCGCAGCGAGTCCACGTCATTCGATTTGTACCAGTGGTCCACCAGGGACCGATCCAGCACGGTGGGGACGAAATCGTACCTGCCGGGTAATATAAGGTCATAGACTAACAGTAATATCAGGTCATAGACTAACAGTAATATCAGGTCATAGACTAGCAGTGATATTAGGTCATAGACTAGCAGTGATATTAGGTCATAGACTAACAGTAATATCAGGTCATAGACTAGCAGTGATATTAGGTCATAGACTAACAGATATCAGGTCATAGACTAACAGTGATATCAGGTCATAGACTAACAGATATCAGGTCATAGACTAGCAGTGATATCAGGTCATAGACTAACAGTAATATCAGGTCATAGACTAGCAGTGATATTAGGTCATAGACTAGCAGTGATATTAGGTCATAGACTAACAGATAACAGGTCATAGACTAGCAGTGATATCAGGTCATAGACTAGCAGTGATATCAGGTCATAGACTAACAGTGATATCAGGTCATAGACTAGCAGTGATATCAGGTCATAGACTAACAGTAATATCAGGTCATAGACTAGCAGTGATATTAGGTCATAGACTAACAGTGATATCAGGTCATAGACTAACAGTGATATCAGGTCATAGACTAGCAGTGATATCAGGTCATAGACTAACAGTGACATCAGGTCATAGACTAGCAGTGATATCAGGTCATAGACTAACAGTGACATCAGGTCATAGACTAACAGATATCAGGTCATAGACTAGCAGTGATATCAGGTCATGACTAACAGTGACATCAGGTCATAGACTAACAGATATCAGGTCATAGACTAGCAGTGATATCAGGTCATAGACTAGCAGTGATATCAGGTCATAGACTAACAGTGATATCAGGTCATAGACTAGCAGTGATATCAGGTCATAGACTAACAGTAATATCAGGTCATAGACTAGCAGTGATATTAGGTCATAGACTAACAGTGATATCAGGTCATAGACTAACAGTGATATCAGGTCATAGACTAGCAGTGATATCAGGTCATAGACTAACAGTGACATCAGGTCATAGACTAGCAGTGATATCAGGTCATAGACTAACAGTGATATCAGGTCATAGACTAACAGTGACATCAGGTCATAGACTAACAGATATCAGGTCATAGACTAGCAGTGATATCAGGTCATGACTAACAGTGACATCAGGTCATAGACTAACAGATATCAGGTCATAGACTAACAGTGACATCAGGTCATAGACTAACAGTGATATCAGGCCATAGACTAACAGTGATATCAGGTCATAGACTAACAGTGACGTCAGGTCATAGACTAACAGATATCAGGTCATAGACTAACAGTGATATCAGGTCATATACTAACAGTAATATCAGGTCATAGACTAGCAGTGATATCAGGTCATAGACTAACAGTGACATCAGAGTCATAGACTAACAGTGACATCAGGTCATAGACTAACAGTGACGTCAGGTCATAGACTAACAGATATAAGGTCATAGACTAACAGTGATATCAGGTCATAGACTAACAGTAATATCAGGTCATAGACTAGCAGTGATATCAGGTCATAGACTAACAGTGACATCAGGTCATAGACTAACAGTGACATCAGGTCGTAGACTAGCAGTGATATCAGGTCATAGACTAACAGTGACATCAGGTCATAGACTAACAGTGACATCAGGCCATAGACTAACAGTGATATCAGGTCATAGACTAACAGTGACGTCAGGTCATAGACTAACAGTGACATCAGGTCATAGACTAACAGATATCAGGTCATAGACTAACAGTGACATCAGGTCATAGACTAACAGTGACATCAGGCCATAGACTAACAGTGACATCAGGTCATAGACTAACAGTGATATCAGGTCATAGACTAACAGTGACATCAGGTCATAGACTAACAGTGACATCAGGTCATAGACTAACAGTGACAACAGAGTCATAGACTAACAGTGACATCAGGTCATAGACTAACAGTGATATCAGGCCATAGACTAACAGTGACATCAGGTCATAGACTAACAGTGACATCAGGTCATAGACTAACAGTGACAACAGAGTCATAGACTAACAGTGACATCAGGTCATAGACTAACAGTGATATCAGGCCATAGACTAACAGTGATATCAGGCCATAGACTAACAGTGACATCAGGTCATAGACTAACAGTGATATCAGGTCATAGACTAACAGTGACATCAGGCCATAGACTAACAGTGACATCAGGCCATAGACTAACAGTGATATCAGGTCATAGACTAACAGTGACATCAGGTCATAGACTAACAGTGATATCAGGTCATAGACTAACAGTGACATCAGGTCATAGACTAGCAGTGACATCAGGTCATAGACTAACAGTGATATCAGGTCATAGACTAACAGTGATATCAGGTCATAGACTAACAGTGATATCAGGTCATAGACTAACAGTGACATCAGGTCATAGACTAACAGTGATATCAGGTCATAGACTAACAGTGATATCAGAACAGATCATATGATTTCAGTGCAGCCAACTCACCCGATTCCCTCAACATCGTAGCCAGTCACTTTGGTGGCGTTCAGCTCGTCAGGCTGAGCCAGTATCGAGCCCAGCGGATCAACCCCGATGATCAGGCAGTCTGGGCAGCGCTGCTTCAGCTTGCGAGCCACTCCGCACAGGGTGCCGCCTGTGCCAGCGCCAAGCACCACCATGTCCAGCTGACCGGAGCACGCTTCCAGGATCTCCTCGGCTGTGCCTGGAGTAGGAACGTGAATGATTGAACAGGTGAAAGGTAAGTGATTGACAGGTGGAGTGGAGTGATGGACAGTAGAATGTAAGTGATTGACAGGTAGACTATGAGTGATTGCCAGGTGGCCTATGAGTGATTGACAGGTGAATTACGAGTGATTGACAGGTAAATTATGAATGATTATATAGGTGGAATGTGAGTGATTAATACAAAATCTACTATGAGTGGGTTGGTAGAATAGTCAGCCTCTAAATTGCAAATGACATCCAGCAGTATAAAACGTGAAACTCACCGTCGAAGTGGGCCATCGGGTTGGAGGGGTTGGTGTACTGATCAAGGATGTGCGAATTGGCCACGGTGTTCAGCAGCTGCTTGGCAACGCCGATGTGCGACTCGGCGCTGTCGTAGCTGGCCGCCGTCGGCGTGCGGACGATGTCGGCGCCGAGGGCGCGCAGAACGTCGACCTGACGGTCAGCATAAGAGGGGGCGAGATGCTGTCTAGGAAAATCGCGAGGATAGTAGAGGGTCCTAAACAGGATTTGGGAGGCTGGCCCAGCAACTGAGGATCTGGGAGGCTGGCCCAGCAACTGAGGATCTGGGAGGCTGGTCCAGCAACTGAGGATCTGGGAGGCTGGCCCAGCAACTGAGGATCTGGGAGGCTGGCCCAGCAACTGAGGATCTGGGAGGCTGGTCCAGCAACTGAGGATCTGGGAGGCTGGTCCAGCAACTGAGGATCTGGGAGGCTGGCCCAGCAACTGAGGATCTGGGAGGCTAGTGCCACAGCAACTGAGGATCTGGGAGGCTGGTCCAACAACTGAGAATCTGGGAGGCTGGCCCAGCAACTGAGGATCTGGGAGGCTGTTCCAGCAACTGAGGATCTGGGAGGCTGGCCCAGAAACTGAGGATCTGGGAGGCTGGTTCAGCAACTGAGGATCTGGGAGGCTGGCCCAGCAACTGGGGCTCTGGGAGGCTGGCCCAGCAACTGGGGATCTGGGAGGCTGGTTCAGCAACTGAGGATCTGGGAGGCTGGCCCAGCAACTGAGGATCTGGGAGGCTGTTCCAGCAACTGAGGATCTGGGAGGCTGGCCCAGAAACTGAGGATCTGGGAGGCTGGCCCAGCAACTGGGGCTCTGGGAGGCTGGCCCAGCAACTGGGGATCTGGGAGGCTGGTTCAGCAACTGAGGATCTGGGAGGCTGGCCCAGCAACTGAGGATCTGGGAGGCTGGCCCAGCAACTGAGGATCTGGGAGGCTGGCCCAGCAACTGAGGCTCTGGGAGGCTGGCCCAGCAACTGGGGATCTGGGAGGCTGGCCCAGAAACTGGGGATCTGGAAGGCTGGCCCAGAAACTGGGGATCTGGGAGGCTGGCTCAGAAACTGGGGATCTGTGAAGTCTGGCGGTGGCGCATCACCTTCTCCTTGCTCATCTTCTCCGGCATGACAATGGTGCAGCGGTAGCCTTTGACAGCAGCAGCCAGAGCCAGGCCGATTCCTGCAGCGGGTTGAGTCAGCAGAAGAGTTAAAAGATTGGTCTACTTAAAGAAAGCAAAGTTAAAAAAGCAACGGACGAACGAAGTAAGGAAAAGCAGATCGATTTCCCAAAGTCTGGAGCAAACGATCCGATCAATCACAAGTTGAGAAGGCCTGCTGCATCCTTCCCGCGGTCTGAGATGGGGAGGTTGGGAGTAGGGTAGACAAGGGATACTATTCGACTCAAATATGTCCCCTCTAGTTGGCCCAGTTAACCCCAGAGGCCCCTTGGGAGGGAGATATGTCCCGGGTAGACGATGGGAGTTCCACATCAGTGCGAAAGTGTCACTATGGACCTCCGCAGCATCTAGCGATAGTTGGTAAGCTGAGCTCAGATAGCAGTATGACCCATGTTTTGTTCTTTGTTCTCAAATTGACAGTGGTAAATCCTCATTTGAGAATGGTAAATCCTAATCAGCAATGGTAAATCCTAATCAGCAATGGTAAATCCTAATCAGCAATGGTAAATCCTAATCAGCAATGGTAAATCCTAATCAGCAATGGTAAATCCTAATCAGCAATGGTAAATCCTAATCAGCAATGGTAAATCCTAATCAGCAATGGTAAATCCTAATCAGCAATGGTAAATCCTAATCAGCAATGGTAAATCCTAATCAGCAATGGTAAATCCTAATCAGCAATGGTAAATCCTCATTTGAGAATGGTAAATCCTAATCAGCAATGGTAAATCCTCATCAGCAATGGTAAATCCCCATCAGCAATGGTAAATCCCCATCAGCAATGGTAAATCCCCATCAGCAATGGTAAATCCTAATCAGCAATGGTAAATCCTCATCAGCAATGGTGAATCCCCATCAGCAATGGTAAATCCTCATCAGCAATGGTAAATCCCCATCAGCAATGGTAAATCGCCATCAGCAATGGTAAATCACCATCAGCAATGGTAAATCACCATCAGCAATGGTAAATCACCATCAGCAATGGTAAATCACCATCAGCAATGGTAAATCACCATCAGCAATGGTAAATCCCCATTATCAATGGTGAATCCCCATCAGCAATGGTAAATCCCCATCAGCAATGGTAAATCACCATCAGCAATGGTAAATCCCCATCAGCAATGGTAAATCCCCATCAGCAATGGTAAATCCCCATCAGCAATGGTAAATCCTAATCAGCAATGGTAAATCCCCATCAGCAATGGTGGTAAATCACCATCAGCAATGGTAAATCCCCATCAGCAATGGTGGTAAATCCCCATCAGCAATGGTGGTAAATCACCATCAGCAATGGTAAATCCTAATCAGCAATGGTAAATCCTAATCAGCAATGGTAAATCCTAATCAGCAATGGTAAATCCTAATCAGCAATGGTGAATCCTAATCAGCAATGGTAAATCCTAATCAGCAATGGTAAATCCTAATCAGCAATGGTAAATCCTAATCAGCAATGGTAAATCCTAATCAGCAATGGTAAATCCTCATCAGCAATGGTGAATCCCCATCAGCAATGGTAAATCCTCATCAGCAATGGTAAATCCCCATCAGCAATGGTAAATCGCCATCAGCAATGGTAAATCACCATCAGCAATGGTAAATCACCATCAGCAATGGTAAATCACCATCAGCAATGGTAAATCCCCATTATCAATGGTGAATCCCCATCAGCAATGGTAAATCCCCATCAGCAATGGTAAATCACCATCAGCAATGGTAAATCCCCATCAGCAATGGTAAATCCCCATCAGCAATGGTAAATCCCCATCAGCAATGGTAAATCACCATCAGCAATGGTAAATCACCATCAGCAATGGTAAATCCCCATCAGCAATGGTGGTAAATCACCATCAGCAATGGTAAATCCCCATCAGCAATGGTAAATCCCCATCAGCAATGGTAAATCCCCATCAGCAATGGTAAATCCTAATCAGCAATGGTAAATCCCCATCAGCAATGGTGGTAAATCACCATCAGCAATGGTAAATCCCCATCAGCAATGGTGGTAAATCCCCATCAGCAATGGTGGTAAATCACCATCAGCAATGGTAAATCCTAATCAGCAATGGTAAATCCTAATCAGCAATGGTAAATCCTAATCAGCAATGGTAAATCCTAATCAGCAATGGTGAATCCTAATCAGCAATGGTAAATCCTAATCAGCAATGGTAAATCCTAATCAGCAATGGTAAATCCTAATCAGCAATGGTAAATCCTAATCAGCAATGGTAAATCCTCATCAGCAATGGTGAATCCCCATCAGCAATGGTAAATCCTCATCAGCAATGGTAAATCCTAATCAGCAATGGTAAATCGCCATCAGCAATGGTAAATCACCATCAGCAATGGTAAATCACCATCAGCAATGGTAAATCACCATCAGCAATGGTAAATCCCCATTATCAATGGTGAATCCCCATCAGCAATGGTAAATCACCATCAGCAATGGTAAATCACCATCAGCAATGGTAAATCCCCATCAGCAATGGTAAATCCCCATCAGCAATGGTAAATCCCCATCAGCAATGGTAAATCACCATCAGCAATGGTAAATCACCATCAGCAATGGTAAATCCCCATCAGCAATGGTGGTAAATCCCCATCAGCAATGGTAAATCCCCATCAGCAATGGTGGTAAATCCCCATCAGCAATGGTGGTAAATCACCATCAGCAATGGTAAATCACCATCAGCAATGGTAAATCCCCATCAGCAATGGTGGTAAATCCCCATCAGCAATGGTGGTAAATCACCATCAGCAATGGTGGTAAATCCCCATCAGCAATGGTGGTAAATCACCATCAGCAATGGTGGTAAATCCCCATCAGCAATGGTGGTAAATCACCATCAGCAATGGTGGTAAATCCCCATCAGCAATGGTAAATCCCCATCAGCAATGGTGGTAAATCCCCATCAGCAATGGTGGTAAATCCCCATCAGCAATGGTGGTAAATCCCCATCAGCAATGGTGGTAAATCCCCATCGGCAATGGTGGTAAATCCCCATCAGCAATGGTGGTAAATCCCCATCAGCAATGGTGGTAAATCCCCATCAGCAATGGTGGTAAATCCCCATCAGCAATGGTAAATCCCCATCAGCAATGGTAAATCCCCATCAGCAATGGTGGTAAATCCCCATCAGCAATGGTGGTAAATCCCCATCAGCAATGGTGGTAAATCCCCATCAGCAATGGTGGTAAATCCCCATCAGCAATGGTGGTAAATCCCCATCAGCAATGGTGGTAAATCCCCATCGGCAATGGTGGTAAATCCCCATCAGCAATGGTGGTAAATCCCCATCAGCAATGGTGGTAAATCCCCATCGGCAATGGTGGTAAATCCCCATCAGCAATGGTGGTAAATCCCCATCAGCAATGGTAAATCCCCATCAGCAATGGTAAATCCCCATCAGCAATGGTGGTAAATCCCCATCAGCAATGGTGGTAAATCCCCATCAGCAATGGTAAATCCCCATCAGCAATGGTGGTAAATCCCCATCAGCAATGGTGGTAAATCCCCATCAGCAATGGTGGTAAATCCCCATCAGCTAAGGCAAATCGTTGAATGTCAAGCAAGCCGGTACACAAAAGTGCAACCAAACAAAAGTCCTAACTCGCAGCAGAAATTAATTTTATTTTTTGTAGCCAGCAGAAATTCAGCAGCAAAAAACATGAAAGAAAAAAGACTTAAAACAATGGGCACGACATCAGCTCAGGAAACGCCATGGGGAAGCTGAGTTGTCACCGTGCAAGCGTTTGGGAAAATGTTTTTCCCCAGCTAAATATGGAAGACGAAAAATAGACACAAGCTGCAACGAACTGCTCGCTCCTTTTTAAAGCTACAATTTCTGAAACAATTGCTCTATAATATATTTCCTGATATATCTGGGAATGCCAGAATACACACTGACTCTGTCCGACTGCTGATAGAGAGGCTCAGAATACACACTGACTCTATCCGACTGCTGATAGAGAGGCTCAGAATACACACTGACTCTGTCCGACTGCTGATAGAGAGGCTCAGAATACACACTGACTCTGTCCGACTGCTGATAGAGAGGCTCAGAATACACACTGACTCTGTCCGACTGCTGATAGAGAGGCTCAGAATACACACTGACTCTATCCGACTGCTGATAGAGAGGCTCAGAATACACACTGACTCTATCCGACTGCTGATAGAGAGGCTCAGAATACACACTGACTCTGTCCGACTGCTGATAGAGAGGCTCAGAATACAGACTGACTCTGTCCAATAGCGACGAAGAAAAAAAGCATAATAATCAATACCCGGGTAGATGTCAACCTGTAGCGATCATTAGATGTTAAAAGACAATGACACCCTCACTAGAGACCACCTTGGGGAATGATGGGATGGGATAGAATGCAGGCCACGTGCCAGGGAGTTCAGGAACAAAAACTAAGAGGCCTATAGGGATCGCAGACGCCAGGATTTGACAGGCAGGCAAGAGAGTGCTGTCCCAAATGGTTTAGGAAGCCCGGGCTCAGAGTTGCAGCGCGAACATATTAGCACAGAGTCTGGCGTGTTTGCTCAGCCCGTACGGCAGAGAGACAGGGACAACAAGCATGGGATATAATGGGACTGAAATCCTACTCGTAATCCAGTGTAGAAACCACAAATGCTTTCAACACTTGGGTTGGTATCTTCTTCAACAGTTAGGCCGTGTGGCATCGTACAAGCTCTAACACCGAATCAGCTCACTTTCTTCACTCCCCTTTCTTCTCTCTCCTCCCTGTCTCATCTCTCATCTGTCTCCTCTATTCTTTCTCCTCTCTTCTCTCTCCAAGTCTCTTCTTTTGAATTGTAGAATAACCGGAGGTCTCTAATGCAGTCAACTTGAATCGTGTCGGCAAAGTGAAGCTAACAAGACACAAGCCAATAAAGTGAGAAACTTTGCGCCTCGCTTCATTAGGGCCAGTCGGGCAAAAATCACGCTTGTCAGGCAAAATAATGAGTAAATGAAGCTATTGAACTCGCTAAAATGAAATCAAATGCTCAAAATTGGACTGCCTTGGCACTAAAGCAATCAGTAGCTAGTGACCCCAGCACTGCTCAAATGAAATCAGTAAAAATGCGATTGATTCAATTTTCTATCTAGCGACAATAGAGGGGACCAATGATTGATAGATAGAAGAATTTAATACTGTATTGCCCACTCTGGTCACGAACAGCAGCAGCCATGGAAAACAGCACCTGATAGTGCAGCTCATGTCATCTGTTAAATGTTTAATCAGTGAGCCTTGAACATTCTACTTAGCTACTGACACATTACTGCACTACTGTCGTATATGAGTTAGACACAATTTGCAAGAGCAGCACCCAGCAGTTCCTGATGAGGCATACGCGAACAGATAGTAAGGTGAGAAGATGAGATGCTAGAAATGAACGGACAAACAGGCATTGAAGACCGGAGACTGCTCAAGGAGGAAGGAGCTGAAACTAAACCTAAGCTTCACTCTACTCCACCCGTCCCGCCTCATCCGTCAAGAGCCCCCAGCGGTCCAAGCCTTCATCAACTGGTGAAGACAGAAATGGAGGCACAGAAGGACAATCAATTCTTAGCCGTGAGCATACACACCACAGTACTATGCGGCATTGCCATCTGCCTTTTTTCTATCTTCAATCTGGTAAGCCAATCAGAATCAGCTCCGCGGGCAGTGCTCAGCCACTACCTAATAAGTTGGTAGTACTAAACCCATGCATGTTTTGCTCAGAATAGCATGCTATAAGCATTTTAACTTTGCTCTGAACCAAAGCTCTACATTTTAGCCGGCCAGACGTAAACATTTTTATAATGCTTTAAATACTTATCAACAATATATAAAGAAGCGATTCACATTGGTAAGTCCTGCTTGTGTATTTAGGTGCTTGTACTTACGAGTATGAAGCTCCAGTTTATTCTGTTTGGAGTGGGGCACCTACAGCCCCAGTTTATTCTGTTTGGAGTGGGGCACCTACAGCCCCAGTTTATTCTGTTTGGAGTGGCGCACCTACAGCCCCAGTTTATTCTGTTTGGAGTGGGGCACCTACAGCCCCAGTTTATTCTGTTTGGAGTGGCGCACCTACAGCCCCAGTTTATTCTGTTTGGAGTGGGGCACCTACAGCCCCAGTTTATTCTGTTTGGAGTGGGGCACCTACAGCCCCAGTTTATTCTGTTTGGAGTGGGGCACCTACAGCCCCAGTTTATTCTGTTTGGAGTGGGGCACCTACAGCCCCAGTTTATTCTGTTTGGAGTGGGGCACCTACAGCCCCAGTTTATTCTGTTTGGAGTGGGGCACCTACAGCCCCAGTTTATTCTGTTTGGAGTGGGGCACCTACAGCCCCAGTTTATTCTGTTTGGAGTGGGGCACCTACAGCCCCAGTTTATTCTGTTTGGAGTGGGGCACCTACAGCCCCAGTTTATTCTGTTTGGAGTGGGGCACCTACAGCCCCAGTTTATTCTGTTTGGAGTGGGGCACCTACAGCCCCAGCTTATTCTGTTTGGAGTGGGGCACCTACAGCCCCAGCTTATTCTGTTTGGAGTGGGGCACCTACAGCCCCAGTTTATTCTGTTTGGAGTGGGGCACCTACAGCCCCAGTTTATTCTGTTTGGAGTGGCGCACCTACAGCCCCAGTTTATTCTGTTTGGAGTGGCGCACCTACAGCCCCAGTTTATTCTGTTTGGAGTGGGGCACCTACAGCCCCAGTTTATTCTGTTTGGAGTGGGGCACCTACAGCCCCAGTTTATTCTGTTTGGAGTGGGGCACCTACAGCCCCAGTTTATTCTGTTTGGAGTGGGGCACCTACAGCCCCAGTTTATTCTGTTTGGAGTGGGGCACCTACAGCCCCAGTTTATTCTGTTTGGAGTGGGGCACCTACAGCCCCAGTTTATTCTGTTTGGAGTGGGGCACCTACAGCCCCAGTTTATTCTGTTTGGAGTGGCGCACCTACAGCCCCAGTTTATTCTGTTTGGAGTGGGGCACCTACAGCCATTTTTTACATCCCTTAGTTGACCCCTGAAAACAGTAAACTTGAACCGGCGCAGCTACTGACTAACCCTCGTGTTAGTTAGCATTACTAGCTAGTACAGTTTGGCGTGTAACAACGCCTCACGTGCGCGGCACCAGCTCACAAAAAAAGAACAGCACACCCTACAAGGTATATAACCAACTCAATAGTAGCAAAAAATCAACTAGCTAGCCGCACACCTCATCAGCTAATTAATAATTCATTAGAATAAGGGCAATCATCAGTCATTCCGATTGTCGGCTAAGGACTGAGAAAAAACCGAGAGAGAGAGAGAGAGGGTCTTGGAGGTAGGTAGTAGGCACACTAAAAAACACACAAGCACTACCACATGGGTCTACTACAGTCCCGGAACTGCAACCCTAATCAGCACCTTTCATCCAGTCCATCGCTACAACAGAGAAATAAATGTTGGACCGAAAAAGGCCCCCTCTCCTTTAGTGAAAAAAAACTGTGAATCAACGCGCTAAATGCCACGGTGTGTTAAATACTAAAAGTATTCATAATAGACATTAGCAACTATTGCAATAATTATCAATATATAGAAGACAAGATAATGGGAGGTAAAAGACAAGGTAAAAGAGACAGGATGGTGGAAGTAGCAGAGACAGGATGGTGGGAGTAGCAGAGACAGGATGGTGGAAGTAGCAGAGACAGGATGGTGGGAGTAGCAGAGACAGGATGGTGGGAGTAGCAGAGACAGGATGATGGGAGTAGCAGAGACAGGATGATGGGAGTAGCAGAGACAGGATGGTGAGAGTAGCAGGGACAGGATGATGGGAGTAGCAGAGACAGGATGGTGGGAGTAAAAGAGACAGGATGATGGGAGTAGCAGAGACAGGATGGTGGGAGTAGCAGAGACAGGATGGTGGGAGTAGCAGAGACAGGATGGTGGGAGTAAAAGAGACAGGATGATCAGAATAAAAGAGACAGGATGATGGGAGTAGCAGAGACAGGATGGTGGGAGTAGCAGAGACAGGATGGTGGGAGTAGCAGAGACAGGATGGTGGGAGTAGCAGAGACAGGATGATGGGAGTAGCAGAGACAGGATGGTGATAGTAGCAGAGACAGGATGGTGGGAGTAGCAGAGACAGGATGGTGGGAGTAGCAGAGACAGGATGGTGGGAGTAGCAGAGACAGGATGATGGGAGTAGCAGAGACAGGATGGTGATAGTAGCAGAGACAGGATGGTGGGAGTAGCAGAGACAGGATGGTGGGAGTAGCAGAGACAGGATGGTGGGAGTAAAAGAGACAGGATGGTGTGAGTAGCAGAGACAGGATGATGGGAGTAGCAGAGACTGGGTGATGAGAGCACAGGACGCCAGATGCAAGAATAGGGCAAGCAAGAACCGAGCCAAACTCCATAACTGAACACTGCAGACGAGCCCCAACGCAGCAAGCGAGGCATGAGCGGACATCTTCCAGCCTTAATAGCCGTCCTGCTGCTGGCCGCGCTGTCGCACATGCCGGCGCGAACTACTCAAGTCACGATAATCAAGTCGGCAGCAGCAGCCGAGGACGCTGCCAAATCCAAAGCGACAGCAGCCGTGCCCTGTCTAACCGGTCGATGCGACCGCCTAGGCGGCTGCAACCGCACCGAGGTGTTCCGTCCGCAACTGTGCCAGCACGGCTGCGCCTCGTTGATGTACATCGACGCCCACGGTCGCCAATTGTTGCTGCACAGACTGTGCGCTAAACGACAGCCGAACCCGTCAGAGTACAATGTGACCATTAAGTATTGCAGAGATCGGCCAATGTGCAACGATCGGATGGAGATGCAGCAACAGCAGCCCGAAGCTGGCACTGTTGGTAACCATGACAACGGAGAGCAGTTCAGCTGCCTATTCCGAGACCGATCGGTAGAGCCGGGCAGCAAGGGCTACCCTGTCCCGTGCAAGTCGCCGCCAAGCTATGTGCACCGAATGTGCATAGTGTACAGGCAGCAGGCTGAGCTGGCCGCTGAACCGTCGGCTATGGGCGCCCTGTGCTCGCTTGATTATCTGCACCTGAACTACCTGGTCAATACCAGCAGCTTGTTACAGTACACCTCCTATGAGATCAACTGCCGGACTGACTACTGCACAGGCGTCAACAGGGCAGGCGGCGGCCTGGCTGGCGCGGGGACCAGCGGCGGACTTCAGGGCGGCGGGGAGGCCAACCATCGGCCGCCGCTGCCGCCGCACCTGTCCCGCATTGAATTTGACGACGCCGCCGTTCTGATGAGAGCCTTCGCTGGCGTGTCAGCGGCCGCCCTGCTGCTGCTGCTGCTGGCCGGGCTGGCGCAGGTGCGGACTGCCCGAGCGGCCGCTTCCGCGTCGGCGGCGGCCACGGCAGCAGCGACAGCAGCAACGGCCGCTTCCGCCACCTCGCCGTTGCCAGTCGGCAGCACGGCGAAGAGGCGGCAGCAGCGGCAGAGACAGCGGCGGAGGCAGGACTGCTGCAGCAGCACTGGCGGCCTGTGCCCCACCTGCGGCGGCATCCGCACCCCGCCGACAAGCGACATTTCCAGTCAAGCCGGTGGCTTCGATTCACTTCCGGGTGGGGAGTCGCTGGCGGTCTGCCAGCTGCACGGCAGCATCGGAGGTCGGCGGGTGCGCTCGGCCGTCAGCGAGTGCAACCTGACGCAGCCCGATCAGCGTCAAGATTCTCAACAGCAGCAGCAGCAGCAGATGCCCAGGCCTTCGCTAGCAGTTCGATCTGCCGTGGCCTCCAGACGCGGATTGCAGCTGCAGGTGCACTTTGCCAACAATTGCGACAGCGGAGGTTGCGGTGGCGGCGGCGGCGGCGGCAGCAGCAGCGGGGAAGACGAGACAATCGTATGACTGACTATTTAAATACAACTAGCATTAGCAAGTTAACAGAGAGAAGACAGTTATTATGACTGTGTATCGATAAATGGCGAATCACGTGACCCTTAATTAGCTGGTTGTAGAATTTGCTGAATATTAGAATACAGATTATCATTACAGTTTGTGCGGATATGTCCAGACAATAGGAATACGATAAATGACTATGCCTAACCTAAGTGCCTAAGTAATCATAATTTTAAACTGTAAAGTAAACCTAACCTTAAAATCAAAATCCTAACCCTAACCCTAACCTAGAAATCATAACCCTAACCTAGAAACCATAACCCTAACCTAGAAACCATAACCCTAACATAGAAACCATAACCATAACCTAGAAACCATAACCCTAACCTAGAAACCATAACCCTAACCTAGAAACCATAACCCTAACCTAGAAACCATAACCCTAACCTAGAAACCATAACCCTAACCTAGAAACCATAACCCTAACCTAAAAACCATAACCCTAACCTAGAAACCATAACCCTAACCTAGAAAACATAACCCTAACCTAAAAACCATAACCCTAACCTAGAAACCATAACCCTAACCTAGAAAACATAACCCTAACCTAAAAACCATAACCCTAACCTAGAAACCATAACCCTAACCTAGAAAACATAACCCTAACCTAAAAACCATAACCCTAACCTAAAAACCATAACCCTAACTTAGAAACCATAACTCTAACCTAAAACCTAAAACCTAACCCTAACTTAACCTAAACTCTATTCCAAACCTTAACCCTATACCTAAATTTTCAGCAGTCAATTGTCTTGCAACCCCCAGACAATAAGGCTTAATAGGTGCTGAGTGACCTTCTAGTAACCCTTTTTATGACTTCACCGATGACTTAGCAAAGTGGGGTATGCATAAGTTTACAAGTGTAATTATATTTTATGACAGTAGAACAGTATTGGCGCCACTTAATCAATCAATCTTCTATTATTACGCGCCGTGTATAGTTCCAGAACAAATCCTTTATATTAGCAGCTAACCTACAATCTTAATTTTATGACACCGCTCACAACATTTCGTAGACTTCATTTCTTAAAATGTTCATACCTATATAACAATAATGCATGTAATAATAATTGATTACATCTGCCCTAATTTGCCAGTTGTGCAACCGACAGCTCAGCCGCAGCTATTGCGCGGCGGCGCATCTGAAGGCTGCGTACGGCTGTTCAGTCCAAGGACTGGGGGGGGGTCGCCACACAACTCAATTACCCCAGCAAACACTGGTACCCATTTTACAGCTGAACTGAAGCAATGCAGAGTTAAGTGTCTTGCTAAAAGACACAAATTATTCCAGTAGGATCGGGAATCGAACCAACGACCTTCAAGTCGTGAATCCGACGCTCTAACCACTAGGCTACAACCACCTTTATACCTATATGCAATACAGGGGCATCACAGCAGTAGAATGTGCTGGGAACAGGGGCATCACAGCAGTGGAATGTACATGAGCGGGGACATCACAGCAGTGGAATGTACATGAGCGGGGACATCACAGCAGTGGAATGTACATGAGCGGGGACATCACAGCAGTGGAATGTACATGAGCGGGGACATCACAGCAGTGGAATGTACATGAGCGGGGACATTACAGCAGTGGAATGTACATGAGCGGGGACATCAACAGCAGTGGAATGTACATGAGCGGGGACATTACAGCAGTGGAATGTACATGAGCGGGGACATCACAGCAGTGGAATGTACATGAGCGGGGACATCACAGCAGTGGAATGTACATGAGCGGGGACATTACAGCAGTGGAATGTACATGAGCGGGGACATCAACAGCAGTGGAATGTACATGAGCGGGGACATTACAGCAGTGGAATGTACATGAGCGGGGGCATCACAGCAGTGGAATGTACATGAGCGGAGACTCACCCGTGTTGCCAGACGTCGGCTCAATTAGCACGTCACCAGGCTTTAAACGGCCGCTCCTCTCGGCATCCTCAATCATGCGCAGCCCAATTCGATCTTTAACTGATCCGCCGGCGTTGAAAAATTCGCATTTTACTACTGCAAGTGGCAGTTATTGAAAATCAATGTTAAAAATATACACGCACAATTATAGTCCTTCAGCAAGAATAAACGCTTACAAATTTCGCACTCGATGCCCTCCTCCTTAGTGATATTGTTAACTCTGACCAGAGGCGTATTGCCAATGTGATGCAGTATGTCGGGCAGAATCTTCGGCCGCTCCTTGCTGCCGTGGAATGAACAGTGGGGGACGGGGAGTTTAGGAAGCAGCACTCGAATCTCACCCACTACAGAATAAACACTTCTGGAATCTCAACCTCTACAGAATAAACACTTCTGGAATCTCATCCTCTACAGAATAAACACTTCTGGAATCTCATCCTCTACAGAATAAACACTTCTGGAATCTCAACCTCTACAGAATAAACACTTCTGGAATCTCATCCTCTACAGAATAAACACTTCTGGAATTTCAACCTCTACAGAATAAACACTTATTGAATCTCATCCTCTACAGAATAAACACTTCTGGAATTTCAACCTCTACAGAATAAACACTTATTGAATCTCATTCTCTACAGAATAAACACTTCTGGAGTCTCAACCTTTACAGAATAAACACTTCTGGAATCTCATCCTCTACAGAATAAACATTTCTGGAATCTCATCCTCTACAGAATAAACACTTCTGGAATCTCAACCTCTACAGAATAAACACTTCTGGAATCTCATCCTCTACAGAATAAACACTTCTGGAATCTTATCCTCTACAGAATAAACACTTCTGGAATCTCATCCTCTACAGAATAAACACTTCTGGAATCTCATCCTCTACAGAATAAACACTTCTGGAATCTCATCCTCTACAGAATAAACACTTCTGGAATCTCATCCTCTACAGAATAAACACTTCTGGAATCTCATCCTCTACAGAATAAACACTTCTGGAATCTCATCCTCTACAGAATAAACACTTCTGGAATCTCATCCTCTACAGAATAAACACTTCTGGAATCTCATCCTCTACAGAATAAACACTTCTGGAATCTCAACCTCTACAGAATAAACACTTCTGGAATCTCAACCTCTACAGAATAAACACTTCTGGAGTCTCACCTCTACAGAATAAACACTTCTGGAATCTCAACCTCTACAGAATAAACACTTCTGGAGTCTCACCTCTACAGAATAAACAGTTCTGGAATCTCACCATCTACAGAACAGAATAAACACTTCTGAGATCTCACCTCTACAGATAAACACATTTATATTTAGTTTGAAACCCACTAAAAGCCCGTTTAGCGCAAAAAAGTACAGTGTGCACTCGCAACTCACCGCTTCTGATGCAAGTGCGGCGATTCGCAGACCGGCTTATCAATTCGAAAAGTGCACCGGCTGTCATGATTAGGCGGCAACCAGCGCTGACCGCCGTTAGTCGAGTCGTCGCCACCGCTAACAGGGCAGGATGAATTGAGCTCCGCTGCACTACTCATAGTAGTTAAATTTATAGAGCGCGGTTTGAATGCAAATTCATGCATTGAATAATTCTTTTGTATTTGTTCACCAAGTCTCAAAGCACTGACTAAACTACTGTTAGTAACTTGACGAGAATCATGACTCAGAGTTTACGTGTACGAAGTAATACTAGTAATACTATAATTTGTATTAGTTTGGATTGCAATCAAACTACTTTTATTAACCTGGCGACATACATATTATTTGAACTAAAAAATCTCTGTATTTATTCGATGATTTATTTAAAGTTTTCGACAGTGTCAAAGATACAATATAATCGTAATTACCTAACACATTCGCGTGTAAGCTACTGTCTGTTCAGTAGTAAATTAAATAGAAACATTTTAATGTATTTTGGTTAGCCCCAGCTGAACCCCTCCGACCGCGTCTTTCCACACCAAACCCCCACCCCCACCACGCGCCTAATTTTTATTACCCAGTGTTCCAGCCTAAAGCTGCCTTGCCATGTACATTTCAGTGGCGCTGAGCTAATGTACATTACGGCTGCACCAATAGCAGTAAGCTGTTTACGTCTGCAAGTCACTTCTAATTGACTTTCTTTTTATGAAATAGCTTACGCATTCTTCTTTGCTACTGAACTGAAAGTAGAGAAACAGTTTTACGAAGCAGGATATGCCTAAATAGTCCATCGAGTGTTTATATCTGTGTGGAGTTTGAAAAAAAGAGGACACAAGAAAATGTGTTAAACCGAGATCTTAAACACTGAAACATCGAATCCTTGCCAATGGAACTCGCTATTTGAACAACAGAAAAAGAATAAAAACTAAAAAGACTTTTCTTCATTGCTTATAGCATAGTGGTGAATACATTTATTCAAAACAGTTAATTAATTATAATTTTTAGCTCAGGATAAAATTACGCCTAAGACGAATTTGTGAAAGTGTGGATAGCGGCTTTTCGGAACAAAATAGCAAATGGTGAGTTTCAAGACACAGAACACTTTACGTAACCTTTATAGGCGATTTACGAGTAATTAACCATTACAGCGCGATTGTTACCGTGGCGCGTGACGTGGCGTTAAAGAATTTTACAACAACAAAACAGACACAGACAGAGACTAGCAAGCGTTATTGATTCTATATAAAACTTAACCAATATATATAATAGCCAAAATAGCTTACATGAAAGAACAGGCGACAGGCAACAGAAGACACAGTGCGACAACACAATATAATAATATTGACAGATGTGTATTAAATTCAGCTAGCTATCATTATGATGATCTAACAAATCTAATTAACCAACAAATTAACTCTTACGCGGGCATAAATTAGCGCAATATAATTAGAATTAATTATATCGAATAGACTGCAAAGCTCTGGTACTATAATATAACTTACATGTAAATGGGCCACTTCGACATATTTGATTGGTAAAACCGTTCCTCTACTTTCAGTTCAGTAGCAAGAAGGAATACATAAGCTATTTTATAAAAAGTAAGGCAGTTTGCAGACATGAACAGCTTATTGCTATTGGTGCAGTCGTAATGTACATTAGCCCAGCGCTAATAAGAATGTACATGGCAGGCGGTTTAGGCTGAAACACCGGGGAAAGGAAGGCAATAAAAAATTGGGGTTGGGGAGGGGGTAGAAGTTTGGGGTGGAAAGACGCGGTCGGAGGGGTTTAGCTGGGGGTGCCTAAAATACATTAAAATGCTTCTATTTAAAACTTGCTACTGAACTGAAAGTAGCGTACACGCAAATGTGATGCGTGGCCAATCAAGCTCATTAATTGAAGAAAATGTTTCCTAGGTAAGAAAGAGGCCATAGGGTCTTCTGAGGGTAATTTCGGTAAAAACAAATGCCTAAAATAATACAGTACTCGTAAATACTCGTTATAAAAGTGATAACCAAATATTACTACATTTCTTAAGAGTAACCATTTATTATCTAAGTAGTTTTTACTTTAAAACATTAATAATTACTTCACCGTTGTTATAATGTCTGGTAATTTCCGGGTTCGCACTTGCCAGTAGCTAATTTACTAATCAATAAATCTAAATACACATCTATCCTATCTTATATCTATCTATCTATCTATCTATCTATCTATCTATCTATCTATCTATCTATCTATCTATCTGTCTATCTATCTATCTGTCTATCTATCTATCTATCTATCTATCTATCTATCTATCTATCTATCTATCTATCTATCTATTTATCTATCTATCTATCTATCTATCTATCTATCTATTTATCTATCTATCTATCTATCTGTCTATCTATCTATCTATCTGTCTATCTATCTATCTATCTATCTATCTATCTATCTATCTATCTATCTATCTATCTATCTATCTATCTGTCTATCTATCTATCTATCTGTCTATCTATCTATCTGTCTATCTGTCTATCTATCTATCTATCTATCTATCTATCTATCTATCTATCTATCTATCTATCTATCTATCTATCTATCTATTTATCTATCTATTTATCTATCTATCTATCTATCTATCTATCTATCTATCTATCTATCTATCTATCTATCTATCTATCTATCTATCTATCTGTCTATCTATCTATCTATCTGTCTATCTATCTATCTGTCTATCTGTCTATCTATCTATCTATCTATCTATCTATCTATTTATCTATCTATTTATCTATCTATTTATCTATCTATTTATCTATTTATCTATCTGTCTATCTATCTATCTATCTATCTATCTATCTATCTAATATTTTTTAAGATCTTAAATATATTTAAGATCAGCAATACTTATTAGATTGATAATCACCCCCCATATTTGCGTGCAAAATCTGAATATAAAATAAAGAATCATTTGTAATTTTATATATGCACTGATGATTAAACTTGAAACAATCGCGACACAACAAAACTCAGCAAGCTCAAAGTTGTGAGCAGATGGTAGCGGCTGAGCAGTAACTATATAAACAAAGGCATTGGATGGCAAGCTGTTCAACAACACAGAGCCAATTAATGACGCAGTGATGATCAGAACAGGTATGGAAACACACAAATTAGAAAAACAGGTGCAACTTCGAACTACTGTCACTTCTCTGTCTGCGACAGCTCCAACACTCGCCGCAGCTGCTCTTCTTCGTCTTCGACAAGACGCCGACGTTCGGCTTCCGCCTGCTCGCTGAGTCGGACGGCCTCGGCTAACTCTGGATCGACTTCGGCTGGCTGCGGCTGCGGCGGCTGCGGCTGCGACTGCTCGCGAAGCAACTCATACGCAGTCAGTTGCTGTTGCTGCTGTTGCTGCCGGCCGCTGCTGTCCTCCGCGCTGCTGCCTTCCTCGGCAGCCTCGGCAGCCTCCCCGCCGCCGCCTTCAATAGCCGCCGATAGCAGAGAATCTTCGATAGCCTTCTGCAGATCCGACTGGGCCAGCGCCATCTGCAGCAGGTCCTGCTCCTCCGTGAACTGCTGCTCAAACTCGCTGCCGCCGCCAGATGAGGCGGCCATTGTGCTTGCGTAATAATCCTCCTCTCGGCCCATCGGAGAGAATCTGGGGCGACGATTTGACAGCAGGCGGTAGCCGCCAGGGATGGCAAATGCGCGCTCGTCTACAGCGCAGTATACATGGTCTGGGCCGCGGGATTCCTCCTGAGAGGCGAGGGTCGAACAGCAATAAACTATTGTGTTGCTGATGGATTGATAACCTAGTTCATGGACTGCTAATCTAGTTCATGGATAACTAATCTAGTTCGCGAATTGCTAACCTAGTTCGTGGATTGCTAACCTAGTTCGCGAATTGCTAACCTAGTTCGTGGATTGCTAACCTAGTTCGTGGACTGCTAATCTAGTTAGTGGGTTGCTAATCTAGTTAGTGGGTTGCTAATCTAGTTAGTGGGTTGCTAACCTAGTTCGTGGATTGCTAACCTAGTTCTTGGATGGCTAATCTAGTTCGTGGATTGCTAATCTAGTTAGTGGGTTGCTAACCTAGTTCGTGGATTGCTAATCTAGTTAGTGGATTGCTAACATATTTTATGGACTGCTAATCTAGTTCATGGATAACTAATCTAGTTCGTGGATTGCTAATCTAGTTAGTGGATTGCTAACCTAGTTCATGGACTGCTAATCTAGTTCATGGATAACTAATCTTTTTCGTGGAAGGCTAATCTAGTTCGTGGATTGCTAATCTATTTCGTGGAAGGCTAACCTAGTTCGTGGATTGCTAACCTAGTTCTTGGATGGCTAATCTAGTTCGTGGATTGCTAATCTAGTTAGTGGGTTGCTAACCTAGTTCGTGGATTGCTAACCTAGTTCATGGATAACTAATCTAGTTCGTGGATTGCTAATCTAGTTAGTGGATTGCTAACCTATTTCATGGACTGCTAATCTAGTTCATGGATAACTAATCTAGTTCGTGGATTGCTAATCTAGTTAGTTGGTTGCTAACCTAGTTCGTGGATGGCTAACCTAGTTCATGGATTGCTAACCTAGTTCGTGGATTGCTAACCTAGTTCGTGGATTGCTAATCTAGTTCGTGGATTGCTAACCTAGTTCGTGGATTGCTAATCTAGTTCGTGGATTGCTAACCTAGTTCATGGACTGCTAATCTAGTTCGTGGATTGCTAATCTAGCCAATGTGGATGCAGGTAAAGAAGGATTGCTAATCTAGCCAACATGGATGCAGGTAGAGAATGGATTGCTAATCTAGCCAATGTGGATGCAGGTAGAGGATGGATTGCTAATCTAGCCAATGTGGATGCTAGTACAGTCGGGCCATCACCTGGACCACATCGCGCAGGCAGCTGACGTGCTCGGCGGGGCTATCAGCGGCGAACAGGTTACAGAAGGACACGTTGGCCTGTAGCAGAGTGTGCAGCGGGATTTCAACGCGCAGGGGGAAGCCGGCCGGCAGTTGGAGGGTGACGAATTCGCGCAACTGCGAAAAATGAGCCGATTTATTGGCCATCAGGTCCAGCACTGGCAGCACCTGAGGGGGGAGGGGAGACAGGTGACACGTTTATAAAAAAGTATTAATATATCCCATCACCAATAACTGGGGACTGTGAAAATTGACTTGACATTTGTGCTCAACCGCACACTCGATGGCCCCCGCCATAACTGCGGACAGTTAAAACAATTGGTTAATAAAATTCGGCAACACAAGCACCTAACCTGGTCTTGCAGATTGAGCGGGAAGCTGTCGCACATCCACAGCTTGGCTGTGAAGCTGTGCTCGCGCAGCGAGATGTCGCGCGGCACCCCGACGTCGCGGCCGGCTAGGCTCAGCTGCCGGTTGAAGTACTCCTGGGCGGAGACGGCACCGGGCACGTACTCGAGCCGGCGCTCGCTCTGCACCAGACTGGCTAACGGGTTAGCCGAGCTCTGCAGCTCCGCCTTCTGCTCGGCGGTCAGGTGATCCGTGCGCCGGAAATTGAGAACTCGAACGCCGGAAGCGCTGAATACTTTGCATTCGCGACCGGCCACTGTCTCCGTGCGCTCGCCTTTCCAGCCGAGGATGCCGGACTTGCTGCGCTCGAAAACAACGTTTTCTAATAGCACTCGGGTGCCGCGGACTGGCCGGCTCAGCAGGTATTCGACCTGTCCGAATAGTGGCACAGGTGAGAGTGGCATCTAATTATCACCTGGTTTATCAGTAGCATTTAATTAACACCTGACTTATCAGTAGCATCTAATTATCACCTGACTTATCAGTGGCATCTAATTATCACCTGGTTTATCAGTAGCATCAAATTATCACCTGGTTTATCAGTAGCATCTAATTATCACCTGACTTATCAGTGGCATCTAATTATCACCTGACTTATCAGTGGCATCTAACTATCACCTGGCTTATCAGTAGCATGTAATTATCACCTGGCTTATCAGTAGCATCTAATTATCACCTGGCTAATCAGTAGCATCTAATTATCACCTGGCTTATCAGTAGAACCTGATTATCACCTGACTTATCAGCGGCATCTAATTATCACCTGACTTATCAATAGCATCTAATTATCACCTGACTTATCAGTAGCATCTAATTATCACCTGACTTATCAATAGCATCTAATTATCACCTGACTTATCAGCGGCATCTAATTATCACCTGACTTATCAATAGCATCTAATTATCACCTGACTTATCAGCGGCATCTAATTTTTACCTGGCTTATCAGCGGCATCTAATTTTTACCTGGCTTATCAGTAGCATCTAATTATCATCTGACTTATAAGCGGCATCTAATTATCACATGGCTTATCAGTACGATTTAATTATAACCTGGCTAGTCAGCGGGATCCAAATATTACCTGATCAACTATCACCTGGCTCATCGATGATTAGGAATGACAACATGGCTAATAATCGAAGCGAAATCTAGTATTTTCTTGCCAAGCCTGAGCAACACACTAGCATCATAATATTGATATTAATAGCCAGAATTACATGTATTACTCACCTGACCCAGCAGCGCCACCTCCGGCTGTCTCGATTCCGCCAATCCCTCGCCGCCAGCCGCCGACCCAGTCAGATCGGACAGAGTCTCCTGTATGACGGTGCGCTTATCGTGATTAACAATGTCCAGCCGGAGTCCGCTCTCGGACAAGCGGAATATATACGACAGATTGCCCCGCACAGCCGTGGTGCCGTCCATGCCAATCAGGGTGGAGTCCACTCGGACAAGCGAGCCAGATTTGTACACCCGGCAACTGTCGTTGGGGCAATAGCGACTAATCAAAGGTATCCAAGACGAGAAATCCCATTTGAGTTCAACGTAGAAATCAGGCGATTCGTTCAGTTGCTGCAACAGGCGTCTGGTGTCGGCGTTGAAGTGGCGCTGCATCTGCAGAATCCTGTAGCTAAGGACAGAGGATGTCAGCTCCACATCGGATCGGCTGATTGCCTCGTCCAGCACGTCCCAGATGCCGTCGTTGGCCTGAGTGCTGGCGCCGGCGTCCAGCAGAAGTTTGGCGCAGTCTACCCGGCAAAGGACTACAGCCAGCTGCAGCGCTGTCCGGTGCCGAGGGTCTTTGAGCTCGAGTTTGGCCGTGACCGCCTCAGACGATGACGCATCAGTGTTGAGCTCTGCCAGCTGGCGTTTCAACCAGTCGGCGTCGTTGTTCCAGACGGCGGCGTGCAGCGGGAAAGATTCTTTGATTGGACTGCCCGCGGTGCTAGTAGAGGCCATGGCTGCAAGCTGAGTGCGTGGCCTTCATTTTGACTCCCAGTTCAACCGATCCACGTAGTAATTTCCTAAATTAAACTAGATTTTAACAAATAACTGTGCACACATCCACACCTGTGTTCTTCTATTAAGAGTCTGCTACCTAAATGTAATTGAAAATGAACAAAATTATGTGAATATCAATTTTTTCCCAACATCATTGGTAGTATAATGAGCTGCTTTACATTGAATTTCATATGCTAATTTATTTAGAAGTATTTGCTTTGATAGTATGTTTTTTTAATACTTTGCTTAGCCATAATACCTAAATTTTATTAAGAAGGTAAGGAGCAATACCCAAAGGCAGAGAAAGGCTAGCTTATATTTTCTGTCTAAATTTCTCCTGTCTGGACATAATAAAGTAAATTTTTAGAGGGGTACCACATTGAAATAGAATAACAAAGCATATAAAACTGAATAACTATTGTTATAACCTATTGATGATATTGTTATAACCTATAACCTATCAATTGAATAGCCTATTGATATAAGCTACACATACTACTATTAGTGCTATAATGCCTGCATAGTGTATTCTGGGTCTATGATAAAAATGAATATAGTAGTACAACTATGCAACTAGAAATTTAGTGGAAAAAAGCAGAGTTAGACCAAAGAAAGGCATAGTGCTTTGGCTTTCTAGTCACTATGCCATCAATGAACCATTTATTTAAAAATGTCAATAAAAGTCATAAATTTCACTTAAGTTTTGATCACTATCTATTGCATTTATATCTTTATAAAATTTTAAATAAATACAATCAATTTTAATGCCAAAAAATGAATTATTAAAATAAAAATTGATTTAAATCTTTTACTGAACATAAAAACATAAAAATAAATCAAATTCAAAACAATGCTTATTCCTTAGGGTGGGCCTATTTTTTACTTCATTATTAGCTGATGACAAACTGTCTAGCTTTTCAATCGAATATTTGGTAAATTTGTAAGTTTTAAATTAATTTTAATTAATAATAATTCATTTACTTAGTAAATAAACTAGTCTTAAGTATTCAAGAAGTTGTGAAACAAACTTTTGCAACTATGTCAAACCAAACTTATATCAACTGACCAAGTCAAGCTTGCTCCTAATGTCTTTTTCAAAAAGAGATTGTAGTATTAGTACCCATCTACTAACAAAAGAAAAGTTCACGCAGCTAGTCTAGTCTTAGGCCCTATATTTAAATTTTTTAAACTAGGCATAGAATTGACAGATACAGAGTTCAATATAAAATTGAGAAATTCAAATAAGATTGCTGCCAATTATAAAATGATAAAAGCTTAATGAATACAAATCTCTTTAATAAATAAAAAGATAGTATAAGTGCTAATAGCAAGACTTGACAAATGCTAGATAACACAAGAGTAATAAAGCTCTCAAGTATGTCAGTGCTAATACTTTATATTAATTTTTAACTATATAGGCCTATTAAAGTAATAGAAAGGAGTGTAACATACGCCCCTATTGCAGCCAATGGCCATTTTCGTGGACGGCGTCCGGCGCGGATTGGACTGGTGGCGGCGCGGCGCGCGGCGGCGGCGCGGCGCATGGCGGCGGCGCGCGGTGGCGTGGTGTGTGGCGGCGGCGCGCAGCGCGCGGCGAGCCATTGACTGACTAATTGAACCAAATCACTGATCCTGGGGACTGGCCCTGGCGCAGTACGGGTAGATGTCTGGCGCGGGAAAGGGGGGCGTCCGGCGCGGTTCAGACCTTGGCTGCAATAGGGACATACGCCACACATTATTACGCATGTTATTCCACATGTTATTATTCTGCATATTATTCCACATGTTATTCTCCATCCATAGCGATGTGTTGACCATTCAGGGATTAGTGGAATGGGTGCCTGCACCTTCTCGCTGTGTCCCCTTTGGTACAGCCCTGCAGCTAAGTCAGTAAATCAAGTCTGCATGTTATTCTATACTTTATTTGGCACATCTAATTTTTAAAAATATTTCCCTTTCCTTTCTACAACCTCGCCTCTATGCATGCAACTCCATAACTCAACTTACAACTCTGCAACTACAGTACTTTGTTGCAGTCAATTATAATTTTACAAATGGTATATACTTGCAATCCAGGAAAATATAACAACAAGCTCATGTACATGTGGTCTTTTGCTTTACATTTAAAATGTACCAAAAATTGAAAAATTACTTGTAAATTTTATAGAGAACATGTACATTGTAGAAAAATGCTTTGTAACATGCAAAATAATGTGTGGAATAACTTATGGAATAGCATGCTTAACAATGTGCAGAATGATATGTGGAATAACATACAAAATAACATGTGGCATAAGTTATTCATATTCACATGTAATAGAATTGCAAGTTGATAACAATAACTTAAAGTACTTACTAATGAGAGGGATAAAGGGGGAATGCATAGGGACAAAAAGAAAGGGGGAAAGATATTGACATGCAAGCAACAAAGCATATATTTTTTGAATATTAAAATACCTTTCTATTAATTGTTCTTGTGGTTTTGATTTGAAATAGATTGAATTTAATTTAATGACTAATCATGGCTAAGTCTAGCTTTTTTCCAACCCTATTAGGGCCTAGTTGGCAAAAAAACTGATTTGCTTTTTGTTAGCTACCTCATAAATCTTTTAGAAGGCAGAACAACATTTTATTGGGGCCTAATACAAAAAAAATTGTTGAAGGGTGACTTTTACAAAGTAAAGACCCAAAAGGGAGATAGAAAGTATGGCTTTGTACTTTGGCAAAAATGTGCTTGATCCCCCTCTCATTTTTAGGTCTCTGATAAGGTAAAAGGGGGACAATTACCCCCATTGAAACCCAATTATTATTGGGTATTAGGATTAGGTATACTATATAATATATTATAGTATAGGGTATTTAGGCCTACTCACCCTACTGTATCAAACTTTTGTAAAGGTCACTACATTAACTAACAAAAAACAGTCAATACACATTATAAATATCATTAAAGCTAGGCCCTATCAGTGGTGCAACCAAGGGGGGGGGCGGGGAGGAGGGCAGTTACCCCCCCCCCTTAGGCAGAGACCCAAAAAATGAAAGAGGGGGACCAAGCAAATTTTTGCCAAAAACAGAGACACCCCTCTGCCCCTCTCCTGGGACTTTACCCTTCAGAATCTGCCCCCTTCCAAAGTCAAGAAGATGGCCTTTTTTTATGGAAAATTCCATTGCAAAAGGAGGTTGGACATGCACCACATTAGTGCATTCCAGTGCAACAGCAGACAGGGGGGAGGAAAATTGACACAGTGCAATGCAGGAAAAAAATTTGGCACAATTTGGCACAAAAAAATTGGCATGATATTTTGCTAACATAGTTAAAGATACTATGTTAAGCCTACTAAACAACATTGCTTGCCTCTATTACAAGGGTGACTGAGAGCATGGGGTTTTGCAATATTAGGACCCCTTCTTTTTTGCTACTTGAGGCCAAGCTACAAATTATGACATCAGCAAAGTTGTTGATTACCACTTTGTAGTCTTTGATCTTACATGTTTTATAAGCATAGTTCTTTAAATGCCTTACCTTGAAATTTATTTATTTATTTGTAAATTAATTAGCTTGTAATGTAAATACTTAATGCTTATAATAATATAGTCAGTTGCATAGCCAAGAATTTTGTCTGGGGGTCATGCCAGTTGGGGAAGTCAGGTGGGTCAACCAGTCAAGAGTCAAAATGTTGGCAGAACTTGAGAGACTAGTCAAAAGCTAAGCAAACAAAATTATTGTAAAAATGGAGATATGTATGTTATTGTGTTTTTTTGACAAAATAAGTTAAGATACATAGTGCAAGCACATTCAGGGTTTTTTTTTTGTGCGCAGAGTGTGCGTATGCACCCTAAATTTTAAAATCGCACCCTGAAATTAAAAAAGTAGGTGCGGTTTAGGTGCGGTCTTATAACCATTTTTCTTTAAAGGCTTAACCATGCTTAAGCTATTTTTTATGCACTGCCTTAAAATATGAAACAAAATAACTCTTTAAATCCTATTAAGTCATATAGGCGATATAGCCTATAGCTATAGCCTTATGTAAGATATTAAAATATACATTCCCAGTTGTCTGAAATGTGAGCAATGTGAGGGTTTCACGAGAGATATTCAGACAAAGGCTCCCTAAAACACGCCCCGCACCGGGCCCCGAACTGCTACACATTATAACATTTTTTGTCAATGCAGTATTTGATTGCAAGGAAAAGTTAAAATAGTAATGGAATAAATATCTTTATTTATTTTTTTAAATATTTTTATTTTTTATATTCTCGTTTTCATTATTTAATTATAATATTATTATTTTATTAATATTATTATTAATATCACTTATTGTTCACCGAATTTTATATTTCAAAGTAAAAAAACTAAATTTAATAAAAACTTGAAGCTTAACAGAAAACGCATTCTGAAGTGTCTTTAGTTATAGTCCAATTTGTTTTAATGTGTAGCGCTGCAAGGCGGTGCGGGGCGTGTTTTAGGGAGACCCATTCAGACAGACATTCAAAATGATTGTCTGTAACTTCAAACAAAATTGACCCGCTTCAACCATCTTTTTGGCAAATACTTACGCAAGTGTTGGGCGTCGAATAAGCTTTAATTTATTAACTGAAGTAAAAATCCTTCTGACATACATTGATTTAAAAATTGCTTAGCAACACTAGCTCTGATTAGAAATCGCTTTACTGTTGACTAAAATTGTTTTGATCGTAGCAGCCTAAAAGCAGATACTGGATTTAAAAATGCTTCGATTTACTCTATACGCATGTCTCAGCTTTAAAATGACACCTCAGGTGTCGCAAAAGACAGCTTTGATGCTGAGATATTCGACACTAAACATGCATTGCTTTGCGCAATCTCACATTCAGAAATTTCACTGATTTTTTGTCGATATTTGTGCAGTTGCCATGTCCTTGTTTTTCATCAGAATCTTGTCAAATTCTAGTCATGTCTATACGCATGTCTCAGCTTTAAAATGACACCTCAGGCATTGCAAAGGACAGCTTTGATGCTGAGATATTCGACACTAAACGTTGCTTTGCTCAAACTCACATTCGGAAACTTCACTGATTTTTATTCAATATTTGTTCAGATGCTTGTCTACTTCTCCATTTATTAACCATCGCATGGAGCCTTGCTAACGTACAAGTGTATGTAGTTACAGTAAATGGGGTTTTTGTGACTCACTTAAACTTGTTTACGCATTCTGCAGCTATTCGCCGCCTTTCATTGGAGTGATTCATGGAGTCCAGTTGATAAATTTCCACAAATTGGACTGCTTCTACGTCAGATCTCAACATTTGGAACCGTCCTTGAACTATTTCAGAGTTAAGTGAGCTAATGGCATCAAATGGAAGGCTAGTGCTCGTACTTGTAAGCGAAGCAGGTTCACAATTGAAATGGTTGTATTCATGGCCATGGGATCTAAACTGATCTGTTTTACTTTCACGATCGCTTTGGTCTCAGAAGGAGCAGCAGTTGATGGACTGAGGTGAGAAGAAGATGTGTCACGACTTGAGCTGTTTTTAGAAAATATCTTTATCCAATTAAATATTTTCATGCGGCTCCTTAGGTTGTTCCGAATTCCGAGTCTAGAAGTCAAGACAGAAAAAAAGTTAAGAACTGCTACTGTAGTCCGTAGGGATTGGAAAGCTTAGCAGTACATTAGAAATCGCCAGTTCAATCTAAAAAGTTTGAAGTACATATAGCTATTGGGTTGCAACAACAGTAGAAAAAATTCTTCTTTTTTATTTTATTCCCACCGCTTACCTCATTCCGATTTGGATAGCAGAATTGCCACGCAAAAAAAGTAAAAACATAACAATAAACTATTTGCTTCATATTAATTGCCACTGACTGTTAATAAACGCGACGTCAATTTCTCTCAATAACAGTTGGAACATGTTTCTCGTACACTCGTATATTTATTTGAACCACAAAGCAGTGAAAAAGTCATGATTGGTTGCCATATGTACAAATGTACACTCACAGACTCACTGACTCAGGTACAATCTATGCAATATAAAGGCAGGAATCATTAAAAATCAAATACTTAAGACAGTTTAAGAGAAGTCCAGGTTTAAACTGGACATGACTAGAATTTGACAAGTTTCTGATGAAAAACAAGGACACGGCAACTGCACAAATATCGACAAAAAATCAGTGAAATTTCTGAATGTGAGATTGCGCAAAGCAATGCATGTTTAGTGTCGAATATCTCAGCATCAAAGCTGTCTTTTGCGACGCCTGAGGTGTCATTTTAAAGCTGAGACATGCGTATAGAGTAAATCGAAGCATTTTTAAATCCAGTATCTGCTTTTAGGCTGCTACAATCAAAACAATTTTAGTCAACACTAAAGCGATTTCTAATCAGAGCTAGTGTTGCTAAGCAATTTTTAAATCAATGTATGTCAGAAGGATTTTTACTTCAGTTAATAAATTAAAGCTTATTCGACGCCCAACACTTGCGTAAGTATTTGCCAAAAAGATGGTTGAAGCGGGTCAATTTTGTTTAAAGTTACAGACGATCGTTTCGAATGTCTGTCTGAATATCTCTCGTGAAACCCTCACATTCTAAACAAGACTCAAGAGAAATTGCACTCTGAGCCTTAAAATCGCACCTTGAAATTTGGCACAAGGTGCGATTTCGCACCTTATCTCTGGCGAAAAAAAAAACCCAGAGCACATTTATCTGATAGTAATAGTTCTAGTGCATGGTGCAAGCACACTTTTTTGATAGGATTTTTGTTCTGGTGCAGGCATGCCATGATCTTGACTATGGCCCTCCCCTCAAAAAAATTTTGGTTGGGCCCTATAAAAGTTAAAAACTTAGTAAGTTAAAAATTTCTATAACTTTCTACATAGTACATCGTCATCAGTGATCAGTCTAGGCTAGGGTCCCTAAAATTTTCACAAAATCATTAGACATTATACCATTTAATTTATTCAGTTAGATAGGTCTAGAATATAAAAAATTAATGATCTAGACTATCGCATAGGACCAAGCCTAGCTACCTAGCTTAGCTTAGCATAGAACTCAACTAAAGAACTCAGCTAATCAGGTTCAAGAATCGTGACGTGAATTCAGAAGTTTAACTGAGTGAGAGCATCAGCATGATAAGGTTTTTAGCTCTGATTTTAGTATATACGATTTGAAAATATCTGATTCTTCGATTAAAATGCTGAGCGAGGTACTTAAACCTTATTCATTACTCATTAGGGGCCTAAGAAACAGTTTTTTTATTTTTGATAAGTCAGTAACAAATAAATATTTTACTTTCTGAAGAAGTCGAAAATTTTTGATTAGGCTTCTAAAACTAATAAAACAAAGTCATATTTTTTCGTCGTTATATGCAAAAAACGATATATACTATAATTTTTCGCTAATTTTAACTTTATCCAAAAAGTTACTGTTAAGTTTATCATAAATTTTAATTTTCATCGAAATCCGAAGAAGACGCAATTCAAGCGATAGGCTTTTCACGAAGATCGGTCTAAAAAAAACCAGAATAATTTTCCGATTCCAGAACCAGAATCGGTAGGAAAATGAAAGAGCTTCGAACCCATTTTATGTTTGCCTGTCTTTACAATTTAATTTTGTCTTTCCTTGACTTTGTTTTTTCGTGGATATAACAAAAACTAGGAATAATTATTAACGAAATACCGACAATAAGAACTTGACGATTTCAAATCTATTTTACTGTTTAAATGTAAGTAAACATGAAAATTTCTCGATCCAAGTTTCCAGAATTAGAACACGGTTCTGGAACCGATTCTGAAAATAAACAGACAATATGAAAAGCTTCTCGAACCGATTCTGGTTCTAGAATCGGTAATATGAAAAGCCTACGAGTTGGCTGGTCAGTCTGAAAATGAAATTGAACTGATTAGAACATAAAGAAAAAATATCAGAATGCACAGTAAACATGTTAGGCCTACTTCAGAAAAAAGTTTATGCTATGCAATTTAATGTAAAATTAAATTATACTTAAATTTTGCTTACTTAATTTACATTAACATTAAACTCTAAAGCATTAATTAAAACATTATACTTAAATGAATAGGGGCCTAGGTCTATCAGTTGTTTACTCAATTAAAGCTAGGGGCCTAGTCTATTTGGTTACTGGTATGACGTCACTATGACAGTACCACTACTAGGCCCTAGCTATTGCCTACTAGGCCTCTAGGCCCTATTAAAGAGCCACTTATCCTTAGCACTAGATGGTTGAATGCATTGGTGTAACAGGCCTTTCAGCTCTCTCTAGTAGAAATTATCCTACAGTTGGCACCAAAGTTGTCGTAGGGCTTACTTCTATCCTCTGACTATCCCACTGATTGCTACCAGTTGTGACAGGTTTTCAATTTCCCTCTATTAAATTTTTACTGCTGATACTAAATTTTTGCCTTAATTTTTCTAACTGTTTCTTTGAATCTCATATATTTCTAGGTAGTGTTCTTAGTATATGGTCTGGTAGCATTCTTAGGCTAGTATATCGCCTGAGCAGTCTAGTACTGCTATATGTATTTTCTCTCTCTCTTTCTCCAGTCTGGGTGTTACTGAGATTAGAGGGTCACAGCGATTACTCTTAATACTACTCTTTGCATGAATTCCAATTGCAACTTTCAACCTTTTCTGTAATACTCTTAGAAATAAGCAATGATTTGATAGAAGTTATCGAACATGTTTTGAGCTTATGGCTAGCAAACAAGTTATCCTTCCATCCCTTCGGCTCTCTCCTATTTCTCCTAGTCAATTGCGTATATTTAAAACAAACTCTTACAACTTGAGAATATTTCGCATATTATAACAAAAGAATATTAATTTTTGCACTAGTTTTAAAACAATAATTCCTAGAAATACAGTACCGCTACTACATAGGTAATGGCCAACCATTAAGCAACCTTGGCAATAGTTAAGAATTTGGTTTGGTTGATTATACTTCAGCTGTCCGAAAAGTTGCGAGAATGTATTTAAAAAATCAGTTAGAACTATCAAAAAACACGATAACAGCACTAGTTGGTAATGTAATTTTCCCTTGCATTGATTACAGCTTGGCAATGGTCAACGAGTCGCTGAACCTCTCTTTTTAAGCAATCTTTGTCAAGGCCTCTTGCCCATTGCAACGCAGCTTCTTGAACTTCATTGTGGTTGCTGAATACTCGCCTGGAGAAATCAGTCTTCATCCAACTGAACAAAAAATGGTCGTACAGATTGAAGTCTGGGCTGTAAGGACTCTGAAATACCAGCTGAACTCCACAGGACTCCATGTACTGCTGCACAGAATGGGCTACGTAAGGTCGCGCATTGTCCCACTGCCAAAGAACATCCGACAGGTGAATTGGCTTTGACCTCAGAGTATGCCATAGGTCTCCCATGTGTCGAATGAATTCAACTAGCCATCTGCATCAACAGTTTGCTCCGGGGCTGTGGATTTAATGGAGAAGCACTTGCTTGGAATGAAAGCAACCAGAAGCATTGTCTTTGCATTCCCGACCGAGTGCCTGACAACCTGGGGCCGATGATCTCCTTGGCCAAGCCAGCACCTGTTGTTTTGCTTTGTGCCAGTGTTGTTCAGGTACACCCACGTCTCATCTTCCACCACGTACTTATCGCAAAAGTTTTCCACCCCCTCGTTGTAAAAAAGCCTGTGGATTTGCTTGGCACAATTGATGCGAGCAGTCTTGTTCTCCTTGGATAGAGCATGAGGAACCCAGACGGCAGAAACATTTCGAAGGTGCAAATCCTTGGTCAAAATTTCGTGCACTATTGTTTTACCAACTTCCAAAAAGTCGGCGAGGTCTCGGACACTAACTGATGAATCCTCTTCATCTAGAGCTTGGCAGGTTTCGATCCGTTCCATTGTCCTTGTTGACCGTGGCCGGCCAGTCCGAGGAGCTGAGGCCAGGGGAAATGCTTCATCACGGAACTTTGAGTACCATCTGTAAACTGTTGACTGACCTGGTGCAGCATCTCCATAAACTTTAAGTAGTTCATCATAACAACTAATAGCAGAGATTCCAAGATGGTATCTAGCGTAGGCATAAGCCTGGAAATCTTCCATTTTGACAAACTCTATTAAATTTTTCAAGCTTGATCACTGCGTTGCATTGGTTTTTGAGCACTTTATGCTGAGCTCGCCCCTGCCCCTAATTTTGCTGCTAGAATAACAAGAATTTTCACCATAGACATCTATGAGGCTATCATTGAAATTTTATGTGTGCCATGTCATCAGCTTGCTGCTTTCTTGCTTGACTGACACATTCTCACAACTTTCCAGACAGGCGAAGTATTATTATTAGTTATTAGTTACCCATAATTGCATAGGCCAAATTGCAATATTGTTTTAATTTATATTTAGGCATAATCAATGTTATTATTAGGCATATGACAAAGATAGCCATGGCCATATACCAATAATCCAAGATGGCCATAGCTCTAAATTAAGAGTAAAGTAAGCCTAGGCCCTAGGTCTATATATTTCCTTATTTCTTATTATATAAGCATAGATCTAAAAAAGTTTTGAAAGGGACATAGATAGATTAGGCCTAAGCCTACCAAATTGTATCTTTGCTTTTGATTGATTGATTTAAATAAAATGTAAAATAGGGCCTAGCAATATACAAAAATTATAAAATCAAACTAAAACTTATATTTTATAAGGATGCTTTTAGCCTTTATTCCTAAATATGCTATTGATTTTTTATTAGTAATAATTGTTATTGAAATGATATATAAAACTTTAACTCATTTTAGAAACATAATTTTCAAGCTAATATTAATGTTTCCTATATTTATATTTGTAGCTTAGCTGGTAAATTCTATTATAACTATTATTATATAACATTAAGACATAGAACCCTGATAGATGCCTTGGAAAGGCAGCTAGATATTGTATATGTAGCCATGCTGTATGCAGAGTTTGGAATGCATAATAGTCTAGATAGCAATATAATACTAGGCCTATACTATAGCTATAGCAAAGCTTTAGCTAGGCCTAATATAGTAATTTGTAGCTAGTGACAAAACTTGCTATGTATTGCACGCAGAGCAAGTATATTTTGCAGAGTGGAAAAATGGTAAAGCATGGAATGGAGATACAAAGAGCCTTATAGTAGGCCAGTGCAATATGAGTCTTTGTCCCCCCCTCCCCAGCTTCTAGACATGCAGATCTTACAGAGGTTGAACCAATCAATTGGGGCTCGGCCCACGCTGCATAGAGATAGATAGTGCATTTCTACCGATATACATGTGCAACAGTTGGCCAAGTCAGCCGATCCAGCCAACCAATTTGGTGGCCAAAAAAGGAAGTCGCAAAAATGCCCAACCAAAATAATACCCAAGTAGTAGTACTAAGTAGCTGATGAGGCATTTTGACTTAATAAGACAATCATAGTTACTCCTGCCATTTACCCAAAGTAGCATTAATTTTGCTTTACGCTACTTATGCTAGGGTTTTTTACATGTCACATTTTTGGCCAAAAACTATGTCGCATTTTTGTTAAAACTAAGTCGCATGGCTGACCGAATTTTGGAGGTTGCGCATGATGTCTACCAAGACAGTGCACTAGACGCTGGGGACAGACTGTCTAGGGTGGAGTACACTCTCTGTCACAAATTGCTATTTTTGCTAAAATCAATCATATAGTCCTACCTACCTACTTATCTACCTATCTAGATCAATAATTTTTAGTATAGATAAAACAACAATAATAAGAAACAAGCTATAGCTTAATATTATCCATTATTAGGTTATTAATATTAGGTTATAATAAATTAGGTCTATTAAATATATAGAAACATTGCAATTATCCTTGTTTATTCAATATTGGCTATTTTAATCACAATTAGATATACAATTAGCAATAGCTAGCTAGGTTGTCTTTCTTATAATAGTATAGCTTTCAATTGGAGCTCTAGTCTTTCTTATCTTCTTAGAATCATAAATATCTACAATTTTATATTATAACCACTGGCTACCACATAATATTAAATATATAATTATAAGCAAATATAAGATATATAAATCAACTTTATTTAAAGATTTAAATATACCAATTTTAAATTTCAAATTTTATATATATTTTGTCTATAAAACATGTAAGATAAAATGGTTAGGGAGGAAAATAGAAAAGAAGAAAGCAATAGATAAACAAAGTGCTTGATATATCAATAAGCAATAACCTTCTACCTTATCCCTGTTCTTATTTATTCCTAGTTACCTATTTATTTGTTTGATAGGCCTAGTCTATCTATATATCTGTATATCTAAGGTCTGCACATCCTATTTCTCCATTTTTATTTGGAATCTTACTAGTTTAGACTTTGTGCCTAATCCCATTGCCTTAAGAGTCAAGATTTCATATCCCAAATTGGTACATATTTAACAATTTACTATATAAGTTGTATTGATTCATCTGACTTAATCTGTTCTTTATTTTTATATTGAAGATGTCAATTAAGCCATGAGCTGCAGTTTATAACTATTTTGATCTAAGTATAAGTTTTGTGCTTCAAATAATTAAGTTTTGTCTTTGCCTCATCATTAAAATGCACTATTACTAGAAGATTTTAAAAAATAATTTCAATTTTAGAAAACTTTGTCTTAAAATTTCAATTGAAAAATCAGTTACAATCTATCTCTAGTTTCTATAATAAATATAATAGACTATTTGCGATATGATATTAGATTAAATAAATGTTTAATTAACCAAAAATGGAAACCTGAACTCCCCTAATTGGGACCCAGGACTTTTGGGATTTCAAGGTTTCTATCACTTGTCAAATTGGAGTAATCTGTAAAAGATTAAGTCTGTAGACTTTTGACACTTCTGTCAGCCAGAGAGACTCAGCAGTGTAAAGGGTAGGGTAGAGATGTTGGTGGTTTGTTTGATTTTGAACTTTTCTGATGCACTGCATGCACTGCAATGCTGACACTTGAAACCCAGGCTCTAACATTACTATTGAATTGGCCTTATGCATGCCAAGTATATTCATATTATCAACAAAGCAGACATGGCGGCAAGCAAAGGCCTGAAAATTCTTGTTGGCTGCAAGCGAGTCATTGACTACGCTGTTAAAGTTCGCGTCAAACCAGACAGGTCTGGGGTTGTGACCGAGGGCGTCAAGCACTCCATGAACCCATTCGACGAGATCGCTGTAGAAGAGGCTGTCCGCATGAAAGAGAAGAAACTGGCTGGCGAAGCCGTGGCCATCTCGGTTGGCCCGCCGCAGTCCCAGGAGACTCTGCGCACCGCACTGGCGATGGGCATCGATCGGGCCATTCACGTTGAGATTCCGCTGGCCCAATTAGAGAAACTGCAGCCAATTCACGTGTCAAAGCTATTGGCCAAAGTGTGCGAATCAGAGAAACCGGATTTAGTCATCCTTGGCAAGCAGGCTATTGATGACGATTGCAACCAGACTGGCCAGATGCTGGCTGCCCTGCTTGACTGGCCTCAAGCCACCTTCGCCTCCAAGATTGAGCCTAGCCAGGTTAGCGATTGTTACCTCTATCGATTCTCTGATAGATCTCTTCGATTCTCTGATAGATCTCTTCGATTCTCTGATAGATCTCTTCGATTCTCTGATAGATATCTTCAATTCTCTGTTAGATCTCTTCGATTCTCTGATAGATCTCTTCGATTCTCTGATAGATCTCTTCAATTCTCTGTTAGATCTCTTTCGATTCTCTGATAGAACTCTTCGATTCTCTGATAGATCTCTTCGATTCTCTGATAGATCTCTTCGATACTCTGATAGATCTCTTCGATTCTCTTATAGATCTCTTCGATTCTCTCATGGATCTCTTCGATTCTCTGATAGATCTCTTCGATACTCTGATAGATCTCTTCGATTCTCTTATAGATCTCATCGATGATAGATCTCATCGATTCTCTTATAGATCTAATCGACTCTGTTATAGATCGTATCTTATCTCTCCATTGCCATCACTGACTCTCCATTGCCCATCACTGACTCTCAATCGCCATCACTGACTCGCCGTTGCCATCACTGACTCTCCATTGCCATCACTGACTCTCCATTTCCCATCACTGACTCTCCATCGCACATCACTGACTCTCCGTTTCCCATCACTGACTCTCCATTTCCCATCACTGACTCTCCATTGCCTTCACTGACTCTCCATTTCCCATCAGACTCTCCATTGCCTTCACTGACTCTCCATTTCCATCACTGACTCTCCATTGCCATCACTGACTCTCCATTGCCTTCACTGACTCTCCATTTCCATCACTGACTCTCCATTGCCATCACTGACTCTCCATTGCCTTCACTGACTCTCCATTTCCATCACTGACTCTCCATCGCACATCACTGACTCTCCATTGCCATCACTGACTCTCCATTTCCCATCACTGACTCTCCATCGCACATCACTGACTCTCCGTTTCCCATCACTGACTCTCCATTGCCATCACTGACTCTCCATTGCCATCACTGACTCACCGTTGCCCATCACTGACTCTCCATTGCCTTCACTGACTCTCCATTTCCCATCACTGACTCTCCATTGCCATCACTGACTCTCCATTTCCCATCACTGACTCTCCATTTCCCATCACTGACTCTCCATTGCCATCACTGACTCTCCATTGCCCATCACTGACTCTCCATTTCCCATCACTGACTCTCCATTGCCATCACTGACTCTCCATTGCCCATCAATACCCTCCGCAGGACTCTAAGCAGCTCCGGGTGACCCGCGAGGTGGACGGCGGCATGGAGACTATCGATGTGTCGGTCCCGGCCGTCGTGACCAGCGACCTGCGGCTGAACGAGCCCCGCTACGCAACCCTGCCGAACATCATGAAGGCGAAGAAGAAGCCGCTTGCCAAGATGTCCCCCGACCAGCTCGGCGTGGATCTGCAGCCCCGCCAGGAGGTGATCAGCGTCGAGGACCCGCCGGTGCGCAAAGCTGGCGCCAAAGTTGAATCAGTGGAAGACCTCGTTGGCAAGCTTCGCGAGAAGGGCCTGGTGAAGTAGACTGATTGATTGCGCAGCCAAGTTGGTGTTTGAACTGGAGAGCCTTTTAGGAGCGGGGGCTGTGTTAATCCAATGAGAATTCTATATTATGGCAATCTTTTTTGGGGCTCAATTGCGTCTTACGTATTTAACGACAGCTGGAGTTTATCTCGGCGCGAGTTTAAATTGTGACGAAGAATGAATTTATAAGAAAACCAGTTAAAGCAAACTACGAAAGATTGCCATTATTTTGTGTGCGTGTTTTCACTTTGCTCCATTAGATTCCCCTGGCTTTGATTGACAGCTTAGCTCATGCTGTGTTTTTAATTGAAACCATTTGGCGATTAGTAAATTATATAGTGTATCGATAATAGTTAGCCTATCAAATTGCTGCTCGCTCTCATTATAGCGCTGATTTGAGTTTAATAAATTATGCCGCTCCCAGCCCAGTGTTCCAGTCCATATGCTACTATAGGTATCCACTGGTCTTAAAGCTGCTTATTCATTTTCGACAAGAAATGTGTTTTTTACTGTGTTCGCGTTCTGGACAAGGTAAATCGTACCGCAACCTTTTCTTGTTAAATTTTTTGTTTAGCTATGAATTGATATGAATTAAAAGCCGAATATGATTGTTTCATTGTTGAATTGAATTTTCATAGTTTAAAAATGTTTTAATATTTGTGCTTTTTAAAGGTAAAATTGCTGCTTCTATTTTCCTAGTGTTCCAGTCCAGTATGCTCTTAGAAAGGAGCCCTTGGCTGACCCGATTGGACTTCCAGTCCAGTAGATTTTTAGATCGAAAGAGTCCTTGGATTTCTCTGATAGGCTCCCAGTCCAGTTGACTTCTAGAAAGGAGCCCTTGGCTGACCCGATTGGACTTCCAGTCCAGTAGATTTTTAGATCGAAAGAGTCCTTGGATTTCTCTGATAGGCTCCCAGTCCAGTTGACTTCTTGAAAGGAGTCCTTGGCTGTCCCGATTGGACTTCCAGTCCAGTAGATTTTTAGATCGAAAGAGTCCTTGGATTTCTCTGATAGGCTTCCAGTCCAGTTGACTTCTAGAAAGGACTCCTTGGCTGACCCAATTGGACTTCCAGTCCAGTAGATTTTTAGAAAGGAGTCCTTGGATTTCTCTGATAGGCTCCCAGTCCAGTTGACTTCTAGAAAGGACTCCTTGGCTGACCCAATTGGACTTCCAGTCCAGTAGATTTTTAGAAAGGAGTCCTTGGATTTCTTTGATAGGCTCCCAGTCCAGTTGACTTCTAGAAAGGACTCCTTGGCTGACCCAATTGGACTTCCAGTCCAGTAGATTTTTAGATCGAAAGAGTCCTTGGATTTCTCTGATAGGCTCCCAGTCCAGTTGACTTCTAGAAAGGACTCCTTGGCTGACCCAATTGGACTTCCAGTCCAGTAGATTTTTAGATCGAAAGAGTCCTTGGATTTCTCTGATAGGCTCCCAGTCCAGTTGACTTCTAGAAAGGACTCCTTGGCTGACCCAATTGGACTTCTAGTCCAGTAGATTTTTAGAAAGGAGTCCTTGGAGTAATTTTAATAGTTTAAGGCCTACAGGGACTCATTATTTATCTTCAGTCTCGGGAATCTAGCACACGATTTAGAAATTTAGTTTTCAAATCGGTTTTCTACTATAAGTAGTTTGTAATTTTTAATATTTGCATGCCTCAGAACGAGCACATCGAGCTGCACCGGAAGCGGCACGGCCGCCGGTTCGATCACGATGAGAAACAGCGCAAGAAGGAGGCCAGACAGGGCCGGCTGCGGTCTAAGAAGGCGCGAACTCTGCGTGGACTCAAGGCCAAGCTGTACAACAAGGAGCGGCACAAGGAGAAAGTGCAGATGAAGAAGACGCTGCGTGCGCACGATCAGCGGGACACGCGGCAGCGAGCCGACGATCAGGAGGTTCCGGAGGGCGCCAAGCCTGTCTACCTGCTGGATAGGGAGGACCAGACCAGGGCCAAGGTGCTGTCTAACATGCTCAAGCAGAAGCGAAAGGAGAAAGCAGGTGAGTAATGCTTTTTTGTGATCCCCCACATCAGCCACTCCCTGAATCCCATGTCAGCCACTCCCTGACTCCCATGTCAGCCACACTCTCTGATCCCCACATCAGCCACTCCCTGACTCCCATGTCAGCCACACTCTCTGATTCCCACATCAGCCACTCCTTGATCCCCTCATCAGTCACTCCTTGGGTTAGTGGAGTGGATAGTTACTCCTTGATCCCACACCAGATATTCCCCATATCAATTGCAACCCACCTACACAATTGGAACCCCTCTAATCCGCAGGCAAGTGGGACGTGCCGATCCCGAAGGTCCGCGCCACGTCCGAGGCGGAGGCGTTCCGCGCTCTGCGCAGCGGCAAATCCAAGCGCAAAGCCTGGAAGCGGATGGTTACCAAGGTGACATTTGTGCCTGACGGTTTCACTAGGAAGCCGCCGAAATATGAGCGATTTATTCGGCCAACCGGACTGCGCTTCAAGGTCGCTCACGTGACTCATCCGGAGCTCAAAGCCACGTTCCAGCTGCCGTTGCTGGGCGTGAAAAAGAATCCAACATCGTCTCTGTACACCAGCCTGGGCATCATCACTAAGGGCACGGTGATCGAGGTGAACGTCAGCGATCTGGGCCTGGTGACGCAGTCCGGCAAAGTTGTTTGGGGGAAATACGCCCAGGTGACTAACTGTCCGGAGAATGACGGCTGCATCAATGCCGTGCTACTGGTTTGACAAGCATCTAAAAAGGCCATTTTTTCTATTCGACTACTTAAAGTAGTTTGTGTTTGTCGAAAACCTGGCAAAATATGTTTCGGCTTGAGCATTTTTAACGTTGCGCTTCTCCTAGCCGGCCTAATCCTTGTCTTAAGTCTATTTGTGCTTCGATATAACTAAACTGTGTGGCTGAATAAATTGATAGGCTTTGCATTGGCTGCTGCAAGTAGCAAGGCAGACCGTTGTTGCTTTTGTCGCTTTGGCGGACTTGTGAGCACATTTTTTGAGCTCAAACGAATTCGTTGCAGTTAGAAACAAGTTTTCCTTGACTAATTTATTCATAATAGAAATCAATCGTCTAAAACTAGAGATTTTGGAGTCATCATCTCATTGGTTATTTTCGTCGATTTGCACCTTAGCGATGATTGAGTCATCCATCTCTCTGGTTTGGTATCCTTCATCCGATATCTGAGCCATTATAGTGCATCTCTTTTGTCTCTTCGGTGAGCACATTGATGGTAGAGTTATCTCTTGATTGGTCTCGTTAATGAGCAAAATATGCATCTCTTGATTGGTCTCGTTAATGAGCAAAATATGCATCTCTTGATTGGTCTCGTTAATGAGCAAAATATGCATCTCTTGATTGGTCTCGTTAATGAGCAAAATATGCATCTCTTGATTGGTCTCGTTAATGAGCAAAATATGCATCTCTTGATTGGTCTCGTTAATGAGCAAAATATGCATCTCTTGATTGGTCTCGTTAATGAGCAAAATATGCATCTCTTGATTGGTCTCGTTAATGAGCAAAATATGCATCTCTTGATTGGTCTCGTTAATGAGCAAAATATGCATCTCTTGATTGGTCTCGTTAATGAGCAAAATATGCATCTCTTGATTGGTCTCGTTAATGAGCAAAATATGCATCTCTTGATTGGTCTCGTTAATGAGCAAAATATGCATCTCTTGATTGGTCTCGTTAATGAGCACAATATGCATCTCTTGATTGGTCTCGTTAATGAGCACAATATGCATCTCTTTATTGGTCTCGTTAATGAGCACAATATGCATCTCTTGATTGGTCTCGTTAATGAGCACAATATGCATCTCTTTATTGGTCTCGTTAATGAGCAAAATATGCATCTCTTTATTGGTCTCGTTAATGAGCACAATATGCATCTCTTGATTGGTCTCTGTGAGCAAAATATGCATCTCTTGATTGGTCTCTGTGAGCAAAATATGCATCTCTTGATTGGTCTCGTTAATGAGCAAAATATGCATCTCTTGATTGGTCTCTGTGAGCAAAATATGCATCTCTTGATTGGTCTCTGTGAGCAAAATATGCATCTCTTGATTGGTCTCGTTAATGAGCACAATATGCATCTCTTGATTGGTCTCTGTGAGCAAAATATGCATCTCTTGATTGGTCTCTGTGAGCAAAATATGCATCTCTTGATTGGTCTCGTTAATGAGCACAATATGCATCTCTTGATTGGTCTCTGTGAGCAAAATATGCATCTCTTGATTGGTCTCTGTGAGCAAAATATGCATCTCTTGATTGGTCTCGTTAATGAGCAAAATATGCATCTCTTGATTGGTCTCTGTGAGCAAAATATGCATCTCTTGATTGGTCTCGTTAATGAGCAAAATATGCATCTCTTGATTGGTCTCTGTGAGCAAAATATGCATCTCTTGATTGGTCTCTGTGAGCAAAATATGCATCTCTTGATTGGTCTCTGTGAGCAAAATATGCATCTCTTGATTGGTCTCTGTGAGCAAAATATGCATCTCTTGATTGGTCTCTGTGAGCAAAATATGCATCTCTTGATTGGTCTCTGTGAGCAAAATATGCATCTCTTGATTGGTCTCTGTGAGCAAAATATGCATCTCTTGATTGGTCTCTGTGAGCAAAATATGCATCTCTTGATTGGTCTCTGTGAGCAAAATATGCATCTCTTGATTGGTCTCTGTGAGCACAATATGCATCTCTTGATTGGTCTCTGTGAGCAACATATCAATGGTTGAATAATCCTAAGTCTCATTAAAGAATGTGAGACTCTTTGAGTCATCTTCCAGACGAATTTCGTCTATCCGTGTGCCGTCGTTTCTGAGTTGCACCCAGTTGAACTTTGGCGTGTTTGTTTTGCTTTGTCATTTGTACTCTGTGACTTGTATTCGCTAAGCGGTACATTTATTTTGCCATTCAAGAGCTTTGCGGAATTTCGTGTACGAACTACTTCGCTAAGCCTGTTGGGGAGACAAATCAAACAGGAGCTTAATGACCCTGGCTTGTTCTATGCAAACAATAGACCGGCCCAAAAACGGTCATCAAATTCGACATAAAACGCTATCAGCATTAAAATAGCAGATAAAATAGCAGGATGGGGGCCGTGGTTTGCACAAGAGTTTTTGCAAGAGAGCTGCTTGTTACTTTAAACAACGGACGGTCATTATCTTTTTTAAATATAAGAGCATCTTTCATGGGCCGAGTAGGGCGAGGTCTCTGTTAGAAACGCTATTTTTTGTCTACTCCAGCAGATGCATCATGTGACCGCAGGGTTAGACTAATCCTTTCATTCCAGTGCTGATGGACAGTTAAATCTCGTCAGCGGGTCAGGGTTGGCGGGATTAGATCGTGCCGACGCTGATTGCTGATTTGCATTTATTTGAAGTGGATCGAGCGGGGCCAACCGCATGATGGCGTTTTACTGATGACTTGCGTCTTCCTGGCGAAGATTTGGAGATTTCATCAGTAGAAAGTTTGTCTTACGAGGCCTTTAACCGCCTATTTAAAGTTTGGAGTCCAAATTTGGCGGTGCGGGGGTCGGTGGACATGGGCCAATGGGTGTTGGCAGGAGGAAAGATTTTCGTTTGGATGCAGCAGTCGGGTTAGAAAAACGGCGTTTGTGGCGGGTATAGTAGCGGGAGGTGCCGCGGGTGGGAGCTTGTGCGGCGGTGACAACTGCGGAGCGGATTGCAGGGGAGGCGAGCTGATGTAAGGCTGGTGATGGAGGCGATCAACCGGGTCAAGGCCCCCTCCTCCCCTACAATCGGCTGGAAAAAAAGTAATATGGCGCCCCCTTGCAGTAGCTTTGGCGTCCCTACATGTATCTGAGATGTGGCCTCCCCATGCAGTGAAAAATTATGGCTACACCCCTGCAATCAACGAGTTCAATTATAGGGATCTGGCAGATCTTATAAATACAACCTTCCTCAGTCCGTAATATCTTGAAAATCTCGGCTCGGGCACCTTGGGGATTATAGCGTGAAGCTGACCCTGGCATGGGGGCTTTTCCAGTCAGCTATTTTTCCACCCATCATCTCCCTAATCCCTCCAGGTATCCCAGCCAAGTCTGTGTATCTCCTTGCTCGTTATTTTTCTCTCTCCTCTCAGATCCCCTTCATCAGTCTTGACCTTCCAATTCCCTTCTGATCTTCCTATGCCGCGCCCACTGCCTACATCAGGCCGGTTTACATTGGTGTTCGGACTGGCGGGTCCCGCTACTTCCCCGCGCTGCCTTCAGCTGAGGCCGAGGGTCTATAAATTTTGGCCTTCCAACCTAACTTTAGAAGTGGTCAAAAATCGTAGCAAAACAAATGATAACTAATTTTTTAGGGCCTGTCCCTGGGGCGGGATTTCGGCTGCAGGGAAAGTTTGCATTTAACCAAATACAACCTGTGGTTGCTACACGTACGAGCGTATCTTAAGAACCCGACGGTCTGCTGCTGTTCTTTCTGAACTTTCTGGGGGCTTAAAGGGTTGGACTTTCTGTGACCCTGTGACCCTGTTTAACCAAATCGTTTATAGCTGGTAGCGCTGTTTAACTAGCAAGTACATGTGTACCAACTTACCCCGCTTTTTACAGGGAAAGGTTAAAAAACAGAACAGTTTTTTTTCTGTTGAATGATTCTTTAAAAGGGTTTTTAGGTGTCACAGGCTGAGTCATGCAGGCGCACACCAGTTTGACCCAGCAGCGCAGTTTCGCACTTATCCTACCTTTCCCTCCCTCTCTAGCGATCTTTCTCCTCGCCCTGCCGATCCGGGGATAAACACGGCCACGACCTTGGAGGGGTGGTCGGGGGGGGGGGTTAAGTAATACGAGGCGGCGTTTTCTGACAACAGAAAAAGGCGGAGCCGGCCGCAAGGACAAATCAACCAGTTGCGGCTCTGCCCCCTGCCCCATCTCTTTTCTTTTATGCACCCCCGCCAGTTAGACAGCGGCCGCAGCAGATGGGCAATTATGACTAAAACTCTCTGCGACGATGCTGCGCAGAAGCGACGTCTCGCCCGCTGCCAAGATGCGGATGGGGCCGATGGGTGGCTGCATGCAGGAGGTCCCGCTTTTTTTAAAGATCTCCGCCCGGTTGCCGGGTCGGTCGGGGCTCTTATCTGGTTGGAAATCTGGCAGTTTTTGCTATATCGCATAAAATACTGGATGGGAAAGAATGTGGAAAGGAATAATTATTTGCTCTTCGAATGCGATAGTGTTATAAGAAGCTTATGCATTATAATAGTCAATAAATTACATGAGTAATTCCAGTGTAGAAGGGGGCCGTAGCCCGGTGGTCTGGCGCGGCGCTTTGATGTGCCAGCGGCCCAGGCTCGATTCCCAGTGCAGGCACATTAATTTGGGGCTGAATTGGAAACTCGGCTTGGCTCTGCTCGTGCAATTAACGGCCAACCTCGGCCAAAGGGGGCCAGCCCCCAAGGCACAGTGAAGTGTACATGCCTAACGATAAATAAAGTTAGGGCCGCTGTACACTCATGTGTGAGTGTGTACCTGTCGTATGACTGCGTACGTATCCGCGCGCTTGTGTGCCTGCTCAGGGGAGGGGGAATGGGCAGTAATGCCTCTCGCCGGTTGTGAGACAATGTCGTTTAAAGTGCGCCAGGGTAAAGTACACAGCCCTCTGCCTCTAATAAAAATACGTGTTAGCATTAGCCGAGTTAACACAAGTTTCACGTTAATGCCGGGACATTAAAACTACCGGCTGTTTAAGAAATGCATACTGGTACTCCAGTTGTCTGCTGGCCTATGACTCCTCGGTACTTCTATGAGCCTCTACGCCGTGTACGCCATGGAATAGTAATGCTCTCCAGCTCTGCATGTATGCCCCCCAATTCGCATTTCGCCCTCGCCCTCAACACGCCAGCAAAGCCGCAGACTTCTTGCGCCGATCAGACGGTGCAATTATCTTGCAGCGCAATCTTGTTGCCGCTCGCACGGACGCGCTGGGAAGGCAAGTTCCCATTTCCCATGGTTCCCAATCCTAACCGGTCCAGTCAGCCGCGTCTTTGTCTCATTGGCTGAGGCCCGACAGGCCGGCGGGATAATTACCGGGGCGGAACCCCTTAATACCGCGTTACTCCCCGCATCCGCGATTCCCGCTTTCTGTTCGCAGATAGCAGCTACCTCCGCGCCTCTCAAAGCTGGTGGCCAGACTACACTGCACAGACAGACTGCAGACATGAAAGCCACTCTACCGCCAATGTTTCAATTGCTGTTGCCGTTGCTACTGCTGCTGGACTCGCCAGCACGGCTGTCTGCTGGTCGCTCGCAGCTGCCGCTGGGACTGACTCAGACGGTGCTGCAACACCGGAAGGTGATCGACATTCAAGACGCGATGGACAGGCAGCTGCTGTACACTCTAGCCACGACTCGGTGAGATAAACTGAGACTGGCTTTGCCGTGCATGCGACAATTGGGAAAAGTAGCACTTCGCGAATTTTTTCAAATTGATTGTAAACAGGGATGATTTGAAGATGCACGCAAGTACAGGAGTTTTGCCACAAAAACAAGTAAATTAGAAAAAATGTCTGGGAACTAATTAGATAAAATTCGCATCAAGCTTATTTTGACGTAGACTATGAAATATAAGCATCGCAGATTTTAAATTCGCGCCAAACTATGAACTATCATGGATTTCAAATTCGTGCCAAATCCTGAACAGTGGCTTACCATGCAATCAGTCCGTTTTTAATCTTCGCATTATAAACTTCCACGAGATTTTTTGTGTTTTTTAGAAGGCGACTTCTAAAATCATAAAATTTCTATGAAAATTAGACTTCTTTACAATATCTGACGGTGTTGTTGAGATTAAAACAAATGCGTCACACGTTTGTTTTCATCCAGTCCACCCATCCCAGCTTCTACCACTTTTTTCCCATGAAAAATTGGCTTTGCAAAGAAGCAGCTTCCAGGCCTGTCCCCCTATTTAAAGTGCATATCCTTGGGCTAAAATCGCCTTTTTTTAAGAGTCGAGCCGCGTTACAAAGCGAGAAATTTTCTGGTCCGCGCGACAGAAAACAAGGCCCGCCGCCTGTAGTCTGAGCGGAGGACAGAATAAGGTTATAATAGAGAGGATGAGCCTGTGGGATATTGGGACGAAGAAATAGGATAAAGCGATATTCGTCATTTTTTCTACTTGAAGCTGGGCCGGCGGTAGTCGCGACCCCGTCGGTTGACTGACGCTGCGGCGTCACATGACGCAGGTAAATCTCCCCTGCCCCATCGGGATAACTGACATTCGCTAACCATAGCCCCCTAATGTTGCCTATCCAGGCACGAATACGGAACAGCGGTTCGGCCGCCGTCTTGTCAGTGCAAATTTACCAGCCCAACGGTCGTTTCTTGACCTATCTATCTCTCTTTTCTCTTTAATCTTTTCGAATTTTACCGCCGCAGCCGCCGCCACTCGAATGGGCGCCTAAATTTGGTGGCAAAACTGTGTAATATGTATATAGCTGCGGTAGACTTTCTGCAGCAGAACAAATCGGCTAGAGTGTCCGTTCAGATGTTCAAAGTCTGAACCCTTTGTTTCCCTCCTACCCCTCATGTAGCTCCCGCAGCTGGGAGGCGTCTGTCTGCAGTCGTGGAATCAGTGGGACATGGAGGCATTTTTCCGTCTGTTGGTCAAGGGGCCAAGCTGGGACCCGATTGCTGGAGCAAAAATGAATACAGATTAGTAGATTTCAGACTCTGTAGGGACAGACAGAGAGACAGACGACCTGCGTCGAATCTTGTCTATTTCGTGTATACAATGTTCAGGGTGCCCCTCCAGGCCAGGATGGAAAAGTGCAGTCGGCCCAATGCAACTGTCCCCGAAACTGGTCCTCGACCCTCGACTTGCACCCTCGACTTGCTGGTTAGCAGGTGCAGTCGTTTTGATGCCGTATGAAAGTTAGGGCGTCCCCTAATAATCTTTTCTCGAACTGCGAAAGTTTTCTCTATAGTTTTTTTTCAATGCGACGTTTACCCTTGAACGTGCAACGAATGTTGTCCATCCGCGCCCGCTCTGGGACCGGTTCAGCAGCTCCTGTTGCACTAATCTGTCTCTGATTTTGCTCGAATCAGCAGGACAATTATATTCTACGTTTTGCATAATGCTGCCTCGCTTGGTTGGTTTCTGATATATTTTGTCTGATTCATGTGTATTTATCGGTTGGTTTCTGATATGTTTTGTCTGATTTATGTGTGTTTATCGGTTGGTTTCTGATATATTTTGTCTGATTCATGTGTGTTTATCGGTTGGTTTCCGATCCGTTTTGTCTGATTCATGTGTGTTTATCGGTTGGTTTCTGATATGTTTTGTCTGATTTATGTGTGTTTATCGGTTGGTTTCTGATATATTTTGTCTGATTCATGTGTGTTTATCGGTTGGTTTCCGATCCGTTTTGTCTGATTCATGTGTGTTTATCGGTTGGTTTCTGATATGTTTTGTCTGATTCATGTGTATTTATCGGTTGGTTTCTGATATGTTTTGTCTGATTTATGTGTGTTTATCGGTTGGTTTCTGATATATTTTGTCTGATTCATGTGTATTTATCGGTTGGTTTCCGATCCGTTTTGTCTGATTCATGTGTGTTTATCGGTTGGTTTCTGATATGTTTTGTCTGATTCATGTGTGTTTATCGGTTGGTTTCCGATCCGTTTTGTCTGATTCATGTGTGTTTATCGGTTGGTTTCTGATATGTTTTGTCTGATTTATGTGTGTTTATCGGTTGGTTTCTGATATATTTTGTCTGATTCATGTGTGTTTATCGGTTGGTTTCCGATCCGTTTTGTCTGATTCATGTGTGTTTATCGGTTGGTTTCCGATCCGTTTTGTCTGATTCATGTGTATTTATCGGTTGGTTTCTGATATGTTTTGTCTGATTTATGTTTGTTTATCGGTTGGTTTCCGATCCGTTTTGTCTGATTCATGTGTGTTTATCGGTTGGTTTCTGATATATTTTGTCTGATTCATGTGTGTTTATCGGTTGGTTTCCGATATCTTTTGTCTGATTCATGTGTGTTTATCGGTTGGTTTCCGATCCGTTTTGTCTGATTCATGTGTATTTATCGGTTGGTTTCTGATATCTTTTGTCTGATTCATGTGTGTTTACCGGTTGGTTTCCGATCCGTTTTGTCTGATTCATGTGTGTTTATCGGTTGGTTTCCGATCCGTTTTGTCTGATTCATGTGTGTTTACCGGTTGGTTTCCGATCCGTTTTGTCTGATTCATGTGTGTTTATCGGTTGGTTTCTGATATATTTTGTCTGATTCATGTGTGTTTATCGGTTGGTTTCCGATATCTTTTGTCTGATTCATGTGTGTTTATCGGTTGGTTTCCGATCCGTTTTGTCTGATTCATGTGTATTTATCGGTTGGTTTCTGATATCTTTTGTCTGATTCATGTGTGTTTACCGGTTGGTTTCCGATCCGTTTTGTCTGATTCATGTGTGTTTATCGGTTGGTTTCCGATCCGTTTTGTCTGATTCATGTGTGTTTACCGGTTGGTTTCCGATCCGTTTTGTCTGATTCATGTGTGTTTATCGGTTGGTTTAAAGTTAGTAAGATACAAGTTTGTTAGAACAGACGTAATTTCTTATCAATTTATGCTGTCCATCTTTTTCAACAGTTTCCTTGCTTCGGTGCCACCTGTACTTTCTCTTAATTTCATCTTGTTTGTCCGCCCGTCTACCTTTTCTTTTTCCAATTTACCTGTTCTTTTGCATGTTTCTTTTCCATGACATTCTGTCCTTTTCCGGTCTGTACCCGAGCTCCGAGTAAAAAAGCAGAGAAAAATTCGGTGGTATACAATGCTTCCAGTGCAAGCGGGCAACGGCGATCCGAACCATCTTTTAACGATACTGGGCTTCAAATTGCTGCAGTCTTGCCTCTATCGATTCTACCGGTGCCTCCAACCACTGGCTGATTTGCTTAATTTAGAGTTGCCGCAGCCCCTGCACCTGTAGATATATAGCGGCGCGAATCTAGGGCAGCGGCCTGAAAAGGGAAAAATAAGACGGCGAAGGAACTTGAAGTTAGTGCACTGATAACGAGGGGAGAAATATCCCACACCGTTGGCGGTATCCTCTGCCTCTCTCTCTCTCCAGGAAGGTGTCGATAGCCCGTTGATTAGAGAGGCTGGGGGGCGGACACGCCAAGGTCCATATAATAGAGTGCGCGCACCCCACACAAATATCAAGGATCCCATAGCGAGCAGCAGTTCGTATTCGGAACGCTGCACCGATTGAAGGTCGAACTTCTACGGGCGGAGGGTCCGGTGAGGGGCGGCCGCATAGTACCGATATAGCCGGAGACGGCCTGCATTGCATTGGTATTCGAATCCGAATCGCGTTTTTGCATTTCTGGCGCGATGATAAACAGCGGCGCGCGGCAGGTGCTATAAATAGAAAAGAACGGGTGCAATTGGAGTAAGTCGGAAGTTACATGTATTATCTGTCTAGGATGTCGAGAAGGGGAAGCAAGACAATTGTGTACCGACTGGGCGAGATTACCTGCCCGCTTCGCATCACGAGGACAGGTATATATAGATTAAAATCTGGCGGTATGTGAAACAAACGGAAAAGAAGCAAAATATAATTGCATAATTTGCCTGTGGCTCGAAATTGCTTGGCACAGCAAATAAACGAAATTGTAACGAGGCGTGGGCCCTCCGCCAATATAATTACCGTTTGCTTACGTCAGCTCGACTGGGTTCAGCCAGGGGTGGGCGGTAATAAGCCAGTGTCTGTGGTAACTAACAGCTAAGGCTAAAGTACCGGCGGAAAACTTTTGTTTCTAGCTCCTGTTAATTAGTAAACCGAGCCGCATACACCAATGACATTCGAGGCGGAATACCTGGGATTTGTTGGGCAGGATCAGAGGAATATTAGTGTTGACGTTTCGCTTCACCAATAGCCGTCTTTGGTGCAGTTAGTTCATTGTAGTTCACTGGGTGCTCGTGTGTGCGCGTTCTGAAGGAGATGGATGAAGCTATAGGCAGAGATGCAGCTTAAACTACACCTGATAATTCAAGGTCATGCGTCGCATCCACTCTCGTCATGAGCGAGCTTGATATTTTTTGCCACTCTAAAAATGCATTAGGGTTTTATTTTTTGAAATTATTATCCTGAGTTTTAAGAAGCCACGGCCAAGTACGCACCAACAAAAGTAACTAATACCAACCCGCGATCACGTATCTACAGGCACGAGCAGTTTGTCTTCCAAAGCTCGAGCAATCTGCCAACCAACCTATTCGCCACTGTTGTGCCCTGTCTGTCGCCTGTGGAGTTCGAGTTCCGCAAGCTAGCCGGACCGCGCTCTCGGCCGATGAAGTTGCGCTCGTTGGAAGCTGATTACTACCGGCCTCCCGGCGAAAGTGAGCACCTTGATTGATCAGCCTGTACTGTACTTGAAACCCTCTTCTTGAAACCATTTCTTAAATCAATCGAACAAAACCGTCACTGCAGACTTGGCCGTCCGAGACAATCACCAGCTAGTCAGTCGGTACAGCGCCACTCATCGTCTGGAGACCAGTGGCACCCAGTCGCTCAGCATGCGCCTCGGCGCGTTCGGCAATGCTACAAAAAGACTGCAACGCCTGGGCAGCACCAAAGTGCTCATCAAGCTGTCCACGCGGTACCCCAGCATCGAGCTTGGCACAAGCCGCTATAACCTGCAGGTCTGCGATCCGGGAGGTCGCGGAGGTAATAGCGCCTCGCCGCAGCAGATCCGGATTCGCGTCAGCCACATGATGGCTGCGGCGCGTCAGCTGCATAACCAAATGTACGTGTGCGTTGTTGTGAACTCTATCCGGCCACTGCACCAGTACTGCTCAGCCCAGATCGCTCTTGCTGGTGCTCTGCCCCATCCGCACGAGGGTCTGCTTGACGGCACCAAGCGATACGCTTTGCCAATCGGCTCCTACGCCTACAACTGCACTAGCTATGCCAGCCTGTATCGCCAAGACCCTCTTGTAAACGTGTCTCGCCTGCTAGAGAGCCGCGATCCAAGTGTTCTCTATGTAAACGCCTACCTGGTCTGGCCAGGTTCCGGTGAGTGTAACTTGGGTTACTTTGGCGTTGCAGCATTGGCTGCAGTTTACTACATGCCTGCATAGAATTACTATCGACGCTTACAACATAATTATCAAAAAATCGACTGTAAGAATTTAGCTTCTTAGCCAAGAGATTAACCAGGACAATTAAGACTCAGCAAATTCGAACTCCTACCTCCAGATGGCCAAGCCGAGTCAGTAGCATGGCATACGTCAATGCTACACCGGAAAGACCCCCAAACTGGAATCCGCCAGCCGTTTGTCTCCTGCTCACAGCAATACTACGTGGAATCCTCAACGGACCTCCTGCCCGTGCCAGGAACCGACAACGGTGTGTACGAAGCTACAGTTTCAGTTCAGATGCCACCAAACACGTCGCTGTTGGTCCGGCCGTCTCGCCTGGACATGGTGGGCTCGGCCTACAGAGTTGAAATCACGCCTTACAGCGGCCAGTCAGACTCTTTCGCCATCAATGCCGCCAACTATAGCTGCAACGATTCCGTGTGGCCGTATGGCGGCGTGGCCTGCGGCCGGGACCTGTTGCACATGTGCCTAACAGGCGACAGCGAGGCCTGTCGCTATGACAGCATCCGTCTGCTTATTAGACTCGAGCACAAGATCAAGGACCAAGGCCAGCCGGGCCAGGGGCCCATCAGACATCGGAGAGCCAGTAGGTTGCCTTCAATTCTCGGATTTTTTTAGTTTGTAAAGTTTATAAGGCCATGGTACGCAACTGGGATATCAACTTAAGCTACGGAACTAGAGACACTGGGAGCACAAGGAAGGGACCTGGGTGGGATGTCTCGGAGTTTCTAGTCAGCTGTTCCGACCTGAAAAGTTATCGATTGCAGTCGGTTTGGTCCTTAGCTTTGCTTCGGGCTGAAGCTTAAGTTGACATCCCCTTTCGCGAGCAGGCATAAGCGGAATTTTGTATCAACATGTCTCATTTACAGTTGCGGAAAGTTGGACTACGAAGCCCCGACAGTTCCAGTGGCAGTTTGTCCATTTGGCCAACACGGAACGCCCGGACATTGTGCAGCCACGAATCGGACGGGTTGACGAAGCTATCAACTTGCTATGGGAACTGTACAATAGCGTTGAAAATATGAAAGTCCTAAGGAGTCCTGACGCTTATGGACCTCAGGTGAGCGTTTCTACCTCGCTTCATCTTGGTAACGTAAGAATAAATAAAAAATCCTTAAGTCAGTCAATAAGCAAAATGGCAAATAAATAATCACTTCACACTTCAGAGTCAACGCCGCGAGAGAGCTGCGAGGGCGTGCGAACTGACGCTGAAGCAACGCGAGTTTCGCCGTTCCAGCAAACGGCTAGTAAAGGAGACAGCCAAGTGCTACAAGAAGCTGCTGCAGCTGCACATGCACGTGCAGCACCACAGCAGAACCAATGTGCCATTTCTAGTGCAGATTGCTTCACCCAGAACGGCAAATTTGGTGGCACACTACACTGCATCTTCCAATGGCTACATCTGTTTGGTGTTTGAGCTGGGCCTTGTCCAGAGCTTGCAGAATCGCATCAGTAAAATGAGACTTAGAAGTAGACTATATCAGTTCAAAAAAGCATACAAGAGAATAGTACGGGACGTAGAGACTCGACTGCTGTCTACTGTTTCAACTATTGACCTTCCAAGCAACAAGAACCAAGGCTTCGGAACCAACGCCTCTGAAAAGTCAATCAGAAAGATTAGACACCTTGAAAAGGACGAACCAGTTGAATTTATGAAATTAATCTATGAAAATCGGAGTGCGCCTGGAAACTACGACCAGAAATTTCTTCCGACAATAAGCAACGACAGTCTGAACAAAGTTGACCCGAACGGTAGCCGGATGTTTGCCATTTACATCTACGCTGTGCCCAGCGAGAGGCTCCGCCAGGCTGCCCTGTCTTTATTCGCGTTTCGGGTGTACACTCTGGACGAAGAGCAGCGAGTCAATAACAACTACAACGAACTTCGCAAAGAGTATAGACAGCAGAAGAGGCGAAGGGCAAAAAGGCGGCGCCAAGAGAAGCGGAACCGACGGCGTCAGAAGCAGCGGAAGCAGCGGCAGAGGAAGAGGCGGAGACAACAAAGGCATTGGTAAAAAAGAAGAGTTTGACCGCAAGCGGGGACTGCAACTATTTGCTCGTATTATGATATTTTGCTCGTATTATGCGAATGGTAGGCCCTCTGCTTGCATAGACAATCGAACTGTTATGCCTATGGTTTTAAATGCCTATGAATCATAATTCATCCTGACTACGCTCGTAGAAACGTAGTTAGACGTAAGATTTAATGGTCACGGTCTAGAACAGGGTCTACAATGCATGTTGAAGCCTTTCAGCCTTAGGTTTTAAGCAAATTTTCCGATTCCGAAAAATTAAAAGACATGAAACTAAAGGAACTTAATAAGCTCCTAGATTGCTGCTCAATATTAGCAGCTTAATAAGACCTTAAATCGGCAAGCAGCGGTCAAAAACATCATGCTCATTTTTTAGTTTTTTTCTCATTTTAAGTTCTATAGTTTCCTTTTGCGCTTTGTTTCTATGCACACATCTCTAAGCGTCAGTCCATAACTCGGTGCTTCCTTTTATCACGACCTCATCACATTTGACCTACCCTGTCTACGCGCTCACGAAACCTCAGATTGTGTCCTCAAAAGACGCGCTGCTTTATGCTTGTTGCGCTGCACTGCTCCCCATTCACGCCTGATGTGTTCCAAACTGTTTTATTTTCGATCTCGTGCAAGTTTTATTGGAATTTTTGTAAGTTTATTTTGTAATCACCATGCGAGAATAAATGACTGCTGCAATACGTGTAAGAAATCTAGGATGTCAAATAGCCATCATTAATTAAACTTACCTTCGCCTAAGTCAATACCTCTACCGAAGTCCACCAGCTACCAGTAGCCGTAAAAATTCCAACTATAGTACTCGTCAATAGTAAACTCCGCTTTTCTTTAGTCATACAACAAATACCATTTTGTCAGTTTATATGTACCCCTCGGCGAATCTAATGTCCCTCAGTTTATCTGATACCCCTCGATTCATCTAACACCCCTCAATTCATCTAACACTCCTCGATTCATCTAACACCCCTCAATTCATCTAACACTCCTCGATTCATCTAACACCCCTCAATTCATCTAACACCCCTCGATTCATCTAACACCCCTCAATTCATCTAACACCCCTCGATTCATCTAACACCCCTCGATTCATCTAACACCCCTCGATTCATCTAATACCCCTCGATTCATCTAATACCCCTCGATTTATCTAATGCCTCTCGTTTCAGCTAATACCCTCAGTTGATGTAACACCCCTCTGTTGATCTGATACCCCCTGTTTCATATAATACCCTCGGCTTATTTAATACCCTCGTATTCTACCTAACACCCTCGTTCATTTAATACCCCCGAGTTTATCTAATACCCCTTTAAAAATCCGACAACTTAACTCAGATTCTTGACTCAGTCAAATTTGTCATATTTAAATTCGTAATTATAGGCTTATCAAGTATTGGCTCGCAATTTTACGGTACATTTACGGTAGATACAGTTCAATGCTAACCATAAACATGGCGTTTAGTAAATTCAGTTTTGCAATAATACGTACTTTTGTTATCGTACTGTACCATACGGTATTACAGTATTTTTGCTATCTAATCTGCTAAAAAGACGTCTTATATAAGCACATTAAATTTCGATGTTAATTTCCATGCTGAAATCTGCCTCAAAAACGTTTTCAAATCTTGCGAACCTCATTTTACCATTTATTATTTCACAGCTGTTTCGCGTTCTGTTGGTTCGTTTGTTACGCTCGACTCGCATCTGCGCAACTTTTTAATCGCGTCTCCAAATTTTCAATTTGAAGAATCGATCGATCGCCTTTTTGTTTTAATTTTTCTTGGCGCCGCGCGCGCGTATTCAAACGGCCTACCGTGGAGAACAACTCGGCATTTAAATTCGTTCGCCCGATTAACAAATATCGATTTGATCGCATGAACAGACTGAGATGCGGTTTTTTATTATAATCTGCTCCTGCTGCAAACTGATTTTTAATGCTCCCTCGTACCAGCAACCTTTTAAAGCTATATATGAGTGCAGCGATTTTATTAAAGCAAAAATATATGCCTTTTTATGCAATTCGCCTATGTCAGTAAATATATTATCTTGCATTAATTAAATGATTGAATGAATTATTAATTTATTACTTAATTAAATGGGTGTACATGTATTATTCACTCACACAGTAGGCTCATATGTTTCTTAAATTTTCGCAAACCGGCACAAATAGCCAAGTCCACGGTGATAACTTTAATGCTAGGAAGCTGTCATGGTATTAGATAAAAATAACTTGTTTCACTCAAAGCATTCCATGGCAGTGCAAATTAGAAAAAAACAGAATTCACGAGTAAAGCAAGATTCCATTTTGTATTTTGGGCCTACTGTCAGTAGAAACGATAGACAATGCGATAGCGATATTTACGAAATGTATAATTTCCAAATTTGTGATTTTCCACTGAAGATTATTCTAATCTTAAACTGACACCGACAGTACAGTGTAGGTGTTGGCGTAGGCCGTGATATCTTATTACCTTTACTACTTTCTATTTCTATGTGAACTTGAACCTTGATTCTGTGAAAAAACTGTATGATTTCTGTTCGACCTAGGTCCTAGAGAATACAAAATCCTAAGTTGAAAGTTTCTAAACTTTGTTGGTGCAATTTTGGTTTACAAAGCTATCTAACCTGGTTTTAAAGGGCTTTCAATGATAAAAGTACAATAGAATAAATATTTTGCAAACAAGAAACCGAGGGTGAGCTCTGCATTGGAGTGTGATGTACCGGCTGGCGTAATAGTCGTGCTTTTTTACATCCAGTTTCAGCTCGGGAAAATCACATTTGATTGTGATGTAACCTGGGCAATGATAGCTAGCTTAACAGAGCTATGGCCGAGGTACCAGGGA